>BOPP01000295.1:982975-1136759 GCA_017312745.1 Gryllus bimaculatus | reverse complement strand
TCTTTCTATTTCTTTATAAAAATTGCTGGACTATTTATATGGGAGCTGCTTGCTTCCTCTTCCATGGTAATGCAGCTTTTGCATTGATGTTTTGTATGAAAATAAGCTGTCCACCTTCACACTTCTATCTCTATATCTCTCTCTCTCTCTCCACCCCACCCCCCCTGCCCTGGCATTGCTTCCAACATTCACTCCAGCCACTGGCAATGACTCTTTGCTGTCTTTCTGATGAGCCCTGATTTATGCAGTAGAGATGTTTGGTTCTAACATATGGTGGTAAAACCTCCACAGTTTTGGTTGCTAAGTCCTAGGATCAAAGCGTTTGTAGGTTTGAATTAATCATACCTCGTTCACTAAAATAACACTTTCAACTCGTGAAATATTTTTGTAATCATGATAAAGAATTCTGTGAGATTGAAGGAATTTGTTTGGATGAATTTTAAAGATAAGCCTTCTGGAAGTAATATTACTGGAACAACTTATAATCTTCATTTTGAAGGCCTTGATGCAAGAGGCTGATATATTGCTTCTAGTAGTTGAAGATATGTGAACACAATCCTGCAATGAATTCTGAATTTAATGATTTCAACAATGTTTTGAAAGCATTGTTATGATGGCAGTAATAAATGCACAACCTTAAGTAGCATTTGAGGTTAAAAATCCAAAGATATTGAAAATAATTATTAAGGGATATAAACAAATAAAATTCAAAAAAAGGAACGTTTACATTCCATTCCAACCTAACAATGTCACAACTTACAAAAAAGTTTCTGAATTTGATATAATGCTATTAAAAATTGTATCGTAAGTGTATATTTACACGACTATAAGACAATTTTATATATAAGGCATTTTCCTAATTTTGAAGAAGCCTTCAGAGAATTTCCCTTATCTCCATGTAATTCTAACTCTTTAGTTATTATAAAATCATTGATTGTATTGTTGGCTAGAAAGCTAAATGTTTGTTGTTGTTAGTTGTTTTCCCCTCGGTATATTTTCGTTCTTCTTATAATCGGTTTTATCACCATTCTTCATTGAACTTGTTTTATGTGCTTGCCAATGAATTTCATTTTATTGACTACCTTGTGTGGTTAACCAAATTTCTTTTTATGTTTTAGTTTGTTTGACTCCTTCTAGTTTCAATCAATCACAATGAAATTTCTGATGTTATTTTTTTATGTGAATCTATATATGAATTTGCTAAATACCCTTACTTGAACAAAAATCTGTCCCATTCCATTTGTTTATTTACTTGTGATTCTCATTTAATATAGTCTTATGTTGAGATTCTTTCCTTTTCAGCTTTCAAAAGTAATTGGATGTCATATAGTACAGGAAACATTTGCTGAATTAATTGTTGAGATAATAGACACTGCTTATCATCTTTAAGCTTATTATATATCAACAATCAAATATGTCAACACGGACAGGAAATGTATGAGTCGTATTCCCACCCAACTAGCTTAATCTGTGGATTAAGAGATCCTGCATTTTTCAAAAAATATTTATTAGAGGAGAAAAGTGGTCTTATATTTCAGATACATATGTAATGCTTATTTCTTTAAGTACCAAAGCCTATTACAAGACATTAGAAAATCGTTCCTAATGAGGAAATATTTCATTCAAACTTGCCTAGCAGAGAGTTCAAGTCTCACTATTTTCACACATGCTTTTTTTTCTTTTTCTTTTATCTTTAAAATGGCATCTAATTGGTACCTTTTGACCATTAAAAGATGATGATCTTGATCTGGAAACTTCTTTAATGTTTTCTTAGAATTTGGACAGAGGGGTATGTGGAATGGTATTATTTACTACTGGATTCCTATGCTTGTTTTCTTTAATTTATTCCATTCACAAACTCGTAACTTAGCACAAAAATGTTGTTCTTTTACACACGTGTTTTTGAAATTTTGCTCACAAAATGTCATTTTGGAATATAGGTGACAGTTCTTCTGATAGCTTTCTATGCGCAACTTGTATACCTTGCAAGCGAGATGATGTTTTACCTATTTCCACTACCCAAACTTGAGTCCGTTGCTTCAACTTTTTTTGTCAGATTTCATTGACATCTCATCTTGGGGTGAATATTAGTTCAAGGTTGAGGTTTTAAAACTAGGTTTCCGAATGTGTTAGAAATAGATGTTTGTTTTAATTTGATTCTGATTCTGCAGATCTGTACGAACATGAACAAGGTACCTGAAGTGGGTAGCCACAACCCCCCCTTTCTTTCAGACTACAGAATGGGCTCTAATCCTTGTAGTGCACATCCAATGACACTTGACTGTCTTGCCTCCAACTAGTTTTATAGTTTTAAATAACTGCATGTCTACATCTTGTTCATCTTCACATTCTTGGAATACTTTTAAATATTCTATTGGGGTTAAACTACACATATTAACTGCCATCTCATTTATTTAAAACAAAAATTAGAACCTTGATTTTATTCCCGCGCTCTCTTCACATGTTATGTGTTCTTAGATTACCATTAGAAATCCAATTTGTAGTTGATTCAGTACCTCCTTTGCAGCTGTTTTTCTCTGTATTAATCCAGTGTCTTACTACTGTGTGTATCCAACTCAATCTTGGAGTGGAATTGTCATCACATATTATGTAATATATGGGCTTCATGTATTATGATTTCTTTGCTAGAGTTTGTACTCTCATCCACGATGATAATCTCATCTATTAGTTCAGTGAAACCTTAATGTTTCCTGTAGGAATTACATTTATGTATTTTTTTATAGATTTTTTTATTGTGACTTGGAAATTGAAGTAATGTGTGAACAGGAAGTTGTGTTTGTTGAATGTTGATTGTTAAAATGATTGTACATATTTTTTAAAATATACATGTGTTTTTATCTTATTTTATTTTAAATAATTGCAAAAATATATAAAGTAGATAAAATATTTCCACAGGAACAATCTTCAAAATGTATCAGTATTACCAGCATAACCAAACAGCTTTACTTTATCAAGATAAAGTAGTAATAGGTGTTAAAAATTTGAGTGGATATTTGCTACTTTATGAAAGCAACTTTATCATACTTTTTATTAACTAAGAACGTGCTTTTTTTCACATAATTTGAAAAAATGAATGTTAAATTCACTTTAAACATGAACCATAACTTACAATTTATTCTTTTTCTCACATTCACCTATTTTTGTTCAATACAAATTATTTTTATATTAAGTGCATGAAATGATTGTTTTTGCACATCAAAGTTGAGGAGTTATTTCGCAAAAATCAATAGGTTAAGGCAAAAAAAAAAACAATGGAAGAGAAATGTAAAATAAATTGCGAAGTAAGATAATTATATAATATCTTTTTTATTGCTAAAAGTACATGAACATCTGTGTTTAACATATTTTATTGTTTTGAAGGAATAATCAAGCTGGCTCGACTTAAAACACCAAGCCTGCCCACTACTGTTATCTTGAACATCCATCTTCCTACCTTTCTTCTCTCTGTCTTATCTGCCATCATGTATTTCTGTTTTTGAAACTATAGTTTTAAAGCATATGGTTGAATTTGGAAGACCCTCCTGACAGGTCCTAATATCCTTTCATGCAAATATTAAGAAAATTGCAGACCACTAAAAGTGTGCTATGGAAAGTTAATGGGGAAAAAAGCTTAAGACTGAGGCTGGGAAAGAACAAATAGTGGCTCCAGTCTATCAAAACTCTGGGGCATCCTGCACAAATTATACTGCAAGTGCAAAATGGGGTAATAAATGCAGTTATTTGTAAGCTGGTGACAACTGCAATAATATGAAACACTTACTCTTATATCCATGAAGACAACAATGTTGAACCAGAGCTACCTAATTATTTGCGTGCTATCCCATCAGTTTTGAATGTTGAAGGCACCGAAGATCTTCCTGAAGCTACTGAATCTTAGGGTTTGGGGTCATCAGAAATTGAACAGACAGCCTCGGCAACCAAGAATGAGTGAGTAGAATGATATAAACATAAGTAGAAATGTGAGCCTGTTAGTTATTATTGTTAACAGTTGATTTATTACTCCCTCAATTCACAACTAATAAATTTGTGTGTCGGTGAAAAAAAAAAATCATTCCAATTCTCAACCAGATTGCAAAGGATCTAGTGCAGGCCAATAAAATCAGGTTTTTCTGTGCATCGAGAAAGGAAAGGCGACGAAGACAGCATGAGCGATAAAGCTGGCAACGCAGATCGTGAAACATCGGACTGCCAGACGGTTGTGTGTTAGCGCACTGAAACTATACTGCGATTTTCGCATCTCTGCCCCGGCAGGTACAGCGATATCGCATAAATCGCAGTATATAAGGAGTTTGTGCCAGCGGGAAGCATAATGCTGCATTTTTTCGGGAAGCAATCGACTGCATTTTCGAATCTCTGTCCCATATCGAACTCGGAAGTGTTAGTGGGGCCCGCCAGGTCTTGCTATTTAGCGGACGAATTAAGTCGCACGGTAATCGATCATTCGGCCATTTTATACGGTCAAAGTGAATTAGTATCGCCGAAGAAATGCTATTAAAATGAATGAAATGAAATTTTAAAAATGAATTGTATCATATGTAGTTGGTGGGTCAAATGATCTAGATCGGTATTAATAGAAAGCACTTTTTTTAGTATAGTTAATTGCATATCTTAACTTATAAATTTACCAAAGTTGGGATTACTTAACCGACCATGAACTGAACCACCCTTCTGGTATTAATCTCATTAAATCTGAATACTGGAGAGGACTTATGCGATTTACTTCCTATGGGATCTTCTGAATTTAGGTTTGTTAATCGAATAGAATAAAGATCTAATGGTAAGAAGGGCGAGTTGCTATTTTGTTAGCAATGCAGAAAAATCATACTTGAAATTTGTGTAATGCTATAATGTAAGTTATCTATAACTCAGAAACGAAATGAAAACCTTATTTTTCAAATATTGCTAATCTTACGATTTTTAAAATTTATATATGTTAAACTTTTACTTACGTTTTAACTATAGTAAAAATGACGGGAAGGGATTCTGGAACTTAAGAAAACGTGCGCAGATAATCGTTTCCCCCTTATGTCACATACAGTTTTTACTGTTTTTTTGACTGAATAAATCTAAGCTACAAAATTATTTTTATTCGGGAAATGGAAAAAACTGTTTCAATACAGTTTTCCAGTTCAAATAAACAGCTCTGGACTTCACTGAAAATGAACGGTGTGTCATTTTTTGGTGTTCAAGTAACAAAATTTTTAGGTTATTCAATTCAGTCAACCCTTAAATGGAACGTCTATTTAAAAGAAGTGAACACTAAATTTAAGTTCTTTATGCTATGCTTTCAAATTCAGCCAGCCTCTACACTGCTCGTTGTGTATATTTTGCGAATGTTCGTTCCCGCCTGAGATGTGTAATATTGTGGGGAAATACATCTTTTAGTTCCCAGACTTTTAGATTACAAAACAGAATTGTACGAAAAATAAGCAAATCCCACCCATGCGATTCTTGTAAGCCTCTCTTCATTAATCTAGCTATTTTACCAATACTTTGTCTCTTCAAATACGAATCAGTGGTTTTTGTCAAAAGTGACTTACTTGAGGGCGGAAATATATTTTCAGCAAACGCCGTTGTCAATATCTACAACACTCGACTTAGTCATCATATTCATCATGTGACTATCAACAGCTCACATAAAAAAATTCACATATAATACATGTACATTATTTTACATCTTGTAAAATGACATTAAAGGATTATATTCCATACAAAAGTTTAAGACTCAAGTAAAATATTTTCTGCTGCACAACTTTTTCAATACTTCTGGAGACTATATCGAGCATCCAAAAGGAAAGTAATATTAATTTTAACATGACATTTAATGTATTATATACCATTTGGATTGTATAATTGTAAAGAACCTGTAACAAGTATTGTACTTCAGCTTCTGGGTCAATGACCCCCTTCTCGATCAGGTTTTTGTCCAGTTTCCCTGATCCTCGAGCAAATTCTGAGATGGCACCTTGTTTTGCTTCTGAACATTAATGTAACTTCAAGTTAACTTCTCCGCATAGCACGTCACACACAGTTTATAACGTAAATAAAATAAACATCTACCTGTAGATAACTTTTAGCCAATCTGACAAATTTAACAAAGGAATAAATTTGGGATGACCGGTGCGCCCTTAAAATTGACGGGGTGGTGTGACGTTCGATAGGTTACTATTCGACAGAAATCTCAACTTTCGACTTTTTGAGGGTTAGATCTGTATTCGGGTTAACTATTCAATCCTAGAAAATAACAGAACTGAAGGTGTACTGAGATTATATTATGGAGTCATATATTTGGCGTTGGTGTCGTTGGGCAGAGCGAACACCCATGATGACGAGCGTTCCGAACGGCGTCAGACATTACGGGCGGACTGCAGAGTTCAATTAACGAATTCGTTAGGACCGATTGGAGCGTGACAGTTGATAAGATCAGTGAAAATTTCCGCAATGTTTCGCGAACAGTTATTCATGAAATTAAGGACCACTTTCATTATGCGAAGATTTGTGCAAGGTGGGTCCCTCGCACGCTTACTGTCCAACACAAAACCACCCTATGGCTGCAGCACTGACGTTTTTGGGTCATTGTCATGACCTTTTTTTGGCTCGCATAGTCACTGGTGACTAGACATGGGTTTGTTATGCAACACCTACGAGTAAAAGACAATCAATGGAGTGGCGTAATGTTCATTCACCAAACCTGCCGAAAAAATTCAAAACGATAATTTCTACCCGGAAAGTCATGGCAACTATTTTTGGGATCGGCAAGGTGTACTGCTCATTGACTTCATGATCCCTGGAGACACTAAATGACAATGTATATTGTGCGACATCGACAAAATTACGGCGAGCAATGAATCGATGGCGATGTTTGTTGTCTAGCGGTGCCATTCTCCTCCACGACAACGCCAGAACTCATACGACTCGAATAACAGAACAACTTGTGCAACAATTCAAAAGGGACATATATCATCCACTCTACAGCCCAGACTTGGTACTCTAATATTTTCATCTATTTACAAATCTCAAGGACTTTTTGGCAGGAAAGAAATTTGAAAGCAAAGCTGTGACTACATATCTCAATACCCTGGCGGCAGAGGAACACAAAAGAATACAAAAACTCGTCACACGTGATGGCAAATGTTTAAATTTACAAGGTATATGGAGAACTAGATTAACGTACGTTTTTTACAAATAAAACATTATTTGTTAAAATGTACATGTTTTTTTTCTTATTCCAAAACTGGTACTATTTTCAGGATGCCATTCATATTGTGACGTCATGGATACTCACAGCGCCCACAGACAGAGCTTTCGTATAACAATATATTTATTAACAAAGAAAACAAAACAAATATATACATTAACGCTACTCTGATAGACCTACTATCCCCTGATCGCGGGAGCGATCCAAATCCGATTGAAGATGGTTTTGATTGTGCATTCGCCACTCCTACTTTTGAAGCGCGCACAAAGCTAGCTTCCGTGACCGGATGTCACGCGGGACACAAAGTCCGTTCTGGCGCACCAACGGCTGTTTGCCTCGATCGCAGGAGCGATCTTAATCCGATGATAATCGGCGTGAATCGTGGCACTCACCACTCTTCACCGCGGAGCACACACACAGCATCGCTCCGGCCGTTGACCGAGTCACCAAGGACCTAAAAGTCGGCAGGCTTCGTCAGCTAGTGACTCGAGCCTCGCGAGCCTGGCTCGCATATGCACCGTCGTGGCGCCATTTTCCTTAATGTTTCAATCTCTTCTCTTCATTTTCTTCCTTGCCTAACGGCATCAGCTTAAACTATCCCTTCCTCCTAGACCCGCTAACTCCGCCCTCTCCCCTCCTGCCCCAATAGTATGTTCTTTTTCATTTTCTTATTTTATACCAGATTTTAGATTTGGTCGCAGGAAATTAGGTCACAGTACTGCGCACTAGGTTCTCCCGGCGTACTCGCGCGGACACGTGCGCGTATCTGAATACCACGCTGCCATTGTCGTGAATCCCGAAGTATTTGCGACACTCGATCGAGCTCGCGCGCTGGCCTCGTTACGGCTGTCGTACAGATTACTTCATGTGGCGATCATTGTGATCTGCCTGCCTTCTTTCGAGTCATAATTGACATTTGCAGGGCGAGGCTGTTTTTTGTGCAGGGCGCACGTGTGGGGTTCGGCATGCTAGCCAGCGGAGCCATACATATGTCGGCACTCTCGCCTCCTCGTGGCCCTTCGCAATTCGACACTGCTACAAAAAAGGCTCCTCTGCTCGGCCTATTTGTACGTCCGTTCCACTCGACCTCTTTTCTCCGCGTTGTCGGTTAGTCTTATAGTCAATTTTTATATTAATAATTGATATCACTATATATAAACATACATACACACACACACACAAGAAAATTTACAAAAGTCCCAAATGATCTAACATGAACAACACAGAACAAGTGGTGACAATTTCACTGTAGCAGCACACTGTCGTCAATTTGGAACTCCTTCCATTGCCACTTACACGATTCGACCTACACATGCGAAAGCTTTTTCTCGATTTCCTCCGTTATTGATATCGATAGTGCTTTCGATTGCTTTAACGTTCGAGGTGGCATAAAGTCCTTACTAGAGAGTGTGTGCCACCTAGAACATTTATGCGCAGTTCGTGCTCATGCGCTGTTCAAATTTCGCTCCATTTTAGTGCATCTGCGCACGCAGAATGCCTAACAGATCGGGAAGTTCCTTAAAATCAAGGAAATGAACGGCTACCAGTTGCAGGTTTCTATCCACCTTAAACCTCTGCAAAGCAACCTCTGCACCTATAAACTATGATGATTTTTCTATTTCGAAACCGAGGAAGTTTTAAGGTCCTTTCAGTCGAAAAAGATTAAGCCTGTTTTACATAGTCATTTTTCTGTACAGAAAGTGGATGGAAAAAGGACGTTCTTTCTACGCGTAATGTTTCGCTGCGGAACCTGAATGAACGTGATTCCAGCGTCATTTCTATTACTCGCAAGTTTTCTAGATACACGAGCACCCTTAACCAGCGCTGAATAGTACGGCACGTTGAGAAACTTAGTTCTTCTCGGAACGGCAAGTATGAAATTATTATAAATGCCGGCAACAGCCTCCCCGTGCTTTCAAAACAATCGTAGCATTTCTTGTGATACGCTTTGGAGCGTTAAGTTAATGTTCAGAGTTGGTACGCCCTTTTAAACCGTGACGTAGCCAGAGCCCGTTTCTCTCCGCACCTCCCGCTGTGGAATATCAAGAAAACTTGCGCGTAAAGTAGTTTATGTAATAGTGATGAAAATACTTCGCGCTGAACATCAGACATTTGAACATCACATCTATAGTAACAAATTAAATAAGGTTATAATAGAACTGAGCACGGAAAGCGGCGAAGTTATAACACTACATAAATTATTTCTCACCACATAATCACTTCACATTACAATTCAACACATTAGAACGCTCTCGAAACTACAACAAACAAATCACACCTGACGCATAACAAATGAAAGTGACGCGAGGAGCGAGGTTGTTAAACTGGATGAAATCGGTAGTGAAAAATGAAGTATGCGTCATTTTTCGTGCAAACCACATCCAGTCTGTGCCGTCGAAAAATAATGAAAGAAAGGATCGTGTAAAATAGACATTACAGATGTGTACAGGATCCAGCGGAAGGTGGAACGCGTTTTCACACACACATCATCGCTGATCGTTTGTTCACACTTCAGTTCTGAGAGATCTCGTGTGGTTTTTATAATCTGCTAATGCGACAGTACGTGCCGAATGCCCTGTGCTGTTTAATGGTCCGTTCAGGCAGTAGACGATATTTTGATAGGTTGTAAAACAGTTGAGCATGTTGAAGACAACATTATCTCTACGAAAGGTATTCTTCCGCCAGCCGTATGGACGGGAGCGCCAGCTAAACCATCTTTCAGATCAAATCTTTTATCCTAATGCCTTTGTCAGATCAGCACGGAGTTCGACGTTAGTGAAAGTTTTCACGCGAGATTTACATTGTTCTAATCAGATGCCGGTCACTTAAGCCTTTCCAGCGTTGTGGTGAGGGCAGAGAGTAGGGATGTGGGTGGTCCTCCATCTTGTACCTGTTGGTGCAGTGATCTAAAGTACGATTTATTTAGTCGTCACTTGACGTAAATCAGCTGTTGTGGTTTCATCCAATGGGGAGCTTATAAGCCGCTACAGGGATGTTCGTGGCCGACGAGAAGGACTTTCTCTTTGGCCACGGGGGCCGTTCAAACTCCCGACTGGATGAAGCCGTGAACAGCTGATTTACGTCAAGTGTATGGTTAAATAAATTCTAGAATATTGAAGACTGTCGGAATTTCTCTAATAGGATCTCGAATGTGCTATTATATGGGAATAGTTTCTGGCGATTTTCGGTCTCCCATATATATTCTCTGGTTCCAATATAGTCACCAAAAAGTTTTGTCTAAATTGATTTCGTCTCCACTATTTCAGTAGTATGCATACCTTTTGCGGCTCTTACACGCAACCAATCTTTATAATTGAGGTAACTAAAGAAAGGGAATTTCACGGAGACGTGACGAATTGCACTTTACTTTTAAAAATATGAAAGATTTGTTGAAAAAAAGCATCTAAATATTCACGTCAAATGCAACTGTCGGCAAATGTCAGCTTTTTGCCCTATTGTCAAAGTCAATATTGTTAAATATCTCCTAAACAATCATTCTTGCTTAAAAATCTAGGGAGCAGGATCTTCAGGATGCGAGTAAGGTTTGAACCCTTGACACAAATCACACAGATTGCACACAAACGAGCGTATAATTTATTCATAAACTTTTAGTGGCATAAGTTAATGACAGAAACCAAGAATCTAGAATCACACTTTTACAAAGAATAATCAAAACACAAATAGAAACCTTTACAACACACACTCATATGAATAAACACATACAATTTACCCCAAAATTGATACTCTGAAATAATTACCCTAATCTACACTGGGAATTCCCTTGGAAAATTAATTATATCTAAATTTATGCTATTCTAATTACATTGCACATGAAACCAAAAATTCAATTCACAATCTCCTACTACAAAATATTATATGCAAAGAACAAAATATGTGCAAGTGCACTACTCTCATTTACAATTTAACTGTATCTGAAAATAGCAGAAGAATAAATGTCCTAAGTAGAATGTTTTATGCAGACAATGGCGCATCAAAACGTCTCCTACGATAATACTGCAATTTGTTGCCACTCGTGTCCTCAATTTCTTAACACTTTCCTATACTAGTTTTTCCCTGCCGACGTGAACTTGACCCATTTTCCCCGGCCCTAAATGTTGTGGACTTCCCACTTTTGGCCTTGATGCGTCGGTGTGCTGCGTCTCTGCGTCAACGACGCTCCGGTCCGCAGCTTCTGCCCGTCGAGAGACGGGGTTCGCCTCTGCCGTCTGCGTTTGCCTTCTTGCGTCCTCTTCCGTTCTTCTCCAGCTGTCCGTCTTCTTTCCTCGTGCGCCCTGGTCGTCCGTTATCTTCCACTCGTCTGCCCTATTCTCCGCGGACGACTAACTAGAAATTCTGTTCGACGCCGAATACTCCTACCTAGTAGTCGTTGCAGCGGCCAACAATATCTTAATGTTTAACGAAAAGTGTTGACTCGGCGAACGGGATCAAAGAGAGCAGCTGCTTACGTCGACCCGCGTGGTGACCAGGAAAATGAGAGTCTTCCGCTTGCGGGTTCGCGTATTTATGGCGCGGGCCGCCTGGGAAAATTACTTCGTGCATGGACGTTGCTTCCCCTCTCTCACCCTTCAACAAAGAAACATAGGTCGCAGTCCGCATTCGTTTAGTACGGCACGGATAAACCAGGCCGCGCGTTTTAAGTACCTCTGCTTACGTCGTCCTGTTTACCCCGCTGCCTCCGTAGTGTTCACACATGAGACGGTGGTGTTATGGAGTTGCCACAATCCCATAACGCCACAAGATATTATATAATTATAGAACTAATATATATATAATATATATATATATATTATATATTATTATATAATAATAAATTACATTACAATACACATATGTTTGGAGAATTTATTCTCATTTGATATTAAAAATTGTTGTTACAATGTACACTATTACTTTTTTGTTGGCCGTTTTTGAAGGAGGTTCCTTTGTGTCTCGTGAAAATTGAACTTGAGCAATTAACGTTACCGACAATTTATACCTGGACGGGGGGTGGATCTATGTCACCACTACCCATGATTACTTCTTCCCTTTTATGGTTTTGATCTTGCATGAAATCAATTTTCCGCCTATCACATTCGTACACTATAATAATTGGTTACTCACAGACATACTACATTGCTAAACAATCATCTCTGTCAGATGTTTACTTAGCTATTTGCTTACATACAAGACATTTTGTATCCACATTCTTGTCATGTCGAAAGAAGGAAGACCTTTATGTAATCAAAGATGTTACAAATGTGGTTATGCTTAATAACTTCCCAGAGACAATAGAAAAGCCTCCCAGATCACTCGATCTCAGTCCCATTTATTTTTCATTTTTTGGATTGATTTAAGATATGGTATATGCTTCAAATCCAACCACAATCGAGGACCTTAGAAGAGCCATTGATCCATTCTGTGTGAATGAGTCTCCCAGATCGTCTTCAAAGATGTTGATGTAGAAGAAAAAAAACGGTGTTCTATAAATGAACATAAATAAAATGAATATATAACTCACATAAATGGGTAGCGACCTTTGGCCTATTTTTTATACACATACTTTTGTGCATTTGTGAGTTCATGAGCTTCAAATGATGTCGTATAAGGTTTTTCGACAAACTCATCACATTTCTCTGAAAATGAGCTCAAACTTCCGTACTTTCAGAAATGCCCGAATGACTTTTTCTGAAAAACAGCTCCAGTTTAACTTTCTCGTATACGTACGTGTATACTGAGTAATATATGTAGTGTAGAGAAACTTATGAATTGCTGCGGAAAATCGATTTCTAGATTTTAACGGAAATACACGTTTTGGGGTCCCCTGATACCGAAAAAGTGTTTTATTCTAATTGAAGAAACCTTTTTTGATATTACTTGAGACGAAGCTCTTCGGTTTTCAAAAACATTCTTTAATTTTTTGGCACTTTTCATGATGCTCTTGATACATTGTCTCAGATACAATATTTTGTATGGAGCAATTTTGAAAAAAGCTAACAGTTCTTCTCAAAACAGGCTCAAATTTTTTTCTTTAAATTTCTTGTAAGAATAGAGTGAAAAACACTTATAAAAGTGCCAATGGTCTGATTTTCATTGATTACTCTGAAATTTTGAAAATTGTAAAAGATTGAATTTGTTCGTCTTCCTACAACTCCAAAATTAGTCACAGACTTTTCCTTCAATCGAAATTTGTTGTATATGATTAGTTTTCTCATTAAGGTCAGTCACATTGAAACTTTAAGTATTTTTGCGCAACAATATTTTTTTCAAAAACGGCAACAAATATTTTCTTCAAACTTTGGCTAAAGGATAGTACTAAATGTACTCTATGAGATGACATAAACTCCATACTGCTCTGTTCTTTGTTTTTTTTACTAGCTTCTCACGTCATTAATATTCACATTAGCGGCGATTTGTTCATACTATTGCATTTATGAGTACATGTACTTTAAATGATTTGTGATAACGTTTCTCGAAAATTAAAAAAAATCTGTGAAAACGAGCACAAAACTCCTTTTGTTCAGAAATGCTAAAACGCATTTTCTCAAAAACGACTCCGATTTTTTTTCTTCAAACTTTTCCAACGGATAGTTCTAATTGCACTGTTTAATATGACGTCACGTTCAATTTCTTTTGCTTTCTCGACAATTACTCAAATGTATTTTTTTAATATTTCTAATGCCATTATATGCACATTTCCAGCTATTCGTAAACCTATTTTATTTGTGAGTTAAAGTGTTTAAATTAAGTTTTTTAAAACTCAAACATTCTCTGTGAAAAAGAACTTCAGATTTCTCATTTACAATAACGCTTAAACGCCATTTTCGTAAAACAGGGTCCAAATTTTCTAATGACAATTGCCATTTATGGAGATTTACTCTTCTTTAATATTCTTAAAGTAATATTTTGATTCTATTATTAGGAGGCCGTAAAATTGAGAAAATAAAAATGTACTTTGGGCGGTGGTAGATGGCCGCTGGTAAGAGAATGAAGCATGTTCGAATTCCTAGCTCAGACCAAAGAAAATACAAAACTAACACGAGAAAGTGTGTGCCATTTTTAGCAACACTAGTTACTTTCTCGCTATCGGTAGGACACTAGAGAGAAAATTATGTAATGCTGCGCGAAAAACTGTAAATATTCGGTAGAAAAACTCTTATTTATTAAACCTTTGGTAGTGATAGTGCTAAATGTACTTCACGTGATGACATAAACGCCATATTGCTTTATTCTTTAGTGTATTTTTTAATTCAAACACTTAATTTTTTGACTCGCCTCTCATGTTAGTATCTACACTACCGTGGATTTCTTAAAATTATTGCATTTATGAGTACATTCGCTTTAAGTGATTTGTGATTTAAAGTTTATCGAAAACCCAAAAGCTTTCTGTGAAAATTAGCTTCAAATTCCGCATTTTCAGAAAAGCTTTATCGCCATTTTCTTAAAAAACGGCTCCAAATTTTTTCTTCAAACTTTTCTTACGGATAGTGCTAGTTGCACAGTTTACGGTGACATATAATCTATTTTAATGTATTCTTCTGTTTTTTTAATTACACAAATGTATTTTTTAATATCTCTCACTCTGTTATTATGCACATTTTCAGCGATTTGGAAATAATATTGCTTTTCTGGGTGGAAGTGCTTTAAATGACTTCTTAAGAAGTTATTCGAAAACTTAAAAGATTTCTGCGAAAAAGAGCTTCAAATTTGTCACAGTTGCGCTTAAACGCTATTTTCTCAAAAACGGATCCGAATTTTTCATTGAAAATTTCCGAATGGGATGAGGTTTACACTTCTATAGTATTCGTAAAGTCATATTTCGGTTCTACAATTAACAAACCCCAAAATTGGGGGGAAAATGTTCTTTGTGGGGAAATAGATGGCAGCTGGCAAGAAAATGCCCCCGAAGAACTAGCTCAGACCAAAATAAATTAGGAAACTAGTACGGTCAAGTTTGGGTCATTCTGTGGCACGACTAGATACTTTCTCGTGTACGTACGCATATACGGAATAACATACGTAGTATAGAGAAAGTTAATGCTGCGGAAAATCAATTTCGAAATTCAACGGAAATAACCATTTGAAGCCCCCAGATTCTGAAAGAGTGTTTTCCAAATTTCTGTGTGTCCGTCTGTTTGTGAACTATAGCGCCTGAACCATACGTATGTTTTCGAAAATGAGTATTCCGACGATCTACCTCGATTTTGATACACATTTTTTTTTAATTTTGAGAGTACTTTTCATGAAGCATCGGGGACATTTTCACAGTTATCTCAAAAATGGCTGCAATTTTTTCCTTAAATATTTTGAAAACAAAGTGTACAGTACCTCATAGGTCTGTGTTTCATTTGTTACTCTGAATTTTCGAAAATAGCAAGTGTTTGATACAACCACAAAATTGAAGATTAAGATATTTTTCAAGTACAATTTGTTCTACTTCTTTCTTTCTTACATTAAAACCTTTTTTTGGAAACTTTTAGTAGTTTCGTGCAATATTGCGTGCAATATATGCAATATTAAAAGAATATACACGAATGAAATGCTGTGAATTACTATGTATATTCTGTTTCCGAGAGAATAGTACTAATTCCAACATGAACTTGGATATTTAAGTCTTTATTAATCAGTTTGACGTTAATTAAATCTAATTCTATAATGAAACAAAAATATAAACAAGTGTTGTAATCGATACTACTTTTTCATGTAACGTGGGCTATGCCCTGAAATGGATGATCCGGGCAACTTTTATATGTTTAAAATATGTTTTTTATAAACTTTCCAATCACAAACTTAACTTTTAAACATGAAATCCCCGCCGAAGGCGACACGCTGCAATACGTAATTGACAAAACTCGTGATTTAGTTGTCCCTCCTACTCGGCTCACAGCCACCTAAATTTTCTATCGAGGATTCTGAATACACTGGGTTTTCGAAAATGTAATTTACTATTTCGTACTGAAGTAACTAGTGGTGCTACAGAATGGAACAGACTTTCTCATACTAGTTAGTTTTCTAATTTCTTTGGTCCGGTATAGCTTTTCTGTCTTGACGCATACGTTTGCCAGCTGCCACCAATCATCACCAAAGTACATTTTATAATATTTTTTCATTTTTCGGTGTTTGAATAGTGGAATCGAAATATTTCATTAAAATATCAAAGAAGAGTAAAACCTCGTCCTAAATTGCAATTTTCATTGAAAAAATGCAGCCGATTTCAAGAAATAGCGGTTAAGCGTTACAGTAAATGCAAAATGTAAAGCTCTTTTTCACGGAAAATTTTTGAAATTTCCAAGAACTTACTTGGAAGGCAGTTTAAGCACTTTCATTCACAAATGCAATAGTGTTTACAAATCGCTCGAAATGTGCATATTAATGGCGCGAGACATTTAAAAAAAATTACATTTCTGTAATTTTTGGAAAAAATGTATACAGCAAAATGAATCTTGTCATCTCAAGGAGTATGATTAGCACAATATGCACGAAACGTTTGTAGAAAAAATTTGAAGCCGTTTTTCAGAAAATATTGATTGACTGTTTCTGAAAATACGGAATTTTGAGTTCGTTTTCAGAGATCCTTTTTTAGTTTTCGAAAAACATTATATGACATTTTTAAGGCACATGTACTCATAAATGCAATAATGTGAACAAATCGCTGTTAATGTAAATATTAATGATGTGAGAGACAAGTAAAAAATTACATTTTTGTCATTTATGAAAAAACAAAAAAATAGAGCAATATAAAGTTTATGTCATATCATAGAGTATATTAATCACTATCCCTACCAAAGGTTTGAAGAAAAAAATTGGAGCCAGTTTTGAGAAAATCTTTGTTTTGTTTTTTCAAAATTGCACCATACGAAATCTTGCACGAAAACTACTAAACTGTTCAATAAAATGTACGCTATTTTATTGAAAGAACTGATTATAAACAACTAATTTCATTTGAAGAAATAATCTCTATTTTAATTTTGTAGTTGTGAGGAGACGGCGGAAATAATCCAAACTTATGAAATTTTCGAAAATTCACCATTAACTCTGAAAATTGGATATATGCCACCTTAATAAGTGAACATTATTCTTACACGAAATGTAAAGAAAAAGTTATTGAGAAAATTTTGAAAGTGTCCTATGGGTTTCATGGTAAGTACCCCCAATTTTAAAGGAAGTTTTTTCCAACTCTCAAGTCTTCGACTGGAACTTGGTGGACAGGGTTTTCTTCAATTTGAAAACAAAAAAACAACAACAAAAAATCCTTCCTATGGTGTAGGAATTATATATATATATATATATATATATATATATACATATATATATACATACACACACACACACACACACACACACACACACATATACGGGAAAGTAAACTAGTGATGCTTCACAATGGCAGAGCCTTTCCCCTTTTTTTAATGTCTTAGGTCTGGGCTTGCTTTTTGGTCCTCCCCCATTCTCTTTCCAGCTGCCATCTATCGTCGCCCCAAGTGTTTTTTTTTTAATTCTCTCGATTATTTCATTTCCTAATTGTAGAACCGAATATTACTTAAGACATATTAAAAACAATTCTCGTACTTAACGAAAATTTTCGTTAAAATAAATTTAGATCCGTTTCAAAGAAAATAGTGTTTAGCGTCACTTAAATGTGAAATTTAAAGCTCTTTTTCACAGAAACTTGTGAGTTTTCGAAAAAATTAATTTAAATTCATATAAAACACATTCATTCACAAATGCAATAACCTTTATAAATATCTGGAAATGTTCATATTAACGGCGTGGGAGATTTAAAAAAATTACATTTATGTAATGTTTTAAAAACAAAATAATACTGCAAAATAAAGTGTATACAGTATCAGACATTGCAATTAGCCCTAGCTGCTCAGAAAGTGTGGGGGAAAATTGACCGGATTTTGATAAAATGGAGTTTGAGCATTTCTAAAAATGCGGAATTTGGAGCTCATTTTCACAAAAAACTTTTGGGTTTTCGGGAAACTTTATCAGTCTTTTTTTGAATCACGTATACTCATAAATGCTATAATGTAAACAAATAGCCTCTAATGTATATATTAACAAAGTTAGAGACAAGTAAAAAATTACAATTTTGTAATACTCGAAGAAATAAAAGTGGATCAATATGGCGTTTATGTCTTCTTACAGAATATATTTAGCACTATCCATATAAAAAGTTTGAAGAAAAAAAAATTGAAGCCATTTTTGAGAAAATCTTGTTTTTGTTATTTTTTAAAAGTGCACATATTGCAGGCAATATTGCTCGAAAATTCTAACATTTTCAAAAAATGTATATGGCCTCTAAAAGAATCAGTTACAGAGAACAAATTTCATTTGAAAGAAAATCTTGTATCTTGAATTATTTTGGTGGAGGAAAACATCGACAAAATTTAATCTTTTGCAATTTTCAAAAATTCAGAGTTAACAATTAAAATCGGACATATGCCACATATGCAAAGGATAGTTTACTCTATTCTTAAAAAAGTTACGAAAAATTTTAGGGCAATTTTTGAGAAAATTTTGGACCCCTCAGTTAAAGACATTTCATTAATTTAGTTTTGTGATTATAAACTAAATTTCAGGAGTGAAACAATTTATTAAAATAATTATTACAGAAAATAAATTGTCATCTTTGCAATTTCAGTATATAATTTAAAATTTAGCTTTTGATTTTTTTCTATGCGTTTACAAATTTATCAATGACAGTTGAAATATTTTTCAACTACATCGTTGTTTAGTGATCTCAATTGATAAAACACTTAAGTTACTCAGTTTTGTACCATTGTTCTTCGTAAATAATTTTTAATAACCTTTGATTTTCAAAACATTCGGACGACAGGGAGACAGAGAATCAAAAATTATGTCAATACCGTACACACAACGGGAAAACTTGTTAATAATGAGTAATGTTCAAAGTTTGAAAGATCTTTAACAGAACTTAGTTTCGAAATTTGACACTTTAAACAAATGCACAAAGTCCATATCTGAGATGACAAGTTTTCTTCAACTTCTGCAGGGTATTTGACTGAAGAATTTGTGCTTCGTAAATTTTATCATCCGAAAGAGCTATCAAAACTTGTGATTGAATCACTGTGAAAATTGCCACTGTATTTTTCAATCTAACTAATCGTCGCTCCAAGTGGTTAATGGCAATAACTAGGCATACACAGTAAATACTAGATTTGTATCTGAGTTCACCATCAGTGATTCTTTGATCCTCGCAAAGTTCGTCAAATTGTTTCATTTTCTTCACTCATCGCTAAGGGGTACCCCAGGACAATATGGTAAACATTTGCCTAAAACCAAATTACATATGAGTAGCTACACTATTAAAATAGTGTTTATTTCACATTCGCATACATTGATGGAGCACCTAATATTTTGACCTTGGAATGTAATTAATTACAAATTGTCATGTTTTTAAATTTTATAATTTGGCAGCCTATGGGAAACCATTTCGGCCATAGGTGAAGAATATGTGCATGGTTGCCAGATAGTGCAGAATTTTGGGCTGGAAAACGGTTCTCGCTCGCGGGACAAAAATTGACTCGGCGGAATACCGCCCAATGGGCAAAAAAGCATTAAAACACGTGTGGTATTGGGCTAATTTTCAGATTGCGACGAAATTTTCAAACAAAAACACACACACACACAACGACGTTGACAATGCGTTTGATGTTTTAAGTTTTTTACTTTATACATGATTTTTTACTAATCATTTATTAATTTGTTCAAATTTACTTCGAGAAGTGAATAATGTTAGTTTTTAGGCTTCTAGTGTAGGGTGTGTTCTAAAAGTCATAGCGTCTTTGTTGTGCACATGAGTATATTATATCACATTGGCAGTACTTGCAGTTAATTGTATAACACATCGTTTATTAATCACCCAGCACACTCTAGGGGCCGTTGGTCAAGTCACGTCAGTCGCAGTCCAGTCAGGGAATCGCCGATAGGTAGCGTCTTCGCACTCGCGTCATATACCCAAATGCCGAAATTGGGAAGGAATAAGGGTAGGGGTAAGGTTTAGGACGCTTCACAGGGGTTGAACAGCATGAATGAAGTATGCAAACTCGTTTTGTCATAAATTTCACGTGAGGTTCTACGGGAATTAAAAGCGGAACCTCAGGTGAAAGGCAAGCGACTTCGCCACTGAGCCACGAGAGCATTAATATAGGGTTGTTTAGTATATAAATTAATTTTATGTTACGAAAAGAAATGGCCCATTTTTATAAATATATTTTTTTTCATTTTTCGTTAATTTCGACTAACAAGTCATTTTTTACCTTTTTGCGTCATTTTTACTGCATTTTGCTGATTTCATCGATTTTATTGTAATTTTAATGGTACTTGCTTCAAACAATATTTCCGAGGTGCAAAAAATGTTCACCGTAGAATTCCTGTGTAGTCTATTCGATTTCTTCGCTCATATATTGTAATGTCAGCCGTTGTGAGTACTACATAATCTAAGGTTCCTGTAACATTTATCGGCGCCATTGTCAGTTCTTCTGATTTCGCGATAATTAAATGTAGAGATTTTCTTTTAACCAACAGTTCAAACTCAGTCTGCAAGTTTGTTCGATTTGAACAAAAGGAAGAAGCCTCGATTACATCAGTAACATATCCAACAGCTTGAGTTGTTCATCGGAAGTGGTTTTGATCAAACTATGTGCGCCATATTGTTTGTTTTAGGGTATTTTAAAAGCATTTTAAGTACATTTTATTGATTATTTTTGGCAATGTTTTAAGTCACCAAAATCCGCCCCCTATTAATAAAGAACGGTAAGAAATATGGCGCTAGTTTCATTTTCGGTAAATTGCTCGTTTTTTTCGAAAATTGCAAAAATCTTTTCAAAACTACAAAATTGAAGTTTTTTTTACCTCAGGCAATGTTTATTGTGCAAAATTAGCTCTTCAGAATTGGTAATGTACACTTTTTTGAAAAAGAACTAGTAGTTTTGCATAGTTTCTGCTTGAAATTAATGAAATGTATACAGGATTCACACTAACTACGGACCTTCCATTTGTGGCAAAAATGGCGCTTTTAGGAGGAATTGATAGAAAATATTTGTCCATTGTTGGCAGCGCCCATCACTGCATGCGCGCTTTGTTGCCAGCGCTCAACGACTGATATGTGTTGATATAGTCAGAAATGCGGTATAATATTATTATATATCCGATACTAAGGGGCGAGAGAGTATGTGCTGTTTTTACCCCACGAGCTAAATTAATTATATATATTTTTATACAAAAGTAAAGTTTTTACAAAAATTATTAATTACAATGTTCACAAACAAACAAAACAAAAACTAAGAGCGTAGGCTTCGCGGGCCGGAGTCAGTATTTATTAGGCTGTCCGGTGACGCCGCGGTCATGGCGAGGTGCCGACGTTTCGATCGCCATTCTGCGACCTTCCTCAGGGCGTAATGCGCGGAGATGTGCTGTAGCAGCCTAGTAAATACTAAAACAAAACTAATCAATCATTTCGTAGGGTCACTACCTAAGAAACACTTCAAATACATGTTAATACATATTATTATTAAATGCATATTAATATACATATTTATTTAACGAAAATTCAATTGTCTCGCTTGGAAATTTCATTTTTCTCATTGGGCGGAATTGAGCGGAATTACAGCCATCTATCGGCGTAACCCTGGATATGTGGGGAAATGAAGGGGACCCGGATTTACAAGAACTGTTTTGTTATGTCTTAGAACAACGGCCCAGGCACGAAAAAATTTCGCAACTTCCTCTCAAAACAATAGCTGTTGTGATTTTTTTCTTCAGATTTTTCCAATTGCTAGGCCTTAGTTCAAAAAGAAAAGAAAAAGAAAACTGAGACAAATGTAGTTAAGCACTTGGTTGTTCCCGAGACGCCGCGTCCTAGGCACCTGCCATCTTCCTCCAGGAGGAAGGTCGTAGAATGTCACCCGAAGCGTTTACACCTGTCCCCAGGCGCGGCGTCTGCTAGACAGCCAGAATTTGATAGTTACTGACTTCAGCTGCGGAAGCCGATTCTCTCTCATCTGCAGTTGTTTCAGATTAGAGAAGAAGTAGTGTTTTCCTTTACCTAACGAGCTTTCCTTTCCCCTATCGAGTTGTCTTTTCCTATCCCCTAACGAGTTTTCCTGTCAAAAAAGACACTTCGCTAAAGCATTACCTAACTTTTTCTACACTACGAAGTAGAAATACAGAAAAGGAAAAATGTTCGTAATTCAAAAAGTCTGAAATTACGTTGAAAACAGCAGTGTATTTAGGGAAGGCAGGGCGGGTCGGCCTGCCCTGAGCTACACCAATTTAAAAAAATTGTTTGGAATTATATAATTTTAATGATATATTTAAAAATATATGAATAAAATATATATATATATATAATGTACGGTTTTTAAATATTTTATCAATAAATTTCATGTTCAAATATACTTTTTTTTATTAAATAATTTGTAAACTATTCAGTAACAGCATTATATAATACATATTTTTATATTTAATTTATTAGGGGGGGATACCGTTAGTTTTGCCTCGGATGTCACCAATTAAAGCTACGCTCTTGGTACAAAACACTCGAAATTTGAGAAAGTTTGATATTCAGCATTCGCTGAAAATTTTTAAAGTGATTGGCTTTCGCCAGAATTTAGACAGCGCGTGAGCTCGGTTCGTGAGTATGGAATGTGGCAATGGAGCTCGGCTACATCGACGGTCTCGCTAACAGCTTTACCAGAACAAAATCGCGACAAACGCGGCATCTTGTCTCCGCCGTGTCCGCAACCCGAGCCTCGGTGCCTGGGGGGGGCGGGGGGGGGGAGGAGGAGGCGACCACCTGGTGTGGCCGCCGGCGCGCCGCCGCGCGGCGGCGGGGAAGCCCCGTGACCAGCGCGGGCGTCGCTCCGAGAAGGCGCGCGGTGGCGCGCGGACCGACGCGACCTTGATCGAGACCGAGATGGAGCGGCGATCGGACTGACGTCGAAAGCACCCGTGCAACGTGGGCCGGGCAAGCCTTTCAAGTGATGAACGTTGTTGTAAATGCGCAAATATGAAATAAAATGTAGTTTGGTGGAATTTAGTTTTTTTATTATTGACAATCAATTATAATAGTTTATAGTATAATGTAGGATTAATAATATATGATTAATAATATATAATATAATCAATAGTTAGAGCCGACCTAGACGACCGATGTATTCTACGCGCACGTTTTCTTGAGCCCCGGAATACCCATCCCCACTTCTGTACTACCATTACTTGGATTCAAAATAAATGATTGCAAGGAGCATTGCGGACAAAACCTGAAAACCAGAAATGCTCCCTTTCGTGAAATAAAAACTATTTTGTTTCGAAAATCAAGCTGAAGACTTGATGTAATATTTCCGACAACAAAATAATCAAACCCCCCACTCCTTCCTCATCAAGGGAAATGAGAGCTCAAGAAAACGTGTGTGGATAAATAGCTATACTCCGATTTACACGTAGTGGCTGCTTGAAGATCACGAGCAGGAAGGAGTTGGACATTGACATCCAATGGAGAGATTCGTTTCGTCTTAAAGTTTGGAGCTCTCAATTAGTATAAGAGATATTTTATAGATGCTGAGAAAACGTAATTTAATTCACTATCACTGTAAAATCGTGGTGCTTTGTGTCATCATTACAACAACGGAATTTCAATTGTTCATTAACACAATGAAATTACATTGGCACTGAAATACAGCCCAATATAAACTTGTTTTTCTTAGAATTTTTGAAATTTTTTTTATACTGTTCTGGTTTTCATCCATTCATTTGTCCCTTGTGTTGTGTATGTTATTGCGGAGGGCCTCGCATTCTGCTGATCCCAGATCAGAGGGGAGGATTGGAGCCTGCAAGTGGGTTGGTGTGAAGCGTATGATCGAATATGCATTCTGACGGGATGTAATGGGTAACCGGCAGTAGGCTGGATAAAAACCTTGGGAAAGCATGTAGTTAGACTATATAACGTTGAGGTACGATGTCACTGGTGGCAGCATGACTGCAAGGGTTTTTCCAGTCAGGAAATGAGGAAAACAAGATGGGCAAAAGGAAGGGAAAGTTGGAGACGGTAGGGGAACTGGAGAATAATAAAGGAGGGAAGTTCATTTATTGAAATAGTTAATTGCATTGGAATTGTATTATTGATAAGTTTTTGAACCACAAGACAATATCATTGTTAACGAGTCTCCAGTATCTTATTTGTTTTATTACGTAAGGCTCGAAAGGTTTGTGTTTGCTATACGCGTAATTTTCATAAAATGAATTTAATTGTATTAATTCATTAATTCATTTGAATGTTTTGACAATATTTTTATGTAACACCATTATTTTTACATTAGGAATTCCAATGTTTAAGCTGTATTTATGGTTACTGTACGGCTAGCTGCCTGATGATGGGGTTAATCTTGCCCTGAAATGTTGCCCACGAAATCAAATTATTAAATTGAATTATAATTTATTGTGAATGATATAAGGAACCTTAAAATTCTAGCAACCTACAAGAGATAATCATAACCTACAAGAATTTAAAAAAATTATATTATTATTTTTGCAACCCTTTTTTCAAAGTTTCTATTCGTGGAACGGTACATAACTTACAGGGTGATTCAGTCATCGTTGCTCATACAGGAACCTGATTTAGGATATAATAATTTATTCACAGTGGAAAAAAAAATAACGTGAACCCTATTCGAAATTTGGTAAAAAAGAAATTGTTTGGCATTAGGCCATTTTCGGCATAAAGGTAGCAGAACTATTACATTAAACTTTGTTCCCTGTTGCTATTATTACCTTTTTATCTAATGAATATGAAAAGAGAGAGAATAAACTATTCTTTAAGTACTTTTTGGATACGTATTTACTTCCCCGTATACATACGTTAATACGGAGTAATATACGTAGTGTAGGGAAAGCTATACTAAACTGCTGCGGACTGTAACTGCTGCGGAAAATCGATTTCGAGATTTCAACCGAAATACACGTTTCGGGATCCCCTGATACCGCAAAAGATTTTTTTTCAAAACGTCCATCTGCTTGTCTGTCTGTCTCTGTCTGTCTCTGTCTGTCCTCTGTCTGTCTCTGTCTGTCTGTCTACGTCTGTCTGTCGCTTGCTGTCTGTCTGGTCTCTGTCTGTCTTGTCTGTGTCTGGCTGTCGCGTCTGGCTGTCTTGCTCTGTCTCTGTCTGTCTCTTGGCTGTTCTAGTCTCTGTCAGTCTCTGTTCTGTCTGTCTCTGTCTGTCCAGTCTCTGTCTGTCTGTCGGCTGTCTGTCAGTCTCTGTCTGTCTGTCTCTGTCTGTCTTCTCTGTCTGTCTGTCGTCTGTCTGTCTTTCTCCTGTCTGGTCTGTCTCTTCTGTCTGTCTCTGTCTGTCTGTCTGCTCTCTGGTCGTTGTCTGTCTGTCTCTGCTGTCTTGTTCTGTCTGTCTGTTCTTCGTCTGTCTGTCTCTGTCTGTCTGTCTCTGTCTGTCTGTCTCTGTCTTCTGTCTCTGTCTGTCTGTCTTCTGTCTGTCGTCTCTGTCGTCGTCTGTCTCTGTCTGTCTGTCTCTGTCTGTCTGTCTCTGTCTGTCTGTTCTCTGTCTGTCTGTCTCTGTCTGTCTGTCTCTGTCTGTCTGTCTCTGTCTGTCTGCTCTGTTCTGTCTGTCTCGTCGTGTCTGTCTCTGTCTGTCTGTCTCTGTCTGTCTGTCCGCTGTCTGTCTTGTCTCTGTCTGTCTGTCTCGTCTGTCTGTCTCTGTCTGTCTGTCTCGTCTGTCTGTCTCTGTCTGTCGTCCTGTCTGTCTGTCTCGTCTGTCTGTCTCTGTTCTGTTCCTGTCTCTGTCTGTCTGTCTCTGTCTGTCTGTCTCGTCTGTCTGTCTCTGGTACTGTCTGGTCTCTGTCTGTCTCTGTCTGTCTGTTCTCTGTTCTTGTCTGTCTCTGTCTGTCTGTCTCTGTCTTGTCTGTCTCTGTCTGTCGTCTCTGCTGTCTGTTCTGTCTGTCTTCGCTGTCTGTCTGTCTCTGTCTGTCTGTCTCTGTCGTCTGTCTCTGTTCTGCTCGGTCTCTGTCTGTCTGTCTCTGTCTGCTCTGTCTGTCTGTCTCTGTCTGTTCTGTCTCTGTCTGTCTGTCTCTGTCTGTCTGTCTCTGTCTGTCTGTCTCTGTCTGTCTGTCTCTGTCTGTCTGTCTCTGTCTGTCTGTCGTATGTCTCTCTGTCGTTCTGTCTGTCTGTCTGTCTCTGTCTGCTCTGTCCGTCTGTCCGTCTGTCCGTCTGTCCGTCTGTCACCGCTGTCCGTCTGTCCGTCTGTCCGTCTGTCCGTCTGTCCGTCTGCTCCGTCTGTCCGTCTGTTCTGTCCTGTCGTCTGTCCGTCTGCGTCCGTCTGTCAGTCCGTCTGTCTGTCCGTCTGTCTGTCCGTCTGTCGTGTCTGTCGTCTGTCTGTCCGTCTGTCTGTCTTGTATCCGTCTGTCTGTCCGCTGTCTGTCCGTCTGGCTGTCCGTCTGTCTGTCCGTCCGTTCCTGTCCGGTCGTCTGTCTGTCCGTCTGTCCGTCTGTCTGTCCGTCTGTCCCGGTTCTGTCTGTCCGTCTGTCTGTCCGGTCTGTCCGCGTCTGTCTGTCCGTCTGGCTGTCGTCTGTCCGTCTGTCTGGCCGTCTCTGTCCGTCGTCCGTCTGTCTGTTCCGTCTGTCTGTGGGTCTGTGCCGGCTGTCTGTCGCTTCCTCGCCGTCTGTTGCCGTCTTGGCCGTCCGCCCGCGCACCCGGTCTGTGTTATACAACACTAGCACCTAAACTATGCGTGCGATTTCTTCCCCAACTGGAATAAAATGAAACTCACCAAATCCTTGCTATACCCTATACACCCTCAGATCAACCTCCAACATTGAGGGCACTTTGACAAGTGTATTTAGCAAATTGCACTCACGCCTAAAAATATGAATATATTATTAAGAAAATGCCCCTAAAAAGCTCTCGCACCACCATCCATAAGCTGGAGGCGTGGCAAACGCCTTGCTTTCAATAAGTTAAGGATTCTTTCCTTTACCATTATATATATATATATTATATATATTATATATTATATATATATATAATATATATATAAATATAGTATATATATACAGATATATATGTATATATGGTAATTATCTATAGCAGTATATAATATGGTATATATACTAAGTATAATATATCACATAATATATATAATATACACATATATATAAACAATATACATATATAGTGTCCCATTTAACTTGACTACTTGAAATAATTCAAAAAATACGCGATGTACGAAAAATTGAGCCCAGGTGATTGTGATAGCTGTAACCGCAAAAATTTAATTTCCCAAGATTTCCGATTGTAATTGGAGTGGTTTTGAGTGTGGCTTCAGGGCACACCCGTCAATTTGTTGGTAGTGTCTCTCCATGGTCCATGCCTACAGTACTTCAGAGGCGATCCGATATTTATTAAACATTTACCTTTCTGAACTAACATTCCTCCTTGTTGCATCATGGATAATGTAAATGTGCAAGAAAAAATTGAAATGATTTTCATTTACGGCGAAGTTGGGAGAAATTTCGACGCTGCTGTTTATATTTATGCTCAACGTTTTCCTGACAGAGTACGATCGCGTTCTTCTTTCGTTAGAATTGTTCAACAATTCTCTACTAACGGAAGTGTACAACCGAAGAAAAGAACACGTAGAGTTTCTGCTACTGGTGAAAATTATCAAATATCAGTACTCGCTGCAGTAGCTCATAATCCACATGCAAGTGTTCGAGAAATATCTCAACAATCAGGGATTCCTCGTACGAGTGTTTGTAGGATACTGAAGATACATACATTTATTCCATATCATGTATCCTTGCATCAGGAATTAACTGACAATGACTTTCCAAGACTACAGTTTTGTCAATGGGCAGTTCAGAGAATACAAACGAATCCGAACTTTTTTACTCAAGTACTATTCTCTGATGAATCGACATTTACAAACCACGGTGAAATTAACCGCCATAACATGTATTTTTGGAGTGTAGGAAGCCCACACTGGATTCGTCAAGTAAATCATCAGCGACCTTGGTCGGTTAACGTTTGGTGTGGAATAATTGGCGATAAACTTATCGGACCATACTTTATTGGCGGTAATTTAAAGGGTGACAAGTACCGAAACCTTCTTGATAAAGAACTAACAAGAATGCTCGAAGACGTAAGTTTGGAAGTGCGGCAAAAAATGTGGTTTCAGCATGATGGTTGCCCAGCACATTACTCATTAGTAGCATGCGAGGTATTGGATCGGAATTACAATAATCGTGGGATCGGTAGAGAAGGTCCAGTGCGTTGGCCAGCCAGATAACCAGACCTTACCTCACCAGATTTCTTTTTGTGTGGTTACCTAAAAGACGTCGTTTATAAAGAAACACCTACTACTCGTGAAAACATGATGCAACGAATAAGGGACGCTTGTGCCATGATTGCACCAGATATGCTTATGCGATGAGTTCGTTCATTTGCAGGACGAATCAATAAATGCACTGCGATTCAGGGCCATCATTTTGAGCACTTACTTTAAATAAATGCTGAGGTATTTGTAGAATCATCTAAAACCAGCACTCCGATAGTCAGAGGCAAGGGGACTCACTGAAAATAAGCACCCCTATAGTGAGAGGGAAGGGGACTCACTGAAAACAAGCACCCCGAAGGGAACAGAAAACTACCACGTCCACGTCGTTGTTCCTGAGTTACGCTAAGAGTAGTTTATTGACTTCCGTAGAAAATACTAATTTTTAATAACCACTCAGAAATAATCGACCACGCTCAAAACCACTCAAAGTACAGTCTGAAATCTTCGGAAATCAAATTCTTGCGATTACAGCTCCACCTATCACAAACCAGAAAAAAGTTTCAGACAAAACTTATGTATTTTTGTCCGTAGAATCCGAATCCGAAATAAAAAATGGGGGTTCCTACTTCAGATTTCAATGTTGACCACCGCCCACCCGCTGGAGGCAGGGGGGGCTGCTGATTTTAGCGTAGAATGATTCCCCCTTCAAAACTGTCAATTTTTCGCATATCGTGTATTTTTTGAGTTATTTCAAGTTGTCAAGTTAAATGGGACACTATATATATATATATATATATATATATATATATATATATATATAATATATGAAATAGTCTTCACAAAGAAGATTCTCATGGAAAACAGACACTTTTACTCTAATTCGTGTTGCACAACTACAACACTCATCAAATAGTATAACACACATGTTCCCCACTTTGAAACTACACTTTATCAAAAAAAGTACCCTAATAGAGGGCATTATACTTTACAACAAACTGGGTAATGATATTAAAGACATAAAAGCAATTCTTCCCTTAAAGAATATAAATAAATAAACATTCTTATCCCGTATCTCTCGATCTGGCATGAGTCGAAGCTCGGCGATTTTGAAAAACATTAATTAATTTTTGGGAGTAATTGACATGAAACTCTCGGACATTTTCAAAGTTTTCTCAAAAATGGCCCCAAATATTTTCTTAAAACTTTTCGAACGAATAATACTAATTGTTCTCTTTAATATGATGTAAAATCCATTTCGGGGTATTTTTTTGTAAACAATATTTTGCAAACTTGTAAACACTATTGCGTATGTGAGTTAAAATGCTTCAAATGACTTTAAATGATGTTTTTCGAAAATTCAAAAAAATTTCTGTGAAAAAGAGTTTTAAATTTCAAATTTACAGAGAAAGCCATTCTGTAGCACCATTAGTTTTATATTTTGGACAATTCGGATATGTCAGCTGTCAAGGGGTTGCTTTTGGACAGAAAGGCTGGGCGACAGAGCCATTTCGAGCATTTTGCGGCTCCAGCAAAGGAGTGAGTTGATGTTTTCCACGACTAAAATAAAGTGTTCTGGTTAATAGGTCTTGAACGAAGACAAATTCTTCTGTTTTCCATGCGTTCTATGTTCAGATTCGAGGAATGGTTGTTCATGTCTAGTTTAAGTGACATTAAAAATGTGTGTTAAAATGTATAGGCGCAAAACATCATTGGGCCATCTTGATTGTTCGCTTAAAATTAACACTTGTTGGAAAAACAGAATATCGCATTATCGAGCATTAAGGGAGCAGAGTTCTTCTACAAGTAACAGTACTTTAAAAGTAACGAATTTCCTTTGCATGTAAGTAATCTGCATGTAATCTAATTTGTTGTATTTTTCATTTAATTTATTAGTATTTGCATGACTTCTTTCGTCCTCTTAATCTTGCACGAGCCACCACTGTTAAACGCACCATCCCGTTACGAGTTCTACAATTACTATTTTTTGACAACTTATCAGTGATAAATTTCACAAATCATTTTCCAAGAAAATCAGCCATAATTATCCAGTATTTGATGGGTGGGCAGATAGTAGGTGAAGGACTGAAACTAGTCACCACCGTAGTAAATAAATCATTGTTCCACGGAAACGTAGGACCTTCGCTTCCAATCGAGATGGTTCAAAACATGTTGCGTTTCAAATGATGTACTCATTTTGAATTACAGATATGTTATTTATACTGAATTCCTTGTGAAAGAGTCGCCCGACTGCATCCCGTTGTGAGATTTCCTCTACCCGTTTCCCAATAAATCCCATTTCACTTTTGGCTACCTCAGAGAGGGCAATTGGCTGCTGTTTCGGGGGAAGGGAAGACAATGTAGATAAGTTTCCAGTCATGAGTAATCCAATGTTCTCGTACAAGTAGAAAGAAAACCTCGATCGAACACAGGTGAACATGGTAGATTCCGTAGATTAAGTTTTGATTCCGTAAACTATTATGAGATATTTCAAGATATTTTCTCATCATCTCGTCACGATATACGATACATACGACATACGAGAAACAACAAGCTTACAGCAGATAATGCGTATCAGATACATGCTTTACAGCCGATAAAGCACAAGCTTCTAAACCGCTTACCACTTAGAGATTTCTCTCTAAACTGGAAGTGCTATATCAGCATATACTTTCTTACTTTTATGGAAATAGTTACGTAATATTGCAATACTGTAATTTCTGCCATTGTAAAAACTCAGTTATAATTTGAAAAAGTCCAATTCAAACAATTCTATCGAAGCCCTTGTGATGCATTTTCGTTTATTTCGTTAGCCAAGATCTGTAAGAATTTCTAACTTTGAACATGAACATTGAATTTATAACAAATGAAAGAAACATGAATAAATTTAAATGTTACTGTATTTGCAACACATTATACAGAAGAGAAAAAAAATCATACAAGCTTGCTTTAATTACTTTGAAGTGAACTAACAATTTCTGAATACCGTAATCAGCTGTCAAAACATATTAAAGTAAAAGAAATGTATTTGTTCTTCGTTAAATATATTACCTTTCTTAAATCTATTTCCTTTCATAAGAATTGTGTGATCATCATGTGATCATCTCGACCGGCAACAATGAGCAGCAGCCAAAAATAATTTGAAACTGTCGTGTTGCTATTTTGCGAACAAAGCACAGGAAATTCGAATTTATCATTGCGATTTTTTTCAGTATCCTAAAATACGTGTGTTCGCCGGAAATATGAATAGTACCACTTATTTTTAACCGCCATTGAGAATAAAATTTAAAGAAAAAATTGGTGTCGTTTTTTATTTATTAATTTGTTAACAGACAATTTGTCCGTTATACAAAAGAAAATTATATAGTTTATGTGTAAAGAACTTAATATCACATTATAGAACATCATACATGAAAAATTAAAAATAAACTATAAAACTATACAAATACAATAAATAAAATATAACTTTTTTTCAAATTTCAGGATTGTACTATGCAATTCACATTCAAAGTTAGCATCATTCTCAATAAAAAGATCAAGCTCAAATTTATCAGTAACATGATAAATTATACTGATGGAGTTATTTGCTGTATAAGAATGCTGAAAACTTTTGACAAAATATTTATGAATCAAGACCGAAAAGTCAATAAATTATTTTGGACTCGGTTAGTTTACCAACCGAGGCGAAGCGGAGCAGAAGTTGTTAAACTCGTCCACCAAAATCATTTATTCGGCCGAGTTAATACAACTAATTTTCGTATACTCACCTCCCAATTTTAGGTTTGAATTTTTAGCGAAATCTGATTTATACCATGCGGTTTCGTCGTATAGATGGAGATGCTCTACATTAACGTATCAGTACTGTCTCAATTGTTAAATAGCGTAGAATTTGCGGCTGGTTTTGGCGATTTGTTTCGTAAATATAGAGTGCGATGTTATTCCTTTCAATAATCAGGGAAGCGGACGATCAAATCAGAGTGACAGTCAAACAGTTCCTACATACTGAATATACTGAACAAGATATAAAGGCTTATTAGAAGAAAAGCACCTATGACGAGGGAACCGCCTGGGAGAAGCTGGGATCCCAAGCAACAGCGGTTAAGGCACATGTAAACGATCCTATTAGAAATGACTTTTTGAAAGGCTATAATCTTCTGAGCTTTTCATCAAGGTACTCCAATTGATATCAAATACCGCTGCTAATAAATGTACTCTTAATAGGGGAAGGCCAAGAAAGGATGTATTATTGCATTATGCATTAGTGTAAAACAGCGATAGAAACAATGAATTAAATGCACTTTTGAACCAGCAAAAATACAGCGTCTTGATGAGATCAAGAACTTCATAGAGGGGAAGATGCTCCAAAAATCGGACACCGTGCTGTGCACGGAAGCCACTTTCTCCTTACGCCGAAGGCATTAGTCTCAAACCTGCCCTGCTAATAAAAAGCTGGAACTGTCAGTGGAGAGGATGGGTTTAACCTTCAGAATGCAAGGGAGGAAATGTTGGTAAATGACCAATCAGTCATTTCCCTGGCAGCCCGACTTTATGGAGTGCCCAATGCCAAAATCCTGCCTGTGGTGGTTGGAACCTCTGGGGCTGTACCAAGATCCACACTCAATGCCCTCAAGAAGTTGGAGATCACGTCAGGCGAACTACTATCTTGTTAATTGCTCTCAGGAGCTCTGTCTCAACCCAGTTTGTGAATTACGATGGAGTCATTTAGCATTGCTGGTAATAAATATAGTAAAGGAACTTCTTAATCCCCTGGAATAAGGAATTCAGGCGATCCTAAAATGCCAAGGAATAGCTGTACCTCTCGTAAAACAGGCATCATGGCGGACGTACCCTTAGAGAAGCCTCGGAGGCTTCCCCCACCCTGCGGCAGCTGAGATTTCCCCTCTCGGCGATAAGGAAGCGCGGAGGCAACAAAGAGACGTAGCGATCGCACTGACCGTCGGTTGTCATAACTACCCTCATCGTCGGAAGAGGAACTCGCTCTGCCAGGAGAGTCCAAAGGAATGACAAATTCATCAACGTGTTGGTCCATTACATTATCTTATCGCTGAAACCGTTCTTCAAGACAGGGCTTGTTTTCTGTTGATCGTCTGGACAACCCCTACTACAGAAACACGTAAGCTGCTTTTCGTCTGACCCTTCTCACTCATCAGTTTGTTATCGCCAAATTCGCAGTGTTGAATTACCGCGCGACCCACGACAGAAAGAGAGATAGAGAGAGCGCAGGCAGGCGGAGTAAAATTTGTAACTCTGGAGGGGGAAGCCACTTTCCGGCATGCGCAGTGAAAAGTTTTTTGGTAGAGCTAATGACACCACGTCTTGAAGTGGGAAGTGTACGCTATTTAATGTGGCATATAGAAAATTGTGTAGTCTGTATAAGGTTTTGTGGGTCGTTGATACAGATAAATTGCTTTACAGCAAAACGTCTGTCCGTCTGCCTGTCCCTCCGTCTCCGAACATCGCTAGCGGATAAACCGCAAGCAGGTTTTTCACTAAAATTTATATTCTGTAATCGATCTGCCTGATGTTACATCCTCGTGAATTTGAAACCAATGTTAAAGTTTTTGAAAGTACTTTACATGAAGCTTCAGGAAGGAACGTTTCAATTTTTTCTGAAAAATGACCCCAAATTATTTGCTTAAACATTGTCCTCGGATAGCGTAAAGGACGCTTAAACAAAGAGCGCAGGTTTCAGTTTTATTGAAATATCTAAATTGACGAAAACTGCGAAAGTTTAAAAATTTATTGACGTCTTGCTACCACAACAGTATTGAAGAAAGAGATTTTCCTCAAAATTAGTTCTTTAAATAAAAACAGACATATTTTTCAAAGTATGAATAGTTTTTCGAGTAACTTTACATGAAATAAAGGCATTTTTGGAAACAATATTTTCACAAATACTACTTCAATTTTTTTCTTGAACCTTTTTGTACAGATAGTGTTAGTGCAATGAATACCTTAAATGCCATTTTGAGGTATATTTTTAAATTTTTCAAAAATTACTAGTACCTTTTTTTATACATTGCTCATGCCGTTAATATTTACATTACGGGCAAATTTTGTACATTATTGAATGTGTGAGTACAAATGGTTCAAATGATTTCTTATGATTGTAACGTCTAAAGAGATTTGAAAACTAACTAGTGCGGGAAAGTCTGTGCCATTCTGTAGCATCACCAGTTTGCTGATTTTGAGACATTAAAAGGGAGCATAATTATCAACAATCAAATAATACGTAAAAAACTTACAAACTGTAGTGTGAAAGGCCATATGTCAAACAGAATCACCTCACCAGTTAATGGTGATAAAACATATTACGCTCTCTAGGCTGAAATAACGGCCCTGGTTCCCGCGCTAGCACCCGGATGCCAGAACACAGTTCGAATTAAACTGAAGCGCTAGAGGAAGAACCCAACCCCGTTTTTCGACCTGAATTGCTGGCTCCTTTGCGCTTTGCCGCCCTTTCTTTGGAGTGCTTTGTCTGGGAGAAAGTGCTGCGATTGGCCGGACAGTTTTACCCGTGTGTGCGGAAGCAGGAAAGGCGGCCGCGAGGTCTTCAGATGGAGTGCTGGGGTATCCCCCTCATTCATCGATAGCTATTATTACGACTACGCCTGTACTGTTTTGTCGAGAGGAAACGAGTGGTGACACTGACAATGAGAAATTAATCTTCCTTGCTTTGGGTCCCGACCCTCCTCCTGCCGTCCCTCACTTCGTCAGCTCAGTTCAGTTCCGTATTAATACGTAGTAAACGCATCTAATGGGCCTAGGCCTTCTCTTACGGCCTATCTTCTTAGAAAAATAAAATGAATTTCTCAGGTCCAGGGCGTCACAGTATGTTAAAGGGCTCACTCGATTTAGTGTTACATGTATAATAAAATTATGAACTATAACCGCAAGCATTAACGTTAACTTATTGAAGTTGTAAAACTAAATTTTTCAAATTTCACACCTCACCAGTTTTAACAAATGAGATGTCAAAAGAAATATACGTTCACGGAAAAGTGACAAATTGCACTTTCTGTACATCAATATTGATATTTGTCAAGAAAAAATGCGTAAAATCAGGAAGGTGCAAATGAAATTCCACCTCAAATGGACAGCTTAATGCTGCTGGTAAAAGTGCCGACTTTTAGATGGAAAACTACGGCTGTAGGTACCTGATAGCCAAAAACTTAAATGTCAAAGTGTGGTAAATAACTTCCTTAAATAATAGTGTACTCAGAAACCACGTATTGTAGGTTCTTTGTACTGAAAAAGAGGCTTGTTTCAAAACCTATGAGTTAGTCTGTCTTTTTATCTGTAAAAAACACGAGCGAAATCTAAAACACTTTTTGACAAATTGATATTACCCAATCAATCTCGCTGAAGTTACTGTACCTTGAATTTGAAACCGATATTTTAATTTCTGAGTATACTTAACATGAACCACTTGGATATTTTCAGTGTTCTTAAAAATGGCTCCAAATGTTTCTTTTTTTGCTCTAATGTAGCAAAGAACGCTCATTAATATAATCCAGATCCAGTTTTTTTGTTAAAACTTCTAAATTTTTCAATTATTTTTAAAATTTCTGCGATACCCTTGTACAACTACTATATTGAAGATACAAGATTTTTTCTCAATGACATCAGTGCTTCAAAATTAATCTTTCAACTAAATGAACCCCTGCGATTGCATCGCTCATAAGGAAGAACTGTAGAAAATTTACAATAGAAAAGTGCAACATACGAACTATAAGAAAAATCGAAAAACTAAAATTATTTATTTTATAATCTCAAAGTCTGATGAAATGAATGATGTTTACAAATTCTGGAACAATACAATTACTGTTCACTGTAACACACAGTTAAATGCGTTTCTGAAAGGAAGTGTTCTGAATGTGGTGAGGGAAATAGCTTCGGGAGCGGAATGCGGGGCGGTTGAATCCATCGGCTCCGAAGCTCATGACAGGGGCAACGCTCGTCATTCGCTTTGCGGCCTTTGTAGGTAGCAGTGAACACAAAAACGTAAGACGGCGGGCATATAAGTAGAAAGCAATGTAAAGTTTTAGTGATTTTATGACCGTGAATAACAATATTGAGCTTCTTGCGATTCCTTTTGCTGTGGACATTGAAAAATTCAGATCACAGACCAATGTGAAGTACCAATTTTTAAAATTTTGAAATTCCTCAAAAACACGAGTTTCTAAAAAACGGCTGTAGAAAGCACAATAATCGTCCGTACGTGGTAAATGAAGGCAATTTCTGAATGTACATGCAATTTTGAAGCTGGTGGTTAATTATATTTTGCATAGTTTGGGAGATATGGTCGGATCGTTTTTGTCTGAGCTAGACGCCAAACGAGGATGACTGTTAACTGTCTACTGAAACCACCGAGAGGTGCAGCAACTTAGAAGTATGAGTAAACCAACGAATTTAATTCCCAATGTCTAATTAGACATCTTCTCAGCCTATAATTTCATCCCACTTATCTTCTCCAAACTCCTCAACCTTATCACAACTAAGCTCCCCCCTCCATCTACTTCCACGACCTCCCCCTTTGAGGCGCAAATTGCAAGCGGATGAGCTCCACTATGAACAGGAGTAGACAGCAAAGAACGGAAATGAACCACAGAATCCTGATTCTACTCTATCCTTTAACCTTGTGAACAATCTGCTAGTCATACCTAGTCGCCTTGGCCTGCTGAAAAAGCTCGACATTCCTACTCACAGAAGCACGATCTAAATATGAGTTATCCTTGTGAAAATCAGCCTTTATTCAGTAGAACTTTTTAACATTCCTGTAAGTGTCCCTCGTCGTAAGATACAGCCAAAATCGGAGTACCCTTCATGTTAGTCCGAAATGTAAATCTACCAAAACAGTTTTATATAATCCGTTTGAGAGTCACTGCAATACAACGGAAAAAATTGTGCGAATCTGTTGTTCTTAACGGCTGCGCAAAATAAAAAATGCCAATATTACCCAGAAACTACCCGTTTCGGGTCAAGAGTAAATTGGTTTTCAATGAGGGCGTCAACGTATTGTCAAAGTATGCGTAGATTTATGTAAAAGTTCTTTAAGCAATGGCATTCAGATATATGTAGCTTGTTCTCAAGAGAATGATTTCCAGAAGTATTGGTCCTTGCTCCTGAACGTAAAACCAAAAACACACCGTGCATAGAAGCTTTTCTGTAGATCAGTGGCGGTTCATGGCATTGTTGCAGTGTTGCACAACAACCAGAAATTTTCGGCCTTGACACGCCAACATTAAAAAGAAATCACTTTAATATCGTGCGAGTGGTCTATCTTGGAATGAACTTCCTATCTACAAGCGTTAACAGAGGAAGAGAGACGCCGAGCGAGCGCCCGAGAGCTAACGTCATCGAGGGAGTTGAATTTCAGCTGCAATAACCGGGTGTCCTGGCGTCCGAACTTCTTCTTTGTATTATTCCATACTCTTTCTAATGTGATGCAAATGATTCCCAACACCGACACGTGGAGCAGCACCTCTCAAGCACATGGCGAATTTCAGCCAACGAGGTATGAGATCTAATGAGAAAATAGATGGCGCAGTTGCGTATGCTGATATGCATCGTAGGCGAGAAGTGAGCGAGCTGTTTTGAGTGTGCAGAGGATTACGATGATTACAAGTAGTCAAACGTCATTTAGTAGGTAATTATTAGGTTTATGGAACTTATATTTGTGAGTTCTTGGCAATGAATTATGTACAGGGTTTACAGGATAAACGTTTTTATCAGTTTTCTAATGACGAAAAGATGAGAATAAATGATCTCGGCAGACCATTGCCATATTTAATATAATGCAAATTATAAAGACAAGAAATAGATAATTTAAGAGAGTTTTTAAAAGAGAAGATTATTTTAGAAATGCATCACTCTGGGATGCGGTGTGAAAAATCTGTCTCTCTATAAGCAAACCATTACGAAAAGCACTGGAAGCTTCTTGAATTTCTACTGAACTTTAACCGCTCAAGATTAAATGGGATAAAGATGCTTTTTATCTGAAAGTCTGAGCCCTAGGAATGACGTATGTCAGCAGCCTGGTTCGTGCGGCAGCAACCGCCACTGCTGTAGATTTCATTGTAAATTTAATGACGAAAGTGAAGAAATTCTCAAATAATTAAATATTTACATAGTTTATTTTTACTTTTTAAATTAAGTCCTGTCAGTATGTTCAAGGCTCCACGCAAAACAAGTTGCGAATACAGCTTGTTAATAATATACATCGAGGCCAGGAGGCCGTTATTTTGAATAATAAAGAATCGCATCACGAAAGACGACGATGGGGGACGCCTGTGAAGTTATTTCTTACAGCCACAAGACCGTCATAAAATACATAGTGTTTTGAAAACAAAAATAAAGAAAATACTTAAGGAAATATAATCTAATTCAATAAAATACTTGGGTTCTGACTAATCTTCGTAGATATTTGTATCGAAAACAAACGCATTATCCTTACAGGACGTGTCAAAATCTTCTATTAATAGTAATAGAAAGTATTTGGTGTGCTCCATGTAAACTACAAAATAAAATGTTCTTTATATGATTTCCTCTTTCCTAGTCCTCCCCAGTCTGTAGGTAAATAATATTAAATGAAAAGTAGGGACAGTTAAAAATACACTTTTGTAAGAATAAAGCATAATACACTGAATACCACGTCAAAATAAAATTTTCTCTTAAACTTTTGAATTTGCAAAATGTTGAAAATATATATTTCTTTTGAATCTCTTGTACTTTATGTTGTTAATTTCAGCTGAAGTAGTGGGTCAGTAGAATAGAAGTTGTAGTATGTATAACAGTATGTAAGTATGCTACAAACAATACGAAAACGTGTGTGCTCTTGTGTCGCCGGGGTTGGAGATGACGTAACCAGTCACATTTCTGCCATCTGACTTCTATCGGGAACGTACTGTTTCACCACTTGATAGTTCGTGATTTTGCCGTTACCGCCGCCGAAATCGAATTCAAGATCTCGTGTAAAGCACTGCTTTTCGTCACCATTGGGGACAACAAGGTTGGTGGCGCTGTCAGAAACCATAAACCAGCGTAAGAATATGGGAACGGAGAAGAAATGGCGCCGCGCCTTGAGCTCCCGCTTTCGCCCTCGCCCTCGCCCTCGCCGCCCAATGCCGCTGCGGGGGCGCATCGCGTGATCGGCTGCCGCGCGCCGCTCTCACCGCTTTATGGCCCCGCGAGGTCGCCCCACGGCCCCGCCAGCGCCTGCAACTGCTCCGCGAACCACCGTCGCTGCCAGGGGAAGAAGGTTCCTCCTCTTCCAGGCAGTCATCATTGGGATTGTTGGTGATTCCGGGCGCGTCAACCGCTAAGGTCATTACTCCCGTAGGTGTAGTGTATGTTTTTCCTCGGATGGCGGTAATCTTCTCCCGCTGGATGGTGAGATCCGGAGCCGACCTACCATCGGCTTGCAGAGTTTTCCCCAATCAGGTTTTATCTCCCACCGGGGCACCGCCCCAGCCGGGACAAACTCTAAGCCGGACTCCCGGCATGTGTAGTAGTGTAGCACATGAGAGTGTGTGTGTGTGTGTAAGGAAGGGGTGAGGATGGAAAGAGGAAAGAAATATCATGCGCTGTTCGTGGCCCTTTTATTAGGGTACTACTCCGGTATTCGCCCGATCGGAGAAACCACGGAAAACTTCTGATCAAAGCAGCCGGACGCTAGAATTCTCCTCCAGGACCTCCCGGTCAGAGACATCAGATGATTCCTTGAGCCACCTTTTCCTTCTTCTCACTCTAGGGCGACAACCGCAGAAAACAAGTACTAGCACAAATGGAATCGCACAGTGTTTGTGCTATTGGCAAAAAATAATTTCGTTTGCCATCGCTTTGCTCAAAACCCCTTTCTTCTCTCTTCTGTCAGTAAAAAACACTAAAAATTGTAATAAAGTAGGTTGTTTTATGAACGTAAGTAAGCGTTTCTGACACTAGATTTTTTTATATTTTACAACGCCTTCTGAACGTATTTTACGATTCAGCTCCTATTTTGCGATCAAAAAGTAAATTAGTAGTACAACAAATGGCACAAACTTCCTCCTTCAAGTTACATAGCTTTTATTCTCTTGGGTTGTGACTAGCTGCCAACTATCAGGTGCCTACAGGACCTACCAAAAACGGTAGTTCCAGTCCCTGCCGTCTCTCCATCGCCAAAAATACTTATCTCCGGCGCCTAAATGACCTACCTGGAACCGCCAGTCTGACCTGAATTTGCATTTTGCGACATATTTCGTGCTGCGGCCTGGATAGGTACTGTGCAGTGAAGGATAGTAAATGCATGCTCTTGAGCGTTTCGACCTTACAGTCTCATGACGAAGGCAATCGTCCCACGAAGCTTTTGTCTACTAGGGGCTCTCCCCGAACCAACAGCTCTCTTGGGGACAACTCTCAGTGAAGAGGTCCCTCGCGCACCGCAATCACATCGACATAGCAGTAAATGCTTGTCTGTCCGGGTGACGAAGCGTCCCAGGCAAGGGTACCAACCTTTGCCGGCGCAGTGAAGTGTGAGGCATTTCGCCCTGAGGAAGGTTGTAGAATGGCGGCCGAAACGTTGGCACCTGTGCTACGACGCGGCTGCTCCGGGACAGCCAGACTCTGCCCGCGGAAGCCTACGCTCTCGCACAGGCTTAGCTCTCAGGTCCATCCCTGGACCATTACTTGTAAGCTCATGTTAGCCCCATTTCGGTACTTGTGCAATTGTTCTGAATACTCTAAAATAACTAAATCACACACACAGTCATATTATTGAGAAATCTCACCCGCAATTGCCGTTCAGGCCAAGATCAGGCCGAGATTATGGATTAGGTTATTGGTGTGATACACGAAGATCTGGGAATGCCCCCGTATCACGAACAAAACTGAAAACATTCATGTCTCACGTAGGTTTCGAACCCTGAGCCTGAGGGTCTGCCTTGGGCGCATCACCCAAGCTCGTGTTCCACTCTCTTGACCGTACTACGAGTACTACACTACGAGCATTATCATATTGCAGTTATGAAACCTGATATTACGAGAAAATCAAAAATATGACTAAAACGTAACTTTTCGATACATAACCTATAATGTGCATTGCAATATCGAATCGAACTTTGAACATTGTATCGGAAAATAACGATGTATGTTCTAGATCCATCTAGGATAGTTATACTCGTAACTATCTGAGTTGGATCTGGATTGTTATCAGGATCGTTATCAGGATCTGGATCGTTATACAGTGTTACACAATACTAAATGTTATACAATACTAAACAATGTTATTTTATTAATGAATATGTCGTTTTTAACATATATGTTTATAATTAGTAACGTTTGTTTTGTTTCGTGTTGTGTCCAATGAAAACTTTAAAGTATAATATTTTAAAAATAAAAATACTTATTTGATAACGTTTATCGCTGAAAAAGTGTCCTGTTGTTCGTGGCTCTCAGGCCCCTCATACATCTCAAATGAGTGAAATTGTGTCCGTTATTGATAAAGAAAGATTTCCTGTTGTCTCTGCAGTCTCTGAGATCCGCGTTGAAGGTTGCTGAAGCTGGCGCAACACCTTTTGAGGACCGTTCTTCCGTAGAATTGACATTTCTGAGAAACCGTATCTTATCAACGTGTCCTCCGTGAGTAGTAAAATGTTGCACAGTTTGACCTTATCTTTTGCGGAGAATGCAATTGTGTGATTTTGTTTTTTTATTTGTCCCAGGTGGCATTTGTTATTATCTTAGCTTTCTATTTCACTAGGCCCCGCCTGGCAGGCTTTACTTCCGATTCCAACGTGAGTGAGTAGGGGAGGGTAGTTTTCACGGATATGTGGCTATGTGACATATTAATTTGTATTCCCAAGTGCCTGCGCTCTACTCGGCAGCCTGAAATTCACCCTGAGTCACTATACGATGTTGTTAAAATATTTTCATCAGGCCGCATGAAATACACATTTGTAATATAGTCATGCTTTCTTTACGACGATTTGGATGGAAGAACGGTCCAAACTTTACAATATTAATAAAGTCATTATCGAGTATTTTGGTGCACTGAACTAATTCAAGCGAATTGGTTACTACACTAGTTTGTGTTTCAATGTACGAGTAATCTCACAGAGAAAATATTTACGACAAAAGTAACATCAAATAATAATTTGGTTTGATCCTGTTTTTTTATTTATCTTTTGCAATATTGCTTGCAATGAAGTATAAGCACAATAGAAGCACAGTAGTTTCATGTGTAATGTTGACTTGTTTCTATTGTATGTGTGCGTCATTGCAAACACTAATAATCATAGAAGCTATAAAAGACTGTAGTACTGCAATACTGTAGTTTAGAAGGATAATTTCATCGTTAGTACAGATACATAGGTCAAGCGTTGATTTATTACTTTATGGTATTTATTCTTGGTGTTCAGCGGACTTATTCCTCTACGTTTAGAACAGCTTTTCATCTTGCCCCTTTTATGTAAATATGCTAACACCATCCTCTACCTTTCTGTTACATGCCCATATCTTAAATAAGAGTTACCTTATCGTCCTCTAAAACAATTAAAATTTAGAGTGTCTCTCTTCTTATGTATTAAATTCGGAATACTGATTTTCTTTTCCATGGGGATCTCACAGTCTATCCAAATACGTTTAACAAAATCGAAAATATGTATTTTTATATCTTCTTCCCTACTTTTTTATCATTCCTTCTTTGCCAGGTATCTTGTTACTTTACAATTTCTGTACAGCTTCCTGAAATTTATTACAGGTGTGATCATTTTCATTATAATTTTATCTCCCATTATGTTCTAGTAGTTGTGTATCTATTTAATTGGAAAATTACTACAAAAACAATTTCCACGGGAATCTATGCTTCTGAGACCAAACGGAAAAGTAATTACTTCATTGCTAATATTTTAAAGAATATACTAGTGTGATTTTTTGGCATCAGAAATAATTCACACTCTATACATACGAGGTGTATTATTTTAACCACCCACGGATATTACCACAATAAACGAATGACTGAGAAAACATGACAACAACCTACATTGCATTTGCGATAATATTTCAGAGTAGCAAATAAACGTCAATTGTATGTCTTTCCGCCCGAACTGTAGCCCTGTTATGAACACTTCGCAAGTTAATCTTCTTGTTGGTGATGGATCGTGAACTTTCTGTCTAGTTTTTCGGAACATCATCTAGATCAGCGAGCAATGCACATCCACCCCGGAAAAGGAAGAAGAAGCCATGGAATGGAATGAGAATGAGATGGTAGCATAGCATCAGAGTCGGGAGCCCCTCGTCATCAGGCGCTTGTCATAATGTGTAGATGGTGGGGGTAGAAGGGAATCTCGGTGAGGTACAACTCCTTGTTTGTTTTGACGAGCCAGTAAAAACAAATATGATTCCACTTTACCTTAGAACAGAATGAATATATGCTGCAGGAGAGGAAGGTCAGACAAGGTACAGAAAACATAGAACGTGTGTACAAAGGTGGAAGAAACGATGGAAATTTCGTAGCTTTATCTTTTGTGAGAAACTATTTCAATAAATTCCTTCCTAAATTTGAAAATAAGAACATGATAGATCGTGAGTGGGAACTTCAATTTCATCCTCTTACATTTTGAGGGTAATTCTCTGCGCAATTCTCTGCGAATTCAAACAGACGTATGTGATAAGGTGTATAAAGAGACGTAAATAGAAATAAGATAAGTTCAATACCATTCAATCCCTCTCGCACGTCAGTAGCACTGTTTACTCAGCAAGTGTGCATGAACAAAGAAAGTGATGTTGCTAGGAAATTATACAAGGACACTTAAGGGCACATTTTTACTTTCTTGCACTTACTGACGTAAGAAGTGAAAGTATTGTAATATGTATTGCGCCGGATGTTATGTAGTGTAAGTATTGCGCCGGAAAACGACGAATTTTCGACCCCATAAATCTTATTGCCGGGCACCGGCAAGAAAAAAGTGGATAATTCCAGTTGATAAATTTAGGGAAAAAATCCTCTAACACGTGATGTGCAAATAGGTCCCAGTTGAAAAAAACGAGTTCAGGTTTTTGCCCGTATTTTGCGATTGAATATTTACAAAAAACAATTCTCAAAACCGACCCAAATTTTTTCTTTAATTTTTTTTCAAATATGTTAATAAAGGATGGTAAGAAATATCTGGGCGGCTAGTGTCATTTTCCGATATGTGCGCGGTTTTCTTAGAAAATGGCAAAAATACCTTTTTCAAAGCTACAAAATTGACAGATATGGAGATGGTTTGCCCAAAGTTTGGTTGTAACTAAATTAGTATCTTCAAAGAGTACAATGTAGACAAAACTTGTGGACGCAAGCTATAAAATAGTAAATTTTTTGAAAAAACGGCTTGTGGATTAATTTTGTGTTGAAATTGAATGAGCAATTATCGTGTCCCTGTTTTAACTATTAAAGTTACGGACGCACTTTCCTATTTATGGAAAGATGCGCGCTGTTAAGGTAAGAGATTGATAGGGCAAGAAGGTACCCAATTGTTGGGCAACGCCCCGTCACTTGCATGCGCCGGCTTTTCTGGTTATCAGCCACTCATTCGACTGATATGTGTTGATATAAGTGTCAGAAAATGCGGTATATATAATCTGTGCTAATTATGGAGTGAATCAGATGATTATCATAATGATGATGGTTATAATGATCGTGGGGACATGGTGATGGGAAAAAAAAAAAAATTTTGGGATAGATGTATATTGATAATAACGAAGACAATGATACTTGGATGATGACAATTACTATGAATTAATAATGATGATAATTATGAGTTGAACGAATTCGTATGTGGTGTTATAAAAATGTCAATGATTATGATAATGGAATGGATGGACGAAAGAATGATACTGACAATCGATTGTAAATGTGTGTGATGATATTGATGACGTTAATGATAAGCGATGACGGACAACGCTGGAGTGAACGTGACGGTAACGACGATGAAATAACTATTATTAAAATATAATATTGTCACAGTCTTGAAACTGCACCTTTAACACGAAATTACATCGGTTTCTTCCTCGTTACTGTTCAAATATAAGTCCATTGAAAAGGGTATACGTCGCGCTGAAAATTATCTTCGCCAGAGATGATAACGGTGTTAGGCTCTTGTCTGCCAAGCGCGCTATGTAACGAATTTTTCCAACAGTACGTTATATATTCTAAGTATGAAGATTAATGTAAATTTATCGGAAGAGCGTTTAAAATATTTTTAACGTCCATTGCAGAGATAAATAGTTGCAAAAACTTCCGTGATTCTACACCCAATGAAACTGAAACTGACACTCATTGTTGTTAGGCAATGTTTTTTTTCAAAGTTCGTTAATAGAAAATGTAATGTTTCTTGGGGCGTGATAGAACGAGCGAATGGATGGTTTCGGTGTCAACGGGAATGTTCCTGAGCTCGGGTGGTTGCGAAGTTTTAATTTCCAAGTGTGCGTAAGATATTTTTTATCCTTTATACTTTACCAAAAAATCTCACTAAATTACAAAATTCTCATTGCCAATTGTTCATGTTATGCATGAAGTAAGCAAAATTGCGGCCGGTCGCAAACGAAGGAATTCTGAAAAAACGGGTAGAAGAATCTGGTATGTGCGGCATTAAGACCATATATCAGAATTTTTACTTTGCATATAAAAAGAATTTAAAAGATTGCGCTTATTGTTTTGGCGCGCATAAGATCTGTTATCATTTGTCTTGTTTTGGTTTTTTTGGGGCCGGAAGGCTTGTCAGGTGACTGGCGGCGTCACATGTCTTCCTGGGGGATTTCCTTTGAGGCAACCGGGAGGAAATGGCGCGAGGAATGAGGCGTTTCGCCATCACGTAAAAGCTCAGACCCCGCACGCTAACTGATGGTCCGCAAACGCTCGAAAGCTTGCCCAAAGAACAAAGACGCATGAATACAATCCATTAGTGTCCGAATTAATGGTTCCTGCACGTCCACGAATGCACACTACCGTCGCTCGTGCGCGCGCAGGGGCAGTGTTTGTTGCCATGTGTAGGCGTTAGTGTGAACTTTTATACATTCATTTACTAATTTGGCTTCAACGGTAGTTAATATATGATCGTGAGTTTGGTGGGAAGGACAAAAATCTACATTTATTCGTTTGAAGGAAAACCAGAAAGTAATTCGACATTGCTGTGTTAATCATGAGACACTAAAGAAAAGCCCGATCACTAAGGAGGTCTTCTGATTCACAATTACAATGATTATAATGATTATTTTACTCATGTTCTGACAGAAATTGATAAAAACTTGTCCCATTGTCATCAAACAATTTATCAACGTTTTCGGTCAGTGCAAGTGACTCTACCATGCATTTGCTTGTCTTTCATTAGTGAAATATGTCTATTCTGAGAATATGTGTGTATTGCATTGTTCTGTAAAAATAAACAATCACGTCGTTAACCTACAATAAGAAAACATGGGTCCTCTTACGCTAATTTCATGTAGCCCATAGTACTTTCTTCCGTTTTTCAGGTGTCTTTGTCTCTACAATGTTATTGAATATTTTGAGTAATGTCACATTTGGGCTAAATCGTTCATTGAAAATTTGTTACTAACCGTAAAGATAAAATAAAAGAGATGCACAAATATTCCTTGTTGGTTTTGAAACATATTCCCTCAAGTGTTTGAACGCTTGCAGCTTGATTACTCTCGAGACCCTACATTTATTTATTAAAACTCTTTCTTCAATCACGTTTGGAAAATATTTTAGTGTGATGACTAGGAATCGGATTTTTATGTAATTGCGTATTTCGTCTGCTTAGTCGTAGAAGTTCAGAGTTCGTTTTCTTTCCGAATGGTCCCTAGATACTTATTTCGAAGTTTTATTTTGCGTATTTTTTACATATTTGAGCTACACTGCATGAAATCCCCCTATTTCAGGGTTATGCTTGATTACGTTGAATATATGTGATATATAATGCATAAAATTGCAAATTTCAAGTTTCAAACTTCATTTATTATTTCCCTAGTTTTGCTTGCTTCTTATATAGGTGAAAATCTGTTAATAGAGAATATTAAATCATTCGGATTATGACTTCTCTTAAATTATTTTCTTTTTTTTATCCCCTTGTATACAACACCCAGTCCTTCAAAGGAAAGATTCGCAATGAATAACGATAATATAAACAAACGCCGCCTTTAAAGCTGTTTTCTGCTAAACTGAAAGAGCATCCGTTTCAAAACATATTTTTCGAACATCGATTTTATAGAATCAATTGCTATTTGTCTACTACTCTCCATCTCTTCTCATTCTCATTTTGCCTTGAGCACGCGATCAGCCTGCTAGTTCGCTAACACAAAACGAATTTATTTTAATTTCCATTTATTTTAGTAGATATATCAGTTCAGTTCAGTTGGGTAATGTTTTTACATTACTACATGAATTGCATAATAATGCATTTTATTATAGCGTATATTAAGAGCTAAATTTTGCATTTTACGTTTTACGGCAAATTTTTGCTGTATTTATTTAACGTATTTATTATTAACGTATTATTATATTATTACGTTAATTTATTTCGTAATTATTTTTAATGCACATTTTATGGTATTTTTTGACATTTTATACTTACATTTAATGACTCCATAAAAATCCAATCCCTAGTTTGACCAATTTTCAGAGACGCATTTCCGCATAAACAACATGTGCGGCTGCCTAGCACGGCAAAGGTTTAGGGATGAAGTGAAATTGAAATCTCAAATATTTTTACTAAGGAGTGTCGTGAAGAAACGGCCAAATAATGTAGTGAAATGACGTTTTAACAAATTGCGGGTTTGTATTATGATCACTTTGATTTTTAATTAAGTTAGAAATGTTCATGTAGTAAGTTGAATATTAATAATAGTTTTGCTAAATTACACGATTGAATTTTGTATATGTGTAACTTACATATTATTTGGCTTGCCTCTGATCTTATTATTAGCCGACTTCGCAAATGCCAAGAAGGGTAATCTGGTTGACTTGGACGGTGTGTTTGTTCGCGTCAACTCAGCGCTGAAGATACTTGACCGTTTATGACCTCGCAAAGTCATGATTACTCCATAAAATCTTAGGTTTCGTTAAATGTAGACGAGATGTTAACGTATCTAATGTCGCAAATAATTTTAATTTAGAGAATTTTCCCGTTTGTATTGCGGGATGCCTACCAGCAGGCGCTATTTGTCTTTGATGCATTCGCTTGTCTGATCTGTCAACTCGGCGTACACACACACAAAACCCTTGGAACTCTTTGAACTAGATTTGAAAGCCGTACCATTGTCACGAAAAAGTTATATAATTTATACATACAATAATTTTCTTTTTCTTCCTGTGGCTTCTTCCAGCTTCAGGGGATTCCGATTTTTGCTATCCGCCGGGTCCGTCATGGGCCTCCACAATGTCCCTCATGGACACATGTATTAACCTTTACACGAGATGCGGGCTCCTCGGTGTGTAGTCAGGAGGTACACAAAGCCTTCCACGGCAACACACGCACATGAAAGACAAGGGACAAACAACCAGACCCGCGGCGGGACTCGAACTCGCGATCCTTCGGGCCAAGACGCTGAGCACTAGCCTCGGCCATCCAGATCTGCACAGGCAATAATTACATAAACCAAATAAATAATTAATATTTTATGTATAACTGATACAGTTTAAAATTTTATTTATTTATTTAATAGGTCAATATTACTTATATAAATTGCATTAGCTAATACTACGGGGCTAGTCCGCAGGCCTTTAAGCCTACATCCTACAATTGTACAATGTTCTAACCTTCCAAATTCTGATTTTCACCTCCATCGCCACATCAGCTGGTTTCGGTATGGCTTTGGGGGGAAAACTGAAGGTGGGAAAACCTGCTGTCAGAAGATGAGTACATAATAACCTACAAAACTCTTAAACTCTTTCTATACTATTTCCTAGCGTGGACGTCACGTCCTCGTATTCTTCTAGACTTTGGCCTCCTCATCATCTGAAATGAAACAGCGCTAAAGAATATCATCAGTACTCTCATCATTGCGCTTAGTACTTGAACAACCATTCCCATTCCTAAAGTTCTAAGTAATTATTTAATGATAAACGTATTTATTGACTGATTTACTTTTTTATTTACTTATTACTTATTGATTTGCAAATTATTTTATAAAGGTAAGTGAGTTCAAAAATATTAGAATGTGCAATTAATAAATTAAAATTATAAGTCGAAAGAAATAATCATCTAGTTTTCAAAATATAAATATAAATTAATGATTAAAATCATTACATTTTCTTATGTATATTTGCCAATGTAGCGTAATAATTATTAGAATGTTTTTGTTACGGTATTATTAAGTCCTTGTGAACTTGTGAAAATGGGCGTCCGAGGGCATCCCAGTTGATCAGTCTTTTTGTAAGTTTCTAATACAGTAAAAAAATATTAACATTTTATTTTTGACTAGTTTTATTCACAATCGGGTGTATATTTTTTATTTAACTTATAACTCTTAATGGACCTAACACTTTGGAGATTTTTCTGGACATATTTTGAATTTAAATATTTCTGCGATGTGTTGATATGTTTACACCACATACATTTATACTGATATTTTAACCTGCTATTTGAAGTCAGTTCATTGTGTAGTTCTTTGAGAGTCCATTGCAGATCTACGTACAACCTCTCCTACTTTTTGCAGTACACGTGCTTATCCTCTCTAAACGTTTTGTGACCTACCCCACAATCCTAAAGAAATGTCATAGAAATAATAAGTAGTGATGATAGAATTAACCACTTTAAATGTAAAAAAATAGCATTATGAAAACAAGGCTATAGCATTTTCTAGCATTATAAAAATTAAGATTTAGGATTTTGAATAATTATTATTAAGGGAGGACTATTTGAGACAAAAAAATGTTCATGCTTTTTAGATTTTTCCATTAAAATCAGAAAATAATGGAAACTAATGTAATATTTTGCCATTTGTAAACATGGCCACTGTCAAATTATGAATTTTCAATAACCGATATGTGTTAGCGATGCTTTTATCGCTAACTAGAGACCGAACGCGAAGGATACCATAAAATGCAATTTAGTAATTATATCGCAGATTCTCACCATTTCGCACTTTTTACGTGGTTTTGCATTTTGTGATCAATTTCGCTCTTTATCGCAGATAAAAACCTTCAGAAATATTCTTCACCAACTGTCGAACATACAATTACTAATTATTTTTAGCGTTTAGTAACATTTCGCATTTTTAGCAATTGTTAAATATTCTATTTCTAATAATAAGATCTTTGTTAACTAATATTTCTTTTATCGCGCGATAAATTATAAATAGCTACTGAGTTATGGATTAAATGGATAAATGTGGGGACGCCTGAAACGCGCTGGGACGCTTCGGAAAGGCGAAGCGAAGCCGTTGTCCCGTCAGGCGTCACCGGAGAGCGCAAACACGCGGGGGAAGTGCCAGCGGCTGTCGAGGCTCGGTTCCCGTCCTTTGCGGCCGCCGCCCCGAGAACGTCCAATGGAGGGCGGAAGTCTGCGGTCGGTCGCTGACGGTGCGGAAGGCTTCGGAAGAATTGGAATTAAGCGTCGCCGCCTGACTCAACGCGCGCGCGTCAATTCTTCCCTGCAGCCACGCAATCGGAAGGACGCGCGCCGAAACGCTACTCACTGTCGCACGCCATCCACGGAGCAGAAACGACATATGGCTTGCAGCCGGAATTCCCGTTTCACTCAGAGGACACATCGGGAAACAAGAAACTTGAGAAGGGATTTCTTCTGTATTATCGAATGGAACTAACCACAGAATGTTCTATCATTTAAAGTTTATATCCTTTATAATCGATGCTTATATCCTTTATATCTTTTATAAGCTATCGTAATTGGTTGACTCATGCAGAGCGTGCACGCTAGCAAAGGTGCGATCCCGGGTTCGATTCCTGGTCAAAGCAAAAATAAGAGTTGTAGCTTATTCTCGTTGTTGCAATATTCTCGATTCCATAGCTGTGTGACGAAAGAACCGCTCAAGCAGGCCAAGAGACGAGGCGAGAGACGTGGATGGGGACACGCCATGCTCGCCGGCTTCCGCACCTCCACGCGTGGATGATAAGCACAGGGCCCAGACCTGCGAACACCGCCAGGTGTGTATCCTAATTATCCGGAAGGCGGATTAATTCGTCCCTAACACACCAACTACAAACACACTATTTAATAGACTGAAAGAAATTGATAAATGTGAAAATGATGAAATGTGCCTACGATAATATTTAAGAACAGCCCAAAAGGGCTTTGAAATTAATTTCAAAATTCGATTTGAAACTCTTTGATTGCCTACAAAATACACAAAAGAGTGTCGTAAATTTTATGATGCACGGCCATTGAGAATGAAAATAAAAATCTCAGAATATGGACTTAAAAGTAGTATGAAGTAATAAGTTACTGATTTCCTATACTGAAACAAATATAATGTTTCATTCAGTAAGTTTCAATTATCAGAGTGCGTCTTACATTATTTTAATTTCTATAAAATTGATCATTTATTTCTATTTCAGATAACAATTTTTTTAAAATTATACTAAACAATAAAATTATAGGGACCGGTGACAGTCAATATAACATTACTAACGAATATTTATGATTATATAAGTTTCAAGGAATGTTCGATGTAAAGAATGGATGCGACTTTCTTACAGCACATTATGTATAATTCCATTAAATTATTTAAATATACATGAATACATAAATACAGAAAATTCAAATGATGTATTGTTGAAACGTAGTGGGTATCGCCACGTTAACCAGTAGAATCCCGTTTTACTAAACAATAACGGTTATTTCAAAAGAAAAGTTCCATAAGAACTCGATATGATTGAAGAAGAGTAACATCAGCATCTAAGTGTGAGTAGAACATTATGCAATTGATGTATGCCCACAAGCTGGGAACATGATTCACAGTACTTGTCCCTTCCTATAATCTTTACGAATGAAATTCGGAGGCCACTTCAATTAATGGATTATTCTTACTATTGACTTATCAATATTTTAATATTATTTAGTTGAAATAATACAAAATGAATAATTTTGACCAAGCCATCTTTTATTTCTAAAACTTTTATTTTCTGAATCTTCGGTGTTATTCAAAATGCTTATTTTGTTTTGCTTGAAACACTTTGTTTTGTTCGTGCTTTGACTTACGATGCCTCTGGAAAATTATATGGTTTTATTGCGAAACGAAAGCATGACATTGGCTTCAGAACTTGAAAATTTTAACGAGTTGAGTGATAAAGAATACATATAGATAATGTATAGAACGGAAAGTTTTCAGCAATATCTCGCAAACATTGATGTCTTGAGAGTGAAGCAGAACGAAGAACATGACAAGTTGAACACAAGCGAAGACAAAGAGCTGCGATTTAATAAAGCGCTGGCTGCAACTCAGTTGCGCCTTCACAAAAGTGCGCCAACGCTCCCGAGGCATCAAAATAAAAGTCGTTTCGGTTTTCAAAATTTCAGAAGGTTTTATGAAAACTGTACTAATGCTATATTATCAGGCTTTGCTATGTTTGAGAAAAAATGTTTGTCACGGTTTTTGGAAATTTTTTTGAATTTTTTTGAATTTTTTTGAATTTTTTTGAATTTGAAAATTTTATGTACCTATTTTTAAACATTACAACGATTTTACTCAAACTTACGCGAAGCATTCGTATTTTCGAAAATTGAACAAATTATTGGGACAAAATGGGACAAGGGGACAAAATGAGCCAAGGGGAATGGGGGACAAGTGGGACTAATGGGACATGGGGGACAAAAAAGTTGAAATTCTACAAAAGGACAACTGGGACAAAAGGGGCATTTTTCTCCCAAGATTTAGGAGGAAATTGGTAAAATCTGAACCCAAGAGTTCACTAAAATATTTCTAATGGCCTCCCGAGAATTTTGACGACCGTTGTTATGGACGAGCTCTTAATACGTTGTTTAGATGGTTGGTTGCTAAGGAGCTAAACGCGTTTACCGACCTAAATACCAAAAATATGTTTATCATCTATAAAGTAATTTAACAAGGGTATCAAAAAATTAACTTTTTTCAATTTTCGAAATATTCACTGGTTTTATTTAAAAAATCAGCTCGGCACATTTTTTATGTTTGCGTGTTATTTTTATTTTTATTATTCTTTGCTCTATTCAGGCGAAAGAAATTGGAACCATATTTGAGAAATTTTCGACAATGTCTTAGAAACTTTACTTAAAGAACTCCCGAAAATTTAAAATGCCAGTTTGGAATTGGACGGACCGCTATATCATCTAGGTCGATCTGGGAATATCTGTTTTTGTGAAAAGTGTTGAGCTAGTGTTCACATTTAAACTGACGTTTGAGAAACACCGCTTTGTACGAAACAAGATCCCACAAAACGCGTATTTTTGCTGTACTACAGGAGCGAGGAACATCTCCGTTTTTGGTATCAGAGAACTCCAAAATGTGTTTTCCGTAGAAAAATCTGCACTTTTTCTTGCAGCGTTACGAATCACTCTCTACCTATGCTACGTAGTAGAGTACGAGGGAGTAAAAGGAACGACGAAGCCTCCAGCGGCGGCTGCAGCCCATGGGCACTGTGCGCCCCGCGGCGTGGGGGTGGGGCGGGGCGGGGCGGCGAGAGGCCTTGGCGCCGTGTGGCGCGCGCCGTGGGAGGAGGCGCAATTACGGATGGGAAACGGGAGCGACGCGCGCATCGGAAGCGCCGAAGGCTCCGCGCAGTCTCTCTTCTGCTCGGCGCTAGCTCATTAGCTCTCGCGATATTCAAGGCCCGTTCCATGTAGGAAGTGTACCGAGAGTACTCACACTGACTCCAAGGAAATATGTCATAATTTTAAAAAAATGCCTTCGTTAAATGTTGGCCTATCTCTTCTGTTTAATCTTTAATTATACTGATATTCATTGTATCATTTCATATTCAAGGAAATGCATACGTATACTTTCAATTTCTGACTGATCTGTTATCGGCGAAAATATGTTTCAAGAGATTTCGGACTGCCTCTGAGTTAGTTTCACATGAAGTTTGTCAGTTTTTTTCAAAACAAACCGAAACTGTAGATTCACAATTAAATGTGCATTTGAAGCAGGGAACGGTTAGTATCAAGTTCAGATGAAATATGAATCAGCTTTTTGATGTATTTTTCCTACTATTTTCAAATGAGATAAATTCTTCGAACAGTTGCAATTGCGAGTCACCAGTAAAGTTCATATCTGCTGAGTGTTTTTGAGGAATTTGAAAATAATACTTCAATTAAAGACCCATTAGTAAAATTATGGGAATGATAGATAAAGTTCAGCAAACTTCATGAGAGAATAGGTTGACTGTCCCTAATAAATCACTCTCTCCACTAGAATCTATTTGCGGTGAACATTTGCAGCTGATCTCAATATTGCAGGTAGTCGCCGAAGAAATATAAACTTGTAAAATTGTCGGAAATTCAGGAAATTTAACGAAAATAATACCTGCACCATTTTTGTAATTTACTTTGCTCTAATCGAGAAAAATTGTTTTAAAAATTCAGAACAATTTTTGGGAAAGTTTGCAAATGTCGTTAGGGCTTCGGGTGAAGTACCCCCAAAAATTAAAATATCCGTTCAAATGCAACGCGTCGTGACGTGAGTGAGTTCTATTGACAAATATCAGATTTTGTGAATATCCTGCCCACTGTTTTTATTAGTTATCGTTGATCTCAGGCAGTCAGGCAGACGTTTCGGCCAAAACAGATTTTATGTTATCAAGGGACCACACAATTTGAATTTTGACCGCACAATACATTAGAAAGTATTTACGACGTATATAAACAAGAATAATTCACTTTTTTGCTATTAGGGTCCCTCAAAATGAGCAATTGTCTTTTCCTTTCGTTAAAAAATAAATCATGTGTGAAAATAATCATTACTCGGTGTTATTTGAAACGACCATAATTATATTAGAGAGTCTGGGGAGTTCTTGACGTTCACTGTATGCGTAGCATGTATTTTCATGCATGGAAATGAAGCGCTAAAGGAAAGGTTACCGCCAGAGACTAAATTTGACTGCGGGACTTAAGAGTGTTGGCAATGACGCATTCGTTCCTGTGCGAGCATCCTGGAAAAATTCCTTCCTTTAGGCACGTGGCTACATGTTGCAGACACCTCCTTCCGTTCAATTGTTCTCAATCTCTGCCACCGCGGCCCACGAGCGTTTTTTTAGTGCTATGGAATTTCCATTGGAATACGCAACAGTATTGTGCGATTACTTAAATACTTACGTTAGAAACTTAACTAAAAATTAGTTATAAAAGTTAACTACTAGGATTTTCCAATATCTCCGAAATCTGAAACTCTTTTCAATATTCTAAGTTGGTCATACCAGTAATTTGTAGTATTCACGGAAGAGTGGTAGATGTGAAAGAGATATTTCAGTGTTGCGAATTGAAAAACGTAATAAAAGTGAAAATTTAGAAAGATATACCTTAAAATATAATAATCTCGAGGTGGAAAATAGTATATAAAAATGTTACGCATGATCCAGTTTTGACATCGCACCCTCGATTGTCATGCAGCTCATTATGCTTTGGTGTTTGGGAGGTAAACGAACTCTCAGGAGAAGACTTGCTTACAGCCAATGACAATAATGGGCTTTTAATCTTTATTTTTCACATTTGGCTGCATCTGAACGTGTTTCACCTTTACCAATATGCATCAAACCTCATGGTCTCCAAATAGAGAAATTTCTGTAGTAGAAGCTCAACAATAAAAAAATAACACAATTTTAAATTACGTAATATGCGTTGTGTCCATAAGGAGGGTCCTCGCTTGGATTTCAGCCTCTGTGCGGTCTCCACTGCGATGAGTGGGCAAAGTTTCTAATTGAAAATTAAGCCTTAAGGTCAGCTCGGAATGTGTCTCCTCTGAGAGCCCTTCTTGCGTTTCTCTCTCCTTGCTGGCTCGCCGCCGACACTGCGCGTAGACTTCCACCTTTAACTTCTGAAACTGGCCCAGCAATGAAGAAAAAAATGTATATTGTAAATGTGTTAGATTCTCTGAAATCATTCTTATACTAGTTAAGTGTCTTTCTTGGCTCACTAAACGCCACTCAACTACATCAAATTGTTCTGTTTATCTCGGGACAACTTAACTAATGTATAAGTATTTTGTTACACAGTTTGTTTGTTTGTTTATTCAGTATTTAAAGTCCAGAGGACGTTGCGAATAGTGTACATGAAACAAACATTTGGATATTGCCACCTCACCAATGCGTTGTCTGATAGTGGTTCTGAGACCTGCGCACGCTTTTCTAGATCCGGCGATCATAAACCTACATCATCTATGTAAATAAAATGATGTTTACCTATGATTTTAAAATAACTCTTTTTTTAAACCTCATATTTACATGATATAAAACTCATTCAATTTACTTCATAGTCCTGTCTCTTTGAGGTAATCTTTAGAACGGCAGAACTGATTGCAATGCGGTTTTCAGTGAACGGTAGGGTATTTTGTCGGGCATCACATAGTCTTCTTTTTTCATATATTTTGTCCTCTCAAAGATGAATGTTTATTTGTTTGTTTATACAAATCTATAGTTTTATTCCTATCTTAATGAAATGTACTCATGACCTACAAAAAAGAGAAAGATTACTGTATGATTGATATTTCGTTAAAATTACCTCTATCTCACTCTCCTATCCCTTAGAGCAAAATATAGGTGAACACTCCTTCCGATTTTCGGAAATATCTCGAAAACTGTGCGTAAATTCTGAAAGTCAATAAATGTTCTTCTAAATGCATTTTAATGTATTAAATTGCGTAATTAGACTCAAATTAAGTTAATGTCAAAATTGATAATGGTTCATGAGAAGTACGTCACAATTCATCTATTTACCGCTATCCTTTGCAATGGGGAGATGGACGATAGCAGCTACTATGATTACAGAAAACACAACAGGGCGGGCCAGATACAACATTACATAAAATATTAATTATAAGTTTTTTGTAATACAAATATTATTAAAGTTACCGCTACGCTCCCTCTGAATTCCATATTTGTTGACAATCAGTTAATATACTGAAGAGAAAGAGAAGCACTTGTGGCTTTTCCACTCAGCATAACCTGCCTTATGACGGAAACCATTACAGAATGGTTCGTCTTGGCTTCGGAATTATTCCACAATGAAGGTTAATTCAATTTGTTTTAATTTTATAAAAATGTGAAAAAATGTAAATGTAAGTTCGAATTAATTATTTTTTTATTTACGTATTTTGAAGAATTTGAAGTAAAGATATATTGAATACTGTATTGAATTTCGTGTACATTAACATCAAAATTAAAAATAAACTTAAAAATAAAATAACAAGATATCTTTTTATATTTCAGCTGATAAAACGGTTCGTGTGGAAAAAGAGAAAGCCGCTTGTGTCTGTCTTCCATAACTGAAGAAATATTTGAAACGCTTTTGAGTGAGAAGATTTGAGTGTCAGTTCAATTTTACATCAGAACTACTGTTGTTAAACACACTTTTCTCTGAACGACGACACTCAAGCTGCTCACCGTCAAGCCGGAAAAAATGGTGAAGTAAACCATTAAATGTATGACAGGGTGTCAATACATTCAAGATTCATCGACATTGTGAGAATAGATTGAAATGCAATGTATGATTGAGAAGCTTTTTAAAAGTATTTTTTTTAGTCCAGAAAGTAACGAAGTACAGCCCCTCTCGAAGCCACTTCAAGTCGACCTTTCCGGGAAGCGAAGGAGGTGGAAAGTGCAATGAACGCTCAAATTTTGCGTTCCAATTTCTTACCAAACCATAAAATACTTACGTAGTTTGTAATATCTTGAAAACGTTACCTTTAAAGGTTAAAAAATGTAGACACTCAGACGTTGACTCAATACCACTACTATCTCCCCTATTTCTTATATGTGCTATTTATCTTATCTAATGAATGTGCGTAGAAGTTTTGGGCAACGTTCTACCAAACAATGATTTTTTGTTTTCATTTTTCATAATTAAAGCAATGTTATTATATGATACGTATTATAAAACACAGTATCATACACAGACATGGCTAACATAGAAATTCCAAACCATTCTTGGTCGTTCACCCGAGTAATTTAGAATATCTAAAAGATTAACCTCTGTAATTTTCTATTGTAAAAAAATCCTGATAAACAATTATGCTATGCCCACATAAAATGTTTTATATACGGTTGCAACGCCTTAAAAAGATCGAACAAGGATTAATAAATTTGAAAAAAGTCGTTCGCCCAAGCATTGTGAGAGAGAAATTCAAATTCTTAATACTTGAGTGGATCTGCCGATGTACTGTTAGTACTCTGTATGATGTACAGTACGATAACGAGTACGATGTACTCTTTATTCGCCGTGTATCCTTCCTAGAGAACTATTTCATAATTTCTCTGCTAAAAAAAAAGGATTCACGCTTTCAAGAGTCTTCAGTTTTTTTGTAGTACAGGAAATGCACGTAAGGGACTGTATTGAATTCCGCAGCACAACTGTCGAGCACTGGCACTTAATTAAAAGATCTCAAACGTTCCACCAGCTACGCGTAATCGGCATGCATTGCACCGCCAGTGACCTTGCGAGCGGCCGCGCGCGCTGCTCGGCGCGCTGCGCTGGCTCGACTGGAGGGACCGGTGGCCCAGAGGGGAGCAAACAAGGTAGGGCATAATACTTTAAATTTAGTACTTAAATACTGCGCCGAAATGCTTTATAAATAAGTATTTAAATACATACAGATAATACATTTGGACTTCATTTGCTAAATACTACGCTACGTATTGCTACGTATTTAAAATACTCAAAATACTGTAAAAAGTAATAATGTATTGTACATTTTTATTGCAACAATATATTATAATTGACAATTACAATAACTTACATTTTCAAATATAGAATATAAAGAATATGTCTAACACAAAGAAATGGAATGCTCTTTTAAAACAACTAATTTTTCAAACCAATCATCAGACAATAAACTCCTAGTTGGCGAATGTATAAAACCAGCGAAGGATAACATTCACCTAGCATGGATGAACATAAGCTTATAACGAATAAAGCCTTTTTTACTATCACATAATTGTCCAGCATTTTTAATGATTTAGGTTTATTAGTTAAAAATGAAGAGAATTCAAAACAACAGTTGAAAGGAGCTTTTATTTTTGTTTCAATGGGGTGCTTCCACTCGCGGAATCAAAAAGAAACTATTCTCGTTCTAAACTATCTTGTTCCTCGTCTGTGTTTAAAGTATTAAGAATGCCTTTTTTAAATGCATCGACTTCATGTGTTTAAATACATCTCTAAAATTCATTGTCAAAAAATTCAAAAATCACTTTTCCAACTACAAAATGTATTTAACATACGTATTTCAAATATAGATATTTAAAGATTGCCCAACACTGTGAACAAAATACGTAAGAAATGACTCATCGCGCCTCTGGTAAACAAACACAATTTCGATTCTACACGCACCTCTAGTACTGCAACGTTACGCTGAAGTGTCATCGGAAAACACTACTTCACAAGGATTAGTTATACTAATCACGAGATGCTTGTTGCACAATAAACAAGATAAGTGATTCCGCCGTATGGAATTTGTTCCCAATTGTAGAAGAGTGTGTTGCCACGGTGTATATTTCTTACACCGTGATGTTGCTAACTCTGTATTTCCACGATGCAACATATAAGTAGGTACTATAAATTCCATTGATCTGCATATACAATAATTATCTGTAATCTGATCACTAGGTATCTGACCCAGGAAAAAATTCAGGAAGTTTTTTTTCCAACTTACAATACGTTTTTCAGGCACTGAATTCGAATTTTATGATTGCCATACCGGAAAACCGTCGCCTTCTCAAAGGAAATAACCCCCTTGAAAAAAAAAAGCTTTTTTCAGTTTTTTGCTTGTATGTACGGAACTATGTGTTTACAAAATTAAAGTTGATAAAATTTTAAAATTGTTTACAAAATGTACTATATATTATCTGTAATTTTCTGTAAAACATTAATGTGCTAGATCACGCAGAAAACGGTGACTTTTTGGCTCTCTGATCACAACGGGGGCTCTCCCGTTTTCCTATCTCGGACGGCGGTCTATTTTCACTGTAATCATACTCGAAAAGAATCATTGTGAACTAATTATTGGCATTGCTAAATTATTTTCGTAATACTGTCCTAGAAATATAACTGCATAACGCAACCCAACAGAGCAATGAAAAGGCAATCTTCACGGCCTCCAGCCGTGAAGGAATTAACAGCCGCCAGCCGTTAAAGAACCACGTGATGTTCAAACTATTTCTTAAAGTTCGAAAGAAATGACCACAACACAAGGAACATACACAAATAAGATAAATAACACGTACAAAAGTAATGTTTAACAGTTCAATTAAAAACTATTCTTATTATCTAATTTATAATTTATCATTGTAGCAAATCTGAATATAAAATAAACAATTATTATTTTTATTATTATTGCTAATTTATAGTTATTCATAAAAAAGTTCGATAATTCCGACGTCGACGTCCTTCGTTGTCAACAACATAGACCTCTTGATGTTGCAACCTCATCGATGCTGACTGCTGAATAGTTGTTTAGAAATTTTAATTATTTTCGATACCGACTTTTCAATATATTTTTCTACTACTGACGCGGACTCCCAATCTCCAAGTTTTTTCAACGAGAGGAGATCGCCACCGTTTTCGATTATATTTGTTTCCCTTATCTATAAAATGAATACAGATATCACGTACTATGTAAAGTTTCGTATCTGAAACGTAAAAATGACAAATGTGGAATATTAACCTTGATATGTCAAAATTTTCCTTAACTAGTAAACATAGTTTCAACATTACAATTTTGTTCACAATGATGTGGGAGAGTACGTGTATGATCTTTCTTTGCCAAACGACAGCCTCACTGATTCATTTACTATGTCAATATTCTTACATTGACGCCAATGAAAATCTTTGTCTTCTTTCTCATACCTTAATTTGTTGAGCAACAAGTCAAAATTTGCACCACTTGCAATTTCTAAAATATTGTCTGGAATATCTTCAAATAAAGAACATACGTACATTTGTTTAAATATGTGTCGAAAAAAAACTAACGCGTCTCACGCAACAATCTAATTGAAATGACAGACTGTCGCACCTGATGCATTGAAGAATCGAATTAACGTGGAAGATGACGTTGCACTCCTACATATTAAAAGAAAAAAAATTATTTACATTATTTTTTTTATAATAATACAGTATTACGAAAAGTATTGAATCACACACGGCCGATGACCCAAATAACAGATTTGGTGTTATAAACCTCGGCTATAGCCCCTGTTAACAAACTTCAACCGCGTCTGTTATTTGGTGTCTATGGGTCTAATGGCGTCTAAACTACAGCACTCGAGTACTCGCGAGGTCAATGGAGATTTATTTACTCGCGCGGAATATATATAAAACAAAGCCTTAGGGAAAAATAAGATGAAAATATAAATAAAGAGTTCTGTACAATACAATGTGTTCATTGAATATTTGTATCAAGAGAGCATTTTGTCAATATGTACCAAATTATGACGTAAAATTAAAAATAAAACTAAAGAAGAAATTTGGGGAGAGGGGAAAGTTTTGAAAGCACAAATAAGGAGGGAGAACTATTTTTTCAGTGATCAATGGCTCTAAAGCAAAGCATAATATTTTTTTTGTAAAATGATTGTTCTCCACAGCAGTATTAATAGAATTATTTATTTTAATCTGTATGAAAACTAATTGTGGACATCTCCGAGACTCAATATAAAAATTCGCAGATTTTGAAAATTGAAAGAATGGTAAATGATATTGTTGGCTTCTGCGCCCAGAGTCATGGTTTAACTTTATCCGATGATTGGATACAGAATTTTGTCTTTGAGGAATCTCGGGCGTAAAGGTCGCGTAAGTGTTCATGAAATTCCACAAATATGAACAACGTTTGGCCATTGGTCTTTTGCACAGAGTTGTACTGAATTTGGGTCATAAACGGATCTATTTAATTTTTGTACACTCTTCACAAATGACTGACCATTGACGCATTTAATTAGAGAGCAAAATATCATCAAACAGCAAATGGGCAGGAGTAATTGGTCAGATAATTGACACTGCGACGGTTATGGAAACGATCCATCAATTCCTATACTTTCAGTGGGGAAACTTCTCACGCTGTCATCCGATAGTGCCATAAAAGATGATTCAACTAGTCAATTTAATGGCTCTATCACACGGGCCATAAGATCAGAAAATTTTCCTTCAAAACTGACTCATGAAATTGTCACAGTAAGTCACTCACACAGGTGAAAACATCTAATGATTGCACAGATTTACCTAGTTTGGATCACAAAACAAAGTTTTCAAGGAAAAATTCTGAAAAATCTAAAGCTTATATAGAATACATGTGTGTTAATGGAGGAGTATTTTATCCGTGTTGATTCTGCATTAAAGTCAACACTTCTTGGCTTGAAGGACCTTGCCGTTTTGTGTCAATTGTACTTGCTTTGTTGTTGGGATATTGTTTTATCAACTCGGTACAGCATCATGTTTGTAGTGAAATGAATTTAGACGTTGCTATTCAAATCATCCTTCAAAAAATTATTGAGTTCAAGATGGAAATATCTCATCATTAGATTTTTCTGTACGGCCCAGGAAAATGTCTTCTTTGAATTAAAATGTTTCTTCTCTTTTAGCATTTGCTGATTGGTTATAAATCGACTGAAAGTTTTATTCGATTTGTTTTTAACTTTAACAGATGATATTTGGAAGTTCATTGATGATCAAATTCAAGTACCATATATTCTCTGTCATGATCAGTCACTAGAAAGGTAAGACAACATGAAAAGAGATAAGGATATGTCAGAGACCAAAAAATGAGATGAAGGATAATATTAAGAAATTTACTTAAGAAATATTTGAAACAAATTAATGTATTACATTGTTCAATCATAGTAAACTAGATAAATGTTTTGAAATACACAAAAAAGAATTTTGTATTATATAGATAATGTTTTGTCAAGAGAAAGGTGGATTCTTTTTATTTTATTTAATGTATATTGTAGAAAATATGCATGCATGATGATTTTTAAGATCTTTTTAAAAATCGTGAAAGATTGACCGAGCCAAATGTTATCCTAACAGAACTAGTGGTGATGAAACAGCACGTACTTTCTCGCCCGTGTTTTCACTCAAAACTACGCGAAAAGTACTGAAATTTTCGAAAAATTGTTCCTGAACGTATATATCGAATATTTCGTTAAGAAACTTATTTTATTAAAGGAAAATGTGTCTATCTTTAATATTTTAGATATAGGAAGTCTCCGAAATAATTTTGAACTGTTGCAATTTTCGAAAAATCAGGGTTTTAAACGAACATGAGACCTGCACTTAAACGTTCTCTTACATTTCCTTAAACGTCTTTCCCACTATAAAAAAAAATCAAATACGATGGAGCCATATTTTTGAATATTATAAAAATATGTTCCAGGGGCTTCATGAAAAGTACCCCCAAAATTCAAATATCGTTTTCAAATTCAAGGAGCCGTGACATCATCCGGAACGATTGTGGAATATCAATTTTGGAGAAAATCGGTTGAACTGTTTAGCCGCTAGCGGTGTACACAGAATGACAGACAGACTTTTCGTCATTCGACTTTTCGGTAGGGACCCACAAAACGTAGATTCTGGCTACACCACATGTTAGAGGATTTTTGTTTCTAAATTCAGCAACTGTATTTATCGACTTTTTCTTTACTAGGCCCCTGGTATAAGAGTATTTCTTCCGAAAATTCACGTTTTTTTCGCGCATTTTTAGGTAACTTTCTGTCTACTGCGTAGCGAGATAGTAAGTAATAATTACAATAATTGACTTACTCTCACAAAATTCGTATTTTTAGTTCCTCTCATTATTTAAAAAGGCATAAATTGATTTTCGACTCTCTTCATTGACGCGCTATAAAGCGCATCCTGAGGTCCTGGCGATAGCTTGATCCCACGTTTTGATGGAATTACACGGTTTAGAAGGTCCATAATGTCGAACAAGTGTTTTGGAGAGTTAATGTTTATTTCTGAGTCTGAGGGCGTACGTGTGGCTGAGTGTGATGGCTTTCCACCGCGCCTGCACAGCATCTTCCAGTTTAACTGACCTCGGGAGTCGCGCGCTAGCAACTTGAGTGCAAGCCCGGGCCGCATGGATGGGTGTGGTAAGACCAATTCTAGGAGTCAGGACCGCCAATGAGAACGGGCAATTCGAACCATAGAAGGTAAATTGAAAGAACAATTGCGAGAATTGACGGACTGTTACATACAGTTCAAGTATCATTACCTTTTATTTTAAACATGTTTGTTGTCGATGTAGGACAAGGTGAACTTCAAACGAATTAGAAATACATATTTGATTTGGATACCAGTATTACACAATTGCTTGTAGAGCTGATAATGATACGATGTAATCGCATATTTATCGTGCTGCTAAATACAAAATTATAATATTGAATCTTTTTTGTTTGATGATGTCAGAAATAAATTATTTTTCATTAACTATATTTTATTGATTAAGACGGTTCTCTCAAAGCTAACGCATTTCATTTAAAGAAACATGATTACTTTCTGCTCTAATTTCCGACAAGAGTACTTATATATTTCTAATTTCAAATAAACGAATGCAATGAATTCATAATCGTTTACGACATCGTGTAGAAAAGATTAAGTCCTTTGCGTTCTATTTAACAAGATATAATATTATGATTGCTCGTAAAATATCGTATAAGAGTTTTGCTCGTTGGTATATCTTACTCAGCTTCATAATGAGGGGAAAGTGGTCACAAATATAAATTGCTGACAAAATTTGATTTAATGCAAATTTCATTTTAAAAAATACAAGTTCTTCTTTGTCTCAATCAACACTATAGACTGTCTAGTTTTAGTCTCTCCTTGGCTGCCCAGGAGCCGCCGCGTCCTAGGCACAGTTGACCACGTGCTCCGAAATCGATTTCGCCCTGAAGAAGGTCGCAGAATGGCGGCCGAAACGTTGACACAGCGTCTCCCAGACAGCTAATGATTTCGGCCGCGGAAGCCTTCGCTCTTACTGTCTAGGTATGATTGAAATCTAAAATTTCATTTCTTGAGGCCACCTCACTTAACGAATTCTTATCGTATGATCTAATTTTACGTAACCATTCCAAAGCCTAGCAGAACGTCTGCGCGCGGCAGCTTGTTTTTCCACGCGCTCGCGCCTTGCGGCGAGGCGCGCCGCGCCGCTGCCGGAAGGAAACTGCGCCCGCCCACTGAGTCACGGGTGACGTCGCGCGGCGCTAGCTGCGCGGCCCGGGGAGCCCAGCGCAGCGCAGCGCAAGAGCGCAGCGGCGATTCACCGCTCGACGGCCTCCGCGGCTGCAAGAGCGGGGCGCGGGGCGGAGCGGGGCGAAGGTCGCGGCGCGGCACCGTTCACAGACCTCCAGGTGGGCGGAAGCGAAATTTGGGATTCCCCACGCTCGTGTTTCGAATTATTCACGCATCCATGCCGCATCACAGTTATGATTGTCGTGCTCCAAGCTGAGGAAAACCTCTCAATCCCCTTGATACGCATTTTGACTTGTAAATTATAAAACAAACGTTCGTTGCCGGCGATTACCGACTGAAGCACTGAACCAAGAAGCGTAGACGATGGAAATTGTATTACTTATTTACTTTATTGTATTAATCACGTTTTTAAAAATTTGAAAGAATATGTTTTCTCTTGAAATGTGAGCAAGTGTGCCCCGGAAATATCTCGCGTTGTGTTAAAACGTACTCCTCCAGGAAACAAAGATGGAGTTCTATGAATAGAGCTTACTACAGACGCTTGAGAGCCCCCTCTCCTTTAATTACGAAATCACTGAGAAAGTCATTGGAAGGAGTCCAATAAAAGCTGCAGATTATTTTGATAATGGTATTATGAAGAGTTAGAGAACAAGTAATGGTACGCAGTAATGAGAGAATTGACCTCTGTTGCTGCAGCTAATGTCCTTTTTTTATATTCATCCTCAAGTATTTAACCTCCGGGGATCAGTCAGTAGAGTGTAAATAGAGACTATCTCTTTGTGAGTGCTTTATGAGCGCACAGGTTCTCTGTTTCCCCGATCTATTGCCAGTGGGCACATGGAGGATCATTCAAATCCTGTGCTTAGTTTCTCCCTTCTTACTGGTCTCCGCGGCCTAATCCTCTCTCTTTGACCGGACATTCCCTTACTGACTTCTGGCGGTATCTTTCATGGGGGATGAACAATAAAGGGTTGCGAAATCAGCCCAGTTCTAGGGATGAGGATGTAGACCGAATTAGGAAGATCGACCGCGAGTGGCTCTTGACCCGTTGTTAAGGTATTTCACTGGCATCTGCTCTCCTGCCATCTTCAGTGGCTCCAGCTCCTGATTCGGAAACCTCGTCGGAGCAAAGCTCAGAAAGTCCCTAACAGAGCAGCGGCTCTCTAGAATTTTCATCCGAGCGCCGTATCGCCTGAACGTACTATTGGTTGGCATTGAAAACCCGCCAACGTTTGGACACGAAGCTCGACCTCGGTCAACAAACCTTTTTTCGACTTCGGATCAATTCGGTGAACGCGAACTGATACGAAAACAGCTCGTTATATCTGCGTTATAATTGCGAAGCCCCACCCACAACTGTTATGCCGTTGCCATTAGGATTGAGTCGTCCCAGTGGCCCACCTCTGACTCTCAGCACGGGCGACCTATCTGCTCTAAGTAATATTTTTTATGATCGATGACACTACTTGGCGTGGTCTAGCTTCACTGACAGTCAAACAAAATTTTCGACGTTAACGAAATGTGATGTGTTTTCCAGTTAAGATTTAGTCCTAGAATTTATCGGTGATATTCATCGATGTTTGAAAAACGTCTACACTACATCAGCAATGACGTTAGCATTGCAACATGGGAGCATTTTAAAGCAGTAACATTTTTTAGCAATGCTGTTGTGTATATTGAGCAACAGTGTTTTATAATGGATTCCCAATATTATGCTATGATAGATTTTGTGGTCCAGAAGCAAACTGTAAATGCTGACCGATGTCGGCAAAGAAAATGCCGAGAAAATCGTGGTAAGCAACTCGGCAGAAAGTCGCCCTGCAGCATGACAATGCCTAACCACACACTGCATGCTCTACTGCTCAGTGGAGTGAAACAAATCCGTTTTCAACCCCCCACCCGCTCCAGATTTACGTCCTTGAGATTTCCATTCGTTTCTTTCTATTTGGGATTGACTCACAGGGCATTTCTAGAATAATGAGAAACTAAAGGCACTTCTTTGAACGTCACAAGCCACAATTCTTCTATCGCATGCTGTAACAGATTTCTTTCACACCAGAATTTTCAAATTACCAATATTCTGAAATAAATGCAGCACATTGAGCTGGAGATTTTCGGAGCTTAATCAGCGATCATATTTTCGTTTCGACCCACCTACAATGCTTTGCCCATCTACAATGGTAGAAAAGTAAATAAGTGCACTCTTTTCATGATTTTAGCTAATCTTTTATTTACCATTTTATGTTCGTTTATTCTCCTCAAATTTTTTGGATGCGTTTCTGATATAATAAATACTTTTCAATCACCCAACTCCATTTTTTGAATAGTTTTCCTGCTTCCTTACCTTTTCAATCTGGCGTATTCCTATCGTGAAATGAAGTCTTACTTAATCAGTTTTTCAAGGTGAGGGATAGTTATACTAGAAACTTGTAGTTTTATCCGGTTTTCCATGACATCATCGCGCTAATTGAAGGTCATCCTTCAAGAATTTAGTAATGTTAGTTAAGTAAGAAGATTTTATTTTTAAAATAAACTTTGAATTAAAAATTGAAACGAATATTTGTCGCCAAGTCTTCTTTCCGAAGTGACCGCTTTCAATCACACAATATAAACGTTGATTAAACGTAGATGTATCCAATATTAAATTTAAAATATTGACTCTTTATTCTAGTATGCGTGACTGGAGGAATCAATGTTATAATTACTGTACACGAATTTTTCTTCATTTTGTGAAAAAGGTTTCTTTTGATCTTAGAAATAAAAATCTCGTAAGAAGTTATATTTGTCGCGACTGGAATGAAAAATGAGAAGTATAATTTTAATTTTACTATAAAATTAAAATGACTTAAATTGCGAAAACCTTTAAAAACAATTGAAAACAAGAACTGTCAAAATCGGTTGCTAAACAAAAGATGTTTCAGGAACTATTTATTCCGGGAGACCGGTTGTGTGTAGCTTGTCCCGGCTGGGCCGTTGCCCCGCTGGTGGGAGATACCTGGGTGGGAAAACCCCGCTAGCCTAGGGTAGGTGGGCGGCGTATCTCCCCATACAGCGGGGGAAGGTCACCGACACCTCTCAAGCAAAAACATGCACTTCATTTACGGGACTAATAATTCTTATACTTGTTTCGCCCGCAATCACTAACAATCAATCATGGAACCACTTAATAAATAATTTTAAAAATTACTTCCTATTCATTTTGTATCGTTCATTTCAATTCCATTTTAAATCCTCTTAGACTAGAAGTGAAAAATACTTCTATCGTGTTCAATCAGGACAATTGCCAAATAGAGTTAATCTGTTGGAAAGATAAATGTACCACCAAGAGATAAAATTGATATAATATGTAGATCCCTATTTCCTTATAGCCTGGCTTTACTTAAATGAGGCATGTCAAGGCTGCGGGCAAGGTAACAAGCTTTCTAGAGCTCGCCGGCGCGAGATTTAAAGCTAAGGGCTGTACAAATAGCTCACGGAATCGCGACAGATCACTGGATACCTGGCCTTTGACAGTCTTGTGGATATCAGTTGGCAGTTCTTGTCACAAATTTAGCTATATTAAATCCATTTCTTTTTAAAAGCAAAAACAATTATACATTAAAATGAAATAATACATCTCTCAGATTTCAAATCCTCAACTGAGAGTAAAATTTAAATAATTTAATCAAAGTACCTTGATTTTGTAATCTGTTGTCGTAAGTGTGAAATAAAAGCATGAACTTTCGACATTGAGGTTAGAAGGTTTAATAGACTAGTAGTCTTGCCTATTAAAAACCGTTGTCCGTCCGTAAGCGATATTTGTTAACTTGTAGAGACGTGTTAATTTATTTCACATTAATGCTAAATACAATAATTAACTTAATGTTTAAATAACACAACACAAAACGAAAACAAGGGAAGAATTCGCCATTCAAACATATACCTGTCACTTAGCAAACAAAAGTATAAAAGGCTCGCGGCTCTTGGAATTTCAAACAGTTATTTTGTTTTTTGAGGGTTCATTACATGAAGCCTCAACAACATTCTCAAACGTTTCTCAAAATTGGCTCCAATTTTTTTATTAAACTTTGTCCTCGGATAGCGTGCAAGACGCTAAAGGGAATAGGTCAAGTCTCATATTCGTTGAAATCTCTGATTTTTCGAAAATTGAAAAAGTGCAATTATGTAGGCGAGTCTTCCTAAATTATTGTATTGGAGCAAGCTGTTATTATTATTATTATTATTATTATTATTTTAAACAGTTTTTTCTCAAAATCGCTCCAATTTTTCTTTAAATATTCTCCTCGTGTGTACCAAGGGACGGTAAAAAAATTGGTACTAGTCTAATTATCGGCAAACTCCATATTTTCGAAAATTTCAAAAAATTGCATGTTGAAAATATTCGGTTGAGAAGGTTATAACTTTTAAACAATTGTATTTTTTGTCCCGAGTTCGATACTCACGGCGTTTCTGTAGGGTAGATGTAAGGCTCACGGTGAGTTTACTCAAAGTTCGAGACTCGGGGAGGAAAAAAAATGTTTGCTGGTAGAAAACACTTTTGCAGGTTTATGGTCGTATATTAGAGCGGAACAGTGCGAGAAAGAATGTGCTGTTGTAGCCACTTTAGTCTGACAGTGTCAGGGAGACAGTTCTCTCTGACTTGCCACGCCACTGAAGCCCTTACCACCCGCTTTGGCAAACATACTACGTTACTGTGTAACGCCTAAAGATTTGAGTGATCTGGATTTGGAGGTGATACAGGACGGACTGGGATTGATCCCATACCACAAACAAAACGGAATAAATCCTTGTCTTAAGTGAGAATCATACCCACAGCCGTGGTGTCCTCGAACTTCAGCGCAAGTTCCCAAGACATTGCACCACTGGCAGCAAAATTAATAGAACAGGATCACAAGACAATCCGGAAGAAACATTAAAGATATTCCCGAGATCGATTTCCAGCCGAGGATGACAATGCTTGAGCAGTTAAAACATAATTTAAATTAATTTTTGATGTTTTGTCATGAGTAGAATAGGCTAGTTCCTTTAAGAAACTAAAATATCGCATGCGAGCCCTACGTACTGTTACGAATAAAAACAATATTTCTTGCTTATGGGAGAAGATATAAAGCTGAACTATTATAAAATAATAGAATCTTTATAAAAAATTACATCATACGAATAATACAGAGTGATATCAAAATGTCCAACTTCTTTCCTTACAACATTCCAATACACAAGCAAGAGGACACATCACATTTCATGTCATCGTATTGAATAGGAAATTTAATAATGTGGAAAGATGATTTATTACTATTGAGTACTTTATAAATACTTATTGCAATGAAAATAATTTATTTTCTTGCCACGACTTCTCTACATTAGCCAGATTGATCGGATAATATAAATTCGGCTACAATTCTGCTTACGGTTTAGTCGCTAGCGTTGTTCATACACAGAACAACCGATTTGCAATAAACCAATTTTTCGGAATCAAGGACCTACAAACGAGAAATTCTGACTACAGTGTTAGAGTAAGAAGGTTACTACATATAAAAGCAGGAATTTCCATAACTTTTTCTACACTACGTATGTAGTACGCGATGACGTAAAAATAACTCTGTATCACAAGGTGCTTGGCCGCAACTGATCTGGAAGGTGTTCAGATTTAAAGACATGAACGTGTTTCGCTAGAGCGACTTAAAAGAACACTTGTATATAAACCCTAAGTATGTAAGTAATGTACAACAGACATGACAAAGTGAGCGCGCGCGAACAACTTGCCTGGCTGGGAAGCCCTGTATGCACGGGTAACTTCCCGTGACTCCGCTTTATTTCCCTTCCAAATCCGGAAAAGGCTGTGCACGTCCAAGGGATATCAGGGAACCTAAGTATAAAGCTCGCTCAAAATATCACACAGAATGGTTGCTTTATAAGAAAAAATGTTTGCTGATGTTTTCTATGAAGCAACAGATATTTAAATTATGTTTGTATTGGGCCTACTTTACTGTTCATTGCTTTATTTCATGTTGATTTTCGTTGTAAATTCTGCAAAAACATTTTTGCCAAAGTATGTGAACATGTTTAAAAGTGAATTATTTCCTTTTTTCATTTTCTCGTATTCGGACGTATATACGGAGTATTATATGTAGTACAGGGAAAGTTATGTAATGCTGCGAAAAATCGATTTCGATATTTTAATGGAAAACACGTTTAGGGGTACCCTGATACCGAAAAAGTGTTTTTTTTCAAAACGTCCGTCTATCTGTCTATCCGTTCATCAGTGAACACTACTAGAGCATAAACCATACATAGGGTGTTTTCCATATTGAAGAAATACCTGTCCATCTAGCTCGAGTTGAAACTTTGATATTTTGAAACGCATTCTTTAAACTTTGGGGGTACTTTACATGAAGCCCGTGGGACAATTCGAAAGTTTCTCAAAAATTGCTCAAAATGTTTTCTTTAAATTATTTGTAAGATTAGAGTAAAATACGTTTATAAAGGTGACATATGTTCGATTTTTGTTTGCTTCAACCATTCTTTGCTTTAGTAGAAGAAATGGAAATTAATATAGCTAAATTTGGGACAATGACTGCCAACTGACTTCTCCAAATGGCTGTCATGGACCAGGTATCCAGCGACGAACAGCCACTCAGGAGCTTTGTACATCTCTTACTTATAAATCTTGCCCCAGCTGTTCTGGACGTAGTGCCCGCGAACTCTTGTTAGCTAGTTCCTGGCCCGCGACATACCTGTAATAGATCCTCCTTTACAGGACAAACAACGAACTTCAATTGTATATCGATACTCATATCTGAATTTGCTTTCTCACTAACATTATTTGGCCGAATACAATTCAAATACATTTAAACCACAAAAGTTGATACAGCAATAATAATAACTACAAACAATATTCTTCATTTCAGCTTGTATGACACCCTTTGATAATTTTTTAGCAAAATCCATGGTGACAATGGATATATTGTGGTTATACATAACAGAATAGAATAAATTATAGAATAAATGAAGTAATTTCTCCTTAATTCCTCACACATATTGCAAGATTTAAAATGGTCCTCATTACTTCGGGCATTGAGGGGAGTTTTAGCAAATTCAATGCAGTATTAAAGAGACATATTGCGAAGTTCAAACTTGAAAATGGAAAACAGGAATTGGTAACCCAATGCTTCGTAAAGTATCAAATTATGGAATTATGGATAATGGAATTTAACTTCAGCAACACAATAATATCTGGTATATTTTAATGCAATAAATTATTAAATATGTTCTACGAGTAACAATAGATCCAAATTCTTTGGTCTTTTTATGTAACTTTGAATTAATGTGTTATAATTTGTAGAATTTGTATTCAGATTTTAATCCATATTTTACTAACGCCATATCTAAACTGCATGTAATACTGCTTTTCGTCAAACAGAATCGGAGTGGGGGTTCCTTCTCACCAAGGCGCCACATGACTTCCGAGACGATGTGTCGATATATCAAAACCATTTTGATTTATCGCATCAATAATGACTTATCAGATAGATGGGGATTAGATACATGACAGCTGATTTTTGTCTTTCCTGATACAGAAAAGTAATGAAAACACACATGAACTTTACGGGAAATGAACATGCAATTCAACAAATTGTGTCTTCCGCCACAACCAAAATATCTACCTGAATCAGCAGAGATGTGGTTATCTGATTAAAAAATTACAAGAATAATTACAAGCGAGCTACCCAAGTGATTACATTTTACGAAAGGAAAAGGTGTAGAGAAGTTACAGCATAAAAGTACTACATGTCTTCAATACGGAAAATCAAAACGCCAAGTGTAATACAGTACTTATCAAGAGTGATGAAATTAGGGAGGACAAAACTACACTAATAAATCCTGGAGCAACACTACCACTATTCACAGTTCACACAGAGTTAAATGTGTTTCTGAAAATGTAATTGAAATGTTGTGCACTAACTATGATCTATACATGTACGTTATAGAGCAATATACCAGAAATTCCTACTATCTACCAAACTTAAAAATGTAAAGCATCGTATATAATTATAATCACTGAAAACCTTTTTAATTTCATTTCTTACAAATTAGTTTGTGTAATTCAAGCGTGTAAATAAAGTGAAAGCCGCAACCTTTAATGGAACATTTATAATGAAATTTGGTGAGGCCTCCATCATTAAGTTCCGACGTAAATTGAAGATTGCTAATTAATAGGTAGCGATAAAAAATGAAATGATTCTGGTAGTATTTTTTTCCATTATTACCCGTCTATCAGTGAAATGTTTAATTGTGTTCTTATGTTTTTCAAAATAAGCGCACGTGGCCTCCCGGGCCCTCCAGTTGGTCAATCCTGATTTAGGTGCTGGCTATTATTTACATACGGACGTACGAATGAACAGGCGGTCGGTTTGGAAAACAATTCTTTTTCCGTATCAGGGGACCCCAAAACGTTTATTTCCGTTAATAACTCGAAATCGATTTTCCGCTGCATCACGTAACTTTGTCTTCACTACGTATATTTCTCTGTATATACATACTGATATGAGAAAGTAAAAATCACTTACTTTAAATAGATCTAACCGTGCAGTGGTCGCAGAAAACTCAAGGAAAAGATGCTGATATATACCCCAATACAATACATTTATAAATGCATTGAATGCCGGATTCTCTCGAAATTTTCCAACGAAGGCCCCCTTGTAACAATAAATTTTTCCACTTTATAATGTGATATTGAAATATTCAGGTTAGGATGCGGAAACAAATATAAATAACAATTGTGTATTCTTTTAACAATACTCAATTTGTCAAGATATAAATCGTACCGTAAGTTTTTAAATTCCGGCAGATAACTAGGAGATAATTCCGAGTTCACAACACAGTACTACTAACCCGAAGATGTCCCAGAGACGTAGCACAATCAACAACAACCCAGTTGCGTAGTCCAGGGCGTGAAATTCGTCCGCTAACCACGACGTCACTATACCAAAGGCTAGTTGAAGTAGAGCTCCGCCGCAATGTAGGAAGGAGGGAGATACCTGTCCTCCCGTTTTGCCCAGAGGGCCAAAAAAGTTACCATTATCAGCGCCATCTAGAGCCTAAACAGTTTTTTACAAAATTAAAGTCAAAATATGGATTTTTCGATCATTTTTCAACTTTAATTTTGTAAATAGCGACTGTTCCGATAACACGCAGTGTTCGAGGTACTCATATACGAGAAAAACTAAACAAAATGCGAAATTTTTAATTTTTTTGTTGCAATGTTTCTGTGAAACCGATTTTTTTGTGGTGGCAAACATAAAATTCGAATTCAGCTTCCCAAGTAACATATAAAAACGTTGAGGAAAAACTTCCGGAATTTTTTCCTGGTTTAAATACCCAGTGACTGGACTACTTATCACTGGACTACTTATCGAATATTGCGTTTTTCTTAAACGAGGGACAAGAAACGTTTTTCCTGCTTCGGCTGGGTACTTTCTGTGCCGTTCTCTGTGCCTGACATCAAGAATGAGAACTGCGTTTCGGGATGCCTGCAGTGCTAATGAACGGGAAGAATGAATTATTATGTATATAATGAAACAAGTATGAATGATGTGTGAATGTAGAGAAAAAATCTCACCTGTAAAATAAGAACAATTTCTGTAGTAATTAACAAAACTCATCTTAGTGTAAGTTAGGAATGCCAAAGTGCAAGTAAGTTAACTTTAGGACTAGAATGTTAAATTTAGCTGTAAGACAAAGCCCCTCCTCCAGCTTCTTAAGCCGCAAGGCAGCAGTTTAATGTAAGAATTCAAGTAAATAAATTCCCCTTCTCCACAGAGTTACTGTGGAGGGGGGAGGATGCCTACCGTGTTGCCCTGCCGCCCTGTTGGGTTTCGTCCACCTTTATTGCGCAGGTGTGGAATATTGCCAGCACCCGAAGCAACACCTTTGAGTGAGAGGGGCTTGCTTCCTTCGCCCTTCCTGCTTATTGACATTTTGCTCGGATCTCTTCACTTCCACTTTACACTGTGGGAGAAATGGTGGGGCACAGATATGATTGATGCCATTATACTTAGAGAAACATCAATATGACGTAATAGACGTAAATTGCGTCCCATTATCTCACACTATTGCCTGTAGCAGCCCCTCTGTAAATGAAACACGCTATAACGCTTGTTTAGTAGCACCAGCTAAAGTCCATTTCATTTCTACGGTAAGTGGGAAGTTGCTTAGCGCATCTACCACAATTAACCACACTTTGTCCCAGAATCGCCCCTCACAGGCGACATGCACGCGCTCCCATGGATCACTCGGGCGCGGCCAGGGCACGGCCGGCCGGTTTCACCAAATACATTTTATGTGAGACTTAGTAAAGTCATACTAAATTTTAAGACGCGTTTGAAGTCATGGTTCGTCGTTTTACCACCCTCTTTGAGTAATGCTTAATGAAGTATAACGTAATTGCTTACAAGTGTTCGTTGGCAATGGTGGACTCTGTTGAACCAGCCAGTGGCCATAACCTTGTTTGTTTTGGTCCTGTTTTGTATTTTTGTGCAGAGAGGTTATTTTTATTGATTTTTCGTAATGAGGAAAAGAGAGAGGAGAGCGAAATGTTAATCGTCGGGGAAAGAAGTGCTCATGGAATATATGAAAGGTATACCTCTATTATAGAAAATAAAGTTAGAAACGGAAAAAACAAACCGACAAAAAATGATGATTGGACATTGAACACGATTTTAAAGTAACGAACTCCAAGATAAAATATAACAAACATCAAATAAATTAGTTTATTTTAGGTATTAAGTTTAGGTGAAAACGGAAATGCAATAAAAATTACTGAATGTAAAAATTCGAAATTGAGAGTAGCTACGGGATCGTGTAAACATAACCTACAAAACACTAGTTGCTAGACACAATTGTTACTGACAAGGCAGTTATGTACCAAAATATTGAAATGCTCATTTCGTTAATAATTAATAAAGAATAAACTTGGAAATTTCAATTGGTCGTCGATAAGTTTCAAACCATGTAGTGTTATCAAATTTAATAGGCGAAAAATTCGGACCGTTCTGGTATCCACCACCTGAGAGACGTGCTTATATTAAAGTCGAACTTATCGTTTAAGTTCGACTTAAAGTGTACGGTGAAACGGAAACATTTAAGGGCCATTTTCACCAATATTTCGTCAAGTGCTGCTTTGCTGGCGCAAAATTTAAGTTCTAAATTTAAGCGAGCTTACGGCAAACGATTTTCATCAGTCCCTTTGAGGCGATCTAGCGGTGTGGCTTAGCTAAGCGGATTTCGTGCGTCTTCCGTTAATGTTGACAACGCTAGAAAATAAACACATCAACATTCTGCACGTTCTTTGACACCGTTGTTTCCATGTTTTGAAGTTGTTTGTACTATTTCGTGGACCATCATCATTTGGTTCAGTCCTAATAGTGTGTTGATAATGTGTGATTTGTTTGTTCTTTGTTTATTCTATCAAATTATTTTACGATTGTTATTAATTTTGTGTTACACTGTACAAATAATATCACTGTCTTCTTCAAAGGAATGTCATATATTTATTATTTATAGAATAGAATAATCATACTACATTACCAAATAGCTTATTGTACCCTGAAAGCTGGATAACGAGTTGAAACCTTGGCAAATAAAGTAAAATTTAACAGGATTATGATTAAAATTTCGTAGTGTTCGAATTCGTACTGTATTTAAAATTGAGTTACCATACTAGTACAAGACTATCATAACCTTAACCTGAGTTACAAATGTTTTCTTTTTACTATAAAAGATATACCGACAGAAATACTATTTATTAAGAGCGTAAGCTTTCGACTCACCGTTATGTAGTTAGAAGTAGGCCATACTACGAGCATACGTCAGATGTAAATTCTAGTTTTTCTTGAACCTGCTCCAACAACAATAATGGCGATATCTTCAAAAGGCGAAAGCGAGTCCGAAAATCAATTTCATCAAAGTCTTTGAAGAAATTTGCTCACTCTCGGGTCCATCTATTTCGCCAAGGGGAAAATTTCTATATTAAAAACGTGGTCGTCGTCAACGAATTTGCACATAATCTCTCCGCCTCCTTTCTTTGATCTCCTTAAGCGGGCTTACATCCCTTAAGCAATCGTCTGGCTAGCGGTTATGTACAAAGCGTAGTTTAATGCTAAGCGAAGCATACGAACCATGGTGGAACTCCATTTTGAAATAAGTTCGCTTATTTCTGATAAAGCCTCTCTTAAAAATCTTAAATGGGCGTGGTGAAACCGGCCCTAAGTCTACCTTAAAATTCTTAAGACGATCTTAAAATTTTAAGTAATGGTGGTGAAATCGGCCGTAAATACTTCCTAGGCGAGTAGTGGTCACACTTCACAATAATTTCCTGTACGTCTCTGTTAATATTCTCTCGGTAGCAATGCCGTCTCACCAGTGGCTTGGGATTAACCATACCCAAAGGCCCTCTCCTCGCAATTCTAACACCCTCTTCCTCAAACTCTTTGGAATCACCACCGGTGCGCCCTAATGCTTAACAACATTACCCTTCTTTCTCCTATGCTTTTTATTAAAACACTTGGAGTTACCCCTTCATAAGCTATGCGTCCACTCTTGATACCGAAATAATCGAATAACGGCAAAACGTGTCTGTCCGTCCGTCTGTGAACAACACTAGCGGCTGAACTGTTCAGTCGATTTTCTCCAAAATTGATATGCCCCAAACGATCTGACTGATGTCGCACACCCTTGAATTTGAAACCGATATTTTAATTTTAGGGGGTACTTTCCGTGGAGCTACCGGAACATTTTCCAAATTTAAAAAAATGGCTCCATTGTTTTTATTAAGTTTTGTTGTTGGATAATGTGAAGGAGGTTTAACACTAGAATACCCAGAGGCGTCATTTTGTCTCCTGGCGATCTTTATGTGCTTGTAACTTCTTTGGTTTTGAAGATAGGATTTTGTAATTTTTTGACTTTTCACATTTTTAATTTATTTACAGTATGTTAAAAAATGAAACGAGTAAAAATATATTTCTTGAAAAACAATCGAATATACCTACAACGCCCGGGACTCTTTGTGTATTGTACCCATCCTCAATATTTTGTTTGTGTATCAACGCTGAAATCTTTTAAACGTCTCTTCTACTATTTTGGATACCTTTTGAGCAAATATGCGACCGTTCTTTCTTTCTTTTTTTTTCTACCGCTTGGGTTCAATACATGCAAATTCATGAGTTGTTTCGTGACGGTGACAAATATATCACTAAGTTTCGAAAATAAAATTATTATCAAAAGAATAATTGTTATCATGCAACTGTTATGATGTAGATGTTGAGTGAAAAAATATTTTCGTTAAATAGTTCAGAAAAAGAGATATGGTCTAGTATAAAAGACATTTTTTGGGCTCAAGAAGGTATTTTGTACTCCAGATTGTTATGGGGTGGTCAGATATTCTTAGTTTTTTTGGAGACTGTCTTGTTTCATGATTTTAGATGTAATAAGAGGGATTTGGAAAGAAATCAAATTTCACTGAAATGGCAAATTTCACTGCTTTCATCTGAAAAATAATTTTGCATTAATATGAAGCGATACCTTTACAAACTCTACCAATATTATGCGTCAGAGAAAGAGAGTAGATATGCCGGCAATTTCCTTCCAAGCTCGATATATGTAGTACACAGTTCATGTCATGAAAACTAGTCTAACGTCTTGTGACTTTCTTGAGATGATCACTAAAATGCTGTGTGTCCATGCTTGTACATACATTGGAAATATTGTAGAAATTTTGTGAAAGACGAGAACATGTGGAAAATGTAACCATGAACCATGCATCAGGGTACGAAGCAGGTGTTGATCGAACGTATGTTATATTCTACAAAATGTGATTTAAAGCTGTAGTCAGTCCTAGTCATTTCAGTTTTATATGTTCAACTATACACATTTTTACTGTTTATGCCTAGTAAGGTCAGAAATGTAGAAAGTAAATACAATTAAAACCTGAACAAGAACTACTACCATTTGAAACATAGCATTAAATTTCTTTTAGAACTCCATCCTCTAACACTCATCAAGTTTATATTGGCGTGAAATAAGCATATGTAAAATATTTCAAATACATTTGACATATTGTGAGATAGTAAGGGAAGTGCATTGCAAGGAAATATATTTTTGGTTCACATGTAAAAATAGTATGATTTAAAATTAAATGTTGATAACATTTGTTTATTATTATTGTTACAAGAATATTGTTACTATATTAAAATTTACTTTTCAACATAAACTTTTGCCATATTACTTGCGGATTCCGTTCAACATGTTTCTTTAACTTCGATTTCGCCGGACAGTAATAAAAATTTATTGTTTAAAATATATTTAAGTTTTGGCGTAAAACTTCTATTGTACACTACATTAATGTTTTTAATTATTTTATAGTGATGTAGATAAATATGTTTCTAATATTTCCTTTTAAGAAGTAACGTTGAAGGTTCGCAGTCGAAACGATTTCGCTGGGCGTTCTAGGGTGTATGCTGGGCGTTCTAATGTTAAGTGAATGGTGCAGATCTAGTGCATAAAATGGAGTCTTCCTATAACTCAAATATTAAAGATAGAGATTTTTTCCCTTAATGTAATCTGTTCCTTACGTTCCTTTAAGTTGACTTTGAAATAAGGTCATGGATTATTTCATATCGAACATTTGAGAACTTGTCGCGTAATTTTAAATGAAAATATGGGCCAGAAAGTACTTGAAATTTAGCACCACTAGTTTTCTAATATGGAACAACTAAACTAAGTACAGTCTATTATTATACGGTCCTTATAAATATTTATTCATTTTATTATTCCCAAAAGTATTGCAAATGCTTCCTTCACAATCTGGGAATAATATCCCCAGTGTTTGTTCAAAGACTTGGATGCTAATGCTATGGGTCGCAAACGTCAAACGGTTAAGGGTACCGGAACTGGTACACGCCGGAGGGAGTGTACCCGACAAAATATCCTTCGTTCGCGTTTCCAAATCAATGTTCGTGAATTTCAGGTCTCTCGCTGGCTTGTGAAATTATTCCTCCGGATTGGGTACGGCTCTTATTAAACCTGTTCTTTAACTGTACTCTTGAAATCTACACACAGGCGTATCCCCCCCCCCCATTTGCTTTTCATCACAACGAAAGGTGTGGTCCACTTGCAAGTTGCTACTCTGGAGATAATGTTCTCCTGTTCCAACCTAAGGCCATTATATTGAATCGGTCCTAGTCCAACTCTTTAGTGACGTCATATCTTTCTTCAGCAATAAACTCCAAATCGGTTTTTTAATTAGTCTTTATATTAAATATTTTCCAGTCACTTTAGTAGGATTTCTACGAAAGCTAAATATAGATCTATCAACTTTAGTAACTACTGGTACCGCTAATCTCTTGTAACTTTCCAAACTAAATAAGTTTCAGTAGCTCTCTTGTCTACAAAAAAAGGCATATCTTTCTAACCGAAATGTAACATAACCAATAGCTTGTTTGACCCTTGTGATTTAAGTCATGTTTTACTGTATCTATCTGCATGTTGTCCATGTCTTCATATTTTCGACTTTTGCTATCTAACCTATTTTTCCGCTTCAACACACACACCTCTCTATCGTGCCCTAATCTACGACAATGATAGCATGAATGTACAATGAATGCGTGACTGAAGTTACATTTTTTTCTACTGTGAAATTAAACACATTTTTTTTCACATTCCTTTCCTAACATTTCTTTCGCTGCGATTTCTACAATCAGCATTGTTTTTGTCGTTGCATGCGTCCTTGCACCGGCTGCTACTTTTCTTATCAGCCTTGAAGCCCCGTAATCACTACTGTCCTAGCAGCTATGCTGTAACTGTAGAGCCCTGGTCTCTTGCGCTGCTTTTCACTGCTCTCTACTTCGCACACCTACGACCCGTAATATGTCGCGACGAATCTAGCATGGCTTCGTACGCGGCCGTGCGTTGTACTTCCTCTAATGAAAGATTTTTATTCTTCAGTGCCTGAAACGTAGTCTTTTCTTCGGGCAAATGCAGAATTACAACGTTCTGAATCAATGACTCCGCATACGACCTCCCACATTCTGCAGCCTGAAACTCTGTCCTTTCTGACTACCCTTTTTCTCGTTTGAAAAAAAAAATATATCCAACTGCAACAGTATGTGGATATTTTATATAAAGTTTATCTAGGTCTCCTATAATTTCTGACAAATTCAATTAGGTTACATCGCTCTCCAGTCGTTTCAATCTGACCATATAAACTCTCCTTGCTGAGAACGGAAGAGGAACGCTCATCGATGACGCGACACACCGACAGTCAAGCTTCGAATATCGCCTTCTGCTGTTGTTTCTGCATGGCTGATTGTTGCTTCCGAAGTACAGCAGCTGATTCTGATGCAATTGTTGCATTTTCTGCTGCGCCAACTGCTGTCGTTGCTGCTGCATCGCCTGGAGCATTTTCCTCGTCGCCAATGAAGAATTCAGGATAAAGAGCACGAACAAATATAAATAACTACGTAACGTCGCCAATTTCGTCAGAAGACCAGACGAAAATGTCATATTCACTAAATAGTACCCATAAACCAGTAGTCGTTCTGATGGCCGAGATCATTAAGGCAGTAGTGCCGTAGCGATCTCGGACTGAAGGATCGCGGTTCGAGTCCCGACTCAGGCATGATTGAAATAGGGTTCGTCCTTTCATCACTCACCATCCCCATCCCTCATCATACTGTTACTCATAGTATCGTTAATATCTACAGTGGTCGCTTATGACCTAGCTGTTGATGTGATCATATGTAAAAATTAAAAAAAACAACTGGAGGTTCCAGAGCCGTTGCACAATCACCAAAAATCTAGTCGAATAGTCCAGGGCGTTAAACACATCCGGTATCGACGACGTCATACACGAAAGTCACCTTCTCTCCAGTGGCACCACACCGATATAAGTGGTTCAGGGTATCAATTGATGTCACTACAGGGCTTGTGACCAAGAGGTCCTATGTTCGAATTCCGTCTAAGGTAGGTTTTGGACACTAGCTAGATAGATATGTCGAATTCAGTCGCTATCTGAAGGAGTATTCTACCGGCTGGTTCCTCTGATCGGTCTTGGAAACATGGTGTCTTGGATCAACAACAGGCGAATGCTGGAGCATTACCCTAACAAACGGTCCACGCGCGCGATCTTTTCTTTCGCTTCCTTGTTCTATCCTCAACCCCTTACACTAATATGCACTATACTTCCACACATGCCGGAAGACCGATCGGGAGCTTAGAGCTTGTCCACGGCTTGAGCGGTGCCCCGCTGATGAGAGATACCTGGTAGGGGAAACCCCCACTAGCCTACGGTTGTGCGCGCCGGATCTCGCCATACAGCAGGCGAAGATCACTGCCCCCCATTAAAGCATGCACTACACTTACGGGACGCATGAGCTTAGCAGTTGACACGCCTGGAACCACTAACAATCAATCGATCAATGCCACCAAAGCTGATCGACTACTGTGGCTGCCATCGCCCTTTTATTCGGGTGCTGACGCCGTAGCAGACTCGCTCCGGAGGCTCGCAGCTGCCGTCTCGCGGACAGCATTTTCGCCGAGCCTCTGACTCTCCAAAAGTGCGCGCTGCAAATACCCTTATACCACGCGCAGCAGATTTTCACATCTGCCACACACAGAAGGTAGTGACAAGTGGATCGTTCTGGATGTAGATGGCAATATGCCTCGCCATTCAATTAATGACCTTAGATACATGTTGTGCAATTTGTCCACGAGCAGATTCTGCCGATAACCGTATAATTAATCATGTGGAAAATAAAGTAAATATTTTGGCAGACAATAGCCTGCATCTCCACCGACGCGTAGGTTTTGAAGGCTCTGCTTCTCATAGACATCTGTTACATACAAATGACATGAAAAATTTATATAAAATGTTTTGCTTAAAAATGTGTTTCCAGAAAAAATATTGTTGACTAACTTTAACACTCTTTACAAAAATCGAACTAATAACTAGAGAGAGGATTTTGATGGCCTAAAACATTGCTAAAATGCTCTTAAAATGATTTAAAAATGCCCTAAAATAAGAAAATGAGATACAAAATTGACCAAAACCACTTTAGATGAACAAGTCAAATTGTAGGTTATTTTATTCATGTAATCGAGACATTTTTTTGTTCAAGCGAACTCATCTCGCAAACTATTGGTTTAGACTGTTCTTTACGAGGAACTATTTGCCTTTATCGCCAAATCAGCCTAACTAACAATGGCGCTGGTAGGTGTCACAAGAGCGTTCGATTACATAGTATTCGCAACGGTTGACATTACAATATACAAGCGAAGAAATCGAATAAGCTACTCAAGAATTCTGTGGTGAATATTTGTTGCACTTCGTAAATATTTTTTAAAGCAAGTACCGTGAAAATAGTATTAAAATCGATTAAATCAGCGAAAATGCATTAAACATGGCGTAAAAAGGTAAAAAAATGCCTTATTAGTCGAAATCGTAGAAAAATGCAAAAAAATGACTTATGGGCCATTTTGTTTCGTCTTAACATAAAATGAATTTCTATACTAAACGGCATTGTCCTAAAGTGAAAAGAAAAAAAATGACATTCCATTAAAATCGGCTCCCCTACTAATAACCAACTAGCAATTCAGTATCCAACGTCATCAATGTCATCAATGTCGGATGTTTATATAAGAGCTTATTGAAATCAGAGTCTTTTGGTGAAAATTATGTTCAATATGTATTTAAATATCAATCACGAGTAGCAGGTTTTTGTGACAATCCTAAAGTGCTCAGCGTAGTAAAACTTGTGTTCATAAGTGCTTGATGACACAATGATGCATAGATGACCGAAGAAATGTTTCTTGCTAACATGAATAGTAAATGACGATTAATTTCAATTTTGATTGCAAAGTGTTTATCAGGACGAATGACATGTAAACAAGTGAAGGAAAACGCAGATAATGAACAACTTTGTCTTTAGGTCCAACAAGTAAGACCACGATAGTAGTGGATGAGGATGCATTAGATCTTTTGTAATAATATTGAAAACTCTTTACATGCATGCAAATGTGTCCTTTTTAAACTAGAGAAAGTCTCGTAACTTAAATTTTTCCGTTTGCTGCTATAAGTGAAACAATTATCGATAAAATAAATTTCTGACTGGCCAAGAATACTAACCTTTCTGACTTAATATTTGGCTACAAAATTATTTTAAATCTCCAACGCAACTAATTTCTTATGTTGGTATCAGAAAAGGTGGCTCCGGGTATCAACTGATCTCATTGCAGTTTCCTCTGACCAGGAAGTCTTAAGTTCGAGTCCCGACGGTTCCTGGCTTGATTTTCAACACCAGCCAGAGCTAAATCGGATTCAGTCGCTGTCTGGAGGACAATTGTAGAAGTCGGCTGCTCTGATCGATAGTTTTCTGTGGTTTCTCCGATCAACACCAGGCGCATGCCGGAGCAAAACCCCAACAAACGGGCCACGGCCCGCGCGCGATCTTTCCTTCCTCTTTCTCGTTTTTTCTCACCCTTTACTTACTAACACGTATACTTACATGCACTACACCAACACACATGCCGGGAGACCGTCCGGGAGCTTACCTGCTGGGAGATACCTGGTTGGGGAAAGCCTAGCCGATGGGTAGGCCAACGCAAGATCTCACCATCCAGCAGGGGCAGATCATCGCCACCGTCCGATGTAAAACCTACACTACCCTTACGAGACTGATGACGTTAGAAGTTGACGCGCCCGGAATCAGCAATCAATCAATCAATCAATCAATCAATCTGATTTTGGAGAAATATTTTGGTCCCATTATTTGGCTCCAATGGAAAGAACGTGCCTTTGCTCAACAAGATGAGAAATGTTTGCTAAATCTGCCTTCATTTACAATGGAAACATTGCTGCTCGACCACTTTCTGCAGCTGCAGCGCAACAGCACTTTTTAAGAGTTTTTCACCAGGTTCAGCCACAGCTCGAGTAGAAAACATCCAGAGGATAAAGATGGAAAATTATGAAAAATGGCCTTGGGCTTGTGTCAACAAATTCTTAGTACCACCTGTTCCAACATTTCCTTTACTATTTAATCAATCATACATATTTCACAGAGTTTGCAATGCAACACAACATGAAATGGTGTAGGGCATAAGCAGGTGGGAAGTTCATTTTATGCGAAGCTCCCTCTTACTTTTAGTAGGTTTTAATTAATTAAGAATTTTAAAATTTTTAATTTTGAGTTTGTAAAACTCCATTGTTTAATGGTATGATTGAATGCTAGAGATCCATTGTTTTTGGACTGTATACTTATTGAACATTGAATCGAAGCTGGTCGTAGTTTGTCCATAGGTTTCCTTAATTTGATTTAAATGTATTCTGCTGAGAGACCTACAGTCAAGTTTGTGGCACAATCTGCTTTTACTAAGCCTTTAAAAAATTAGATTAATCTTCTAATATAAATGATTAAATTTTCTTTTTGCAGTTCATTTCTGATTTGTTTATTTGAAACGTACCAAGGATATTTTATGATACGTTCTAAAAATGTAGTTTTTTAATATGATTTTTTCATGTGAGTTTTTGATCTACTAGTACGCCTAAATATCGCACTGGTGGATACCACGTTTAGTGAAGATTTTTTTGTTATTTAAGGTCGCATCAACATGTAGGATATTAGCGACCACTATTACATTTAACGGCATGGTAACTGTGAAGATGTAATGATATGATGATAGGGGGCGAAAGGACGAACACAAACACAACCATGCCCGAGGCGGGACTATACACTGCGAACCTTCGGTCCGAGATTGCTACGGCATTACTGCCTTAACGATCTCGGTCATTCGTACCGGCTATAATTGAAGTTTTTTCTGGTAAATGGTCCAAAAACTGCAAAAAAGTGTCTGAAAGAAGGCAGGGATTAATGATCTAAGTATCTAGTGTCTCAACTGCGAAAAGCATTGCGATAATATCGTTTCCAAAAATTACATGAAAGGTGAGTCAGAATCTGGCTTCAACAAGATGAAGCAGTTGAAGGTGATCCATTGAATCAATGGAAGAGGACTTGGATATTCTTCAAGATGATAATATATAATTCCAATTATTAGAACCTAATGTATAAGAGTTATAGTAACAAAATACCCTCTAATCCCATTGGAATATAACAGATGTCTATGAAAGCCAGGGCCTTAGAAACCTATGCGCCAGTTGAAGACGATATTTTGACGAAATGTTAGCTGGACGAGACGTGGATTAATTGTTTCCGTTCCAGAAAAAAACTACAGACTATGATGAAGAAATGAACCACGAAATCGTTGGTTTGAAGAAATGCTTCTCAGCAATCTGAGGAAGCCTTCGACAATGCGCCGTACCATTCATTCTGGTCAAGGCACCTACTTTGGCATCTAAGAAACAAGATATAATTGACTGGTGAACAAAGCACGATGTAACATATTTCCAACGACCTTCAAAAGTCAGAAGTGCTGCAGTTGCACATTGTATAAGTTTTGTTTTAAAGAGCGTTCGTAGGCTTCCGCGGCCGGAGTCAATGCATTCTTGTCTATCTGGGATGAGCCGCGTCTCGGTCAATTGTGCTGACGTTTCGGCCATCTAGCTGTGATGGCCGAAACGTCAACACAATTAAACGAGAAGCGGCCCGTCCCGGATAGTCAAGAATGTATTGTTTTAAAGAGTTTCTCGCTGTGCTCACATTGCAAAACGTATGAGGTTGAATGACTGAAAATGAGATAATGATACCTCTTTGTAAAACTTTTCTTCGACCGAAATAATTGTTTCCATTACTTATTTATTGCTATAATTCGTTCCTTTCCTCAAATGTGTTGCCCTCTTCTACCGATCTTTGGTTGTGACAAATAACCGCCCAAATTTAAACGAGGAAACTCAATCATATGATCTTTCTCGCTTTTTACTTCGCTTACGTATTTTTGAATAAATTTATCTGCCATAATCGTAGGGAACTATTTTTGGGTTTTGTGAAAATAGATTTAAAAAATTAACATTTAAAAAACTAAACGAAAACTACCAACAAAAAAACAACAAATAAACTTGCTACATAAAACATCTACTTAAGGCCAAAAAAAACACTAAATTGAGGGGGAAACCCCTAACCTGGCAACGTTGCCCACGGCACCCGACGGCTGCGGCTGGTCGCCGGCCGCCCGGGGGCTTCCCAGAAACACAATAGCGACGTGCGCTGCAAGCGCCTCCCGCTCTTACCCCGCGCACTCACCCGAAGGGCGACGGGGCCGGCTGTTTTTCTCGCAGTGCAGAGTTTTATTGGTTAATGGGTCCGAGAAGGGTCACAAAGGAGAGCGTAGGCTTCCGCGACCGGAGTCAGTATTTACTAAGCTGGCCGGGTAACGCCGCGTCCATGGCGAAGGTGCCGACGTTTCGGTCGCCATTCTGCGACCGACCCTTGCGAGAAAGGTCGCAGAATGGCGACCGAAACGTCGGCACCTTCACCATGGACACGGCGTCACCCGGACAGCCTAGTAAATAATGGGTTACAACGGATCAGCTTCTCAGCCGGAAGACTTTCGTGCTTGAACCTCACATAGTTACGGATGTTTGACCTTGAGGCTTTTCTCTGTGTTGCGTCGCTATTATGACAAGCTCTACAGAAATTTGGTTTAGCGTTTAACTACCATTATTATTTGATTTTAATGTTGCTTGCTTTACTAATACTTGATTTTAATGTTGAGAGGAATCTACCAAAACGGCTGAATTCTACACAAAAATATTGCAATTTCGAACAAATTCAGTGAAAAATTGCAAATAGTTTTTAATGCGATAAGAAGCTTTACAGAAGTAATTGAAATTATTATACTTCCAAAGGTTTATAAAGGATTCACATGCGGATACCGCATCTAAAGTGAAAAAAATCGACTCACTGCCCCGAGACATGTACGGAAGATGTACGAATTGGCGGCTAATAAGGCAATGAAGCGCACCAAACCGGCCATTCTGTGAAGAAGTAAAACAAAATACAACTTACAACACTTAAATAATCGCAGAAGTATTGACTGTTTAGTGATTCCGGGCTCGTCATCTTCTATGGTCATTAGTCTCGTAAGTGTAGTGCATGTGTTTTCCTCGAGAGATAGCGGTGAGGCTCTCGAGGAAAATACATGCACCGCCACTGGATGGTGAGATTCGGCGCCGACCTACCGTCGGCAAACGATGTTTCCCCCAAACAAATACCTCCCACCAGCGGGGCACCGCCCCAGGCGGGACAAACTCTAAGCTCCCGACCGTTCTCGATGCATGTGTGGTAGTATAGTGAATAGTGTAAGTGTGTGTAAGTAAGGGGTGAGGATAGGGAAGAGGAAGGAAGTGGAAGAAAAGCTCGCGCGCCGCATGTGTCCCATTTCTTAGGGCACTGGTCCGGCATTTGCCTGGTATTGATCGAAGAAAACACGGGAAACTACCCAGTACAGCAATCGACCCCTGTTTTATTTACTATTTTTGGACATTGAATTTATTATTTTCTTATCTACATCTGCAAGTGAATTTTCTTCGAAACGCTTCATATTCTTTTAATGCTTATAGTGTTTGTTTTCCCTGAATAATGCAATGTACGTGGTACCTATATCTCACATGAATAAAGTCTGATAATATAAAATGATTAACCTAATTTTTCTTAAGGGAAATGGACATTTTTACCACCTCCACTCCCTGCTCCCTCCTGGTTATGACTGTAATGATTGAACTTCTTATTGAACTTACGAGTCTGGTCTGAACTTACGAGTCAGAATAGTGTATTTTATGAATCAACAAGATTCTATTTTACTATTGAGGTTTTCTGTGGTATGAGTTTTCGTATCTGTGTCACCTATGAACAGCGTAATCTGATTGCTTTACATTATTTAATTATAAAAAAAGTACAGAGGCCTTGAACACCAATTTAATGCAGCATCCGGACAATCCCTTCTTCCGACGATGACGTGTCATTTTTTATTCGATGTTGAATTTCGTTCAAGATAATTTTTATTGGAAGGCGAAACATTAGTTGTTTAAGTTATTAGATCTACTCTGCACTTGCCAATTGTTAAACAGAAAAACGTGAGAGCAATCTTTCATCATTCACAATTTGCATAGTTGAGTATGATTCGAAAAGACACTTAAGTAACACTTCACTTTGTCGCTGTCAAATTTTAACACTATTCATTTGGATTTCACTATTTAAATCTAATGAGCTTAACATTTCAACTTACTACTTTTTCATTGGCACGTATTAAGTTGCTGAGAAATTTAATAATATTGGGTAGTACGTATATTGTGTTAGATTGAGACATGGTCTTCCACTTCTGATGATCCTTTGCCGAGGTAGACCATTTACTGCCACACAGCATTTTCAGTTCGTCCGACCACCTTTTCTTCTACCTGCGGACGTTTCGCGTTCCAAGTCTTGGATCTCAAGCAGCAATTGGCTGAGTCCAGAGGGCATGGGGAAGTCGTATGATGTAACCTGCCTAATGCTAATTCAGGAGTCGAACAGTGGTTTCAATGACATTGATTTGTGGTGCCTTTCTTATGCTATGTATTTCTTATGCCTTTATTCATTTTTTCTTTCCATTTTTCGGAGGTAGACATTAATGGCACTTGTTTCTTTTTATTTGAGTGCCCATGTTTGCGAACCCTTTGTGACCGCTGGAAGTACACAAAAATGTATGATTTCTCTCTTTTTTCGCAAGTTGTAGGTTTTGTTCGAAAGAATATATTTTAGTCCCTAAAATGTTAACCATGCTGCGGAAATTCGTCTGGTTAATTCTCTTTTTTTTGTATTATTATTAAAATACATGAATTGCCCCAGATATACGTAATCTTCAATATAGTCAATTACCAACAGAAATTTTATCTTTTGTGCTATGTGTGCACATGACCTTTGATTTTCTGAGATTTATTTGTAGTCCTACTTCCTTGCAAAAATTCAAAAGTTCAGGGACCATGGCTTGCAGTTCTCTGGATGAATTGGCAATTAAAACAATGTTATCCGCAAACATAAGTTTAGATAATTTTCCACGTCAATGTTAATTCCAAAATTATCCGACATTTTTCCTAGAACGTCTTGTAATAAACAAATAGTTTAGGGGAAATGGGATCTCCTTGCCTTACTCCTCGTCTCAAAGAAAATTCTCGACCTTCAAGATCCATTTTAATTTTTGCTTGGCCTGATAAATATATTTTCTCTAGCAATAAGATGTATTTGTTGTCATCAACTCCAATTACTTTCAATGCTTTTAAGGTACTCACTTGCTCTACGAAATCAAATGCTTTTGCGTAGTCTATGAAGGTGACATACACTGGAAAGTTAAATTCTTGTGTTTTTTCTATGAGTTGAGTCATTGTTTGTAGGTGGTCAATTGTGCAGTAGCTAGTTCGGAAACCTGCTTGTTCCTCTGGTCGATTTTCTTCAATGACATGATAACTTAATTTCACTAAATTATTCAATCTAGTAAGCCATTACGTATCACGGACTTAATTCTCGAATGATTGCATCATATTTTGTTCCGCACAACCTGAGAAAAGTTGAAGGTAATTACATCATTAGTACGGATCTCAAAAAGGAAAAAGATTTCTTATCAGTGAATACAAGCACACGTGAAACTGGTATGGTATCATTCATTGGAATTGGGTTTGCATGGACTTTCATCTTTAATGAGTTGCAGAAAATAAGATTACGCAACTCTAGCAACATGAGGTGAATATACACACACAAAGGAAGTGTAGGTAAGGATTACAAAAACAAAAGGTGATAACAAGGACGGTCACATATAGTACATGTATGCATACTCGGTATGAGAGGAGTGGAAAAAGACGAAAAAGAGGAAGGTAATAACGAGGGAATAATTGTCCAATACCTATTATTTAATATCTATGTTATCATAAAAATTGGTAGAGCATGACGTCGGGCCCAAATTGTTATAGTCTCTGAGCCGGGTGGAGGCCAAGTTTGATTTTTCGAGATGGAGGAGGAACGAAATTGGCATTTAATTTGTGAACTGAAGGAAGAGAACCATAGGTGTCTCCAGGAGGTTTCACGGTGTCATGGTGGTCGTATTAGGGGTCATATTATACAGTCGAATGCCTCAAATCCGCTGCGTTGATCCTAATCCCTTTGCTTGAGACGTTGCGTGCGTCGTCGCCGGCCGGTCGTAGTTGAAGTGTCCTTGTTGACTAGTAGATAGTTTTGTTGCGTCAGTGAGTCGGCATCTAGCGTCAAGTACGTCGTAATTACTCGACGTGTTTTGTGTTTTGTGAACGAATTTGTTGCAATAAAGATGTCAGAAGTGGAATGTAAACACGTTACTGTTCCTATACTCGTAAAAGAAAAATTAAAAGTGCTTCAGAGACTGGACACGAGAGAATCTCTTCTGAAAATTGCTAATGAACTCATTAAGAGGTACTACAATAAAGGACTGGAGGAAAACAGGAAAAATATCGACTTTTTATTGTATGCTGATTTGTATGTTATAATATTTTAAATAAAACTTCAAAATGATAAATATTTTGTTTTCTTCTGATAATCCAACGTTTTTGTATTCCGACCATATTCCCAGCCCCATAGGAGTGACGTTTTGTGTATAAATGCGATTTCAGGCGGGTCTGAGAGCGAATCACCTTGCTTGCTGAGCATCGTTCCCGGGGGTGCAGGCGGTCGGAGTGCTGGGCTCACCACGCAACATCCTCCTTGAGCCGGCCGTTCCAAGTGGAGCCTTTCTTTCAATTCCACCTTGGGCCATATCACCTTCACTTTCACTATTCACAATTAACACCTCTTTAAATCTTAATATTTTCAAAGTTAACATCGTGCCTAAATGAAATTATTTCTAGTGGAACAAGTAGTAGTTGAAAGATGAATGAAAATATTGGTGTATTTTCAAACTGTATAAATTAAAATTGTCAAATTTAAATTAATGAATCTGATAGTTAATATCGATACTCAATTTAAAAATAGTTTCTTGTCATTTTTGTAAAGTGTTCCTTCTTATATATTTGCTGAAGCCATCAGAATTGTAAAAAACACTTCTCTTCATTCTGTGACTGGAAACATTTTGTACACACCATTTACATTTCACTTCAAAATACTAGGAAGTAATGAGTTTCAAAATAATTATCAATTTTACAATCAAGAAAAAATCAGTCGAACAATATTTGGCGAACACAAACAATTTTACATTAACTGATGTGACGATTGAGAATTATTGGAACTGATTGCTGTAGCTGAGACATCTTACATCACGAATCAATTATTGGTTGCAGTTGGACTCAACATCAAAATCCAGTAATTTGTCCATACAATTTTATTATTGAATGTTGCTGAAAAATGCTTTTGAGAGCACAAATGTTGTAACTATATCAAACATAATCCAACATTATTTTGATATTTTGTCAAAAATCTAAATGTTCAAATATACAGATGTTCCAAAATAAATCTTCTATGGCATGTAGGACATCGAAAATAATTGTTATTCTTGCCAATGAACATACACTGCAGCAACACGCTCAGATTCAGTCAAATATATTTCTCGTAAACCTGTCAAAAGCAGTGCAAGATGAGTAGTCTAGCAAGCAGGAAAAAATGTTACATGAGATTTTCCAATGCACGTTTATTGGCGAAAATGTATTATCTTTGCATTATATGTGTAGAAGTATGTAACATTTATTCTCAAACTCACTATTTAAAGCTTACCCTAATGTTGGTCAAACTATAGCATATACAACCTGGGACGGGCCTTGTGTGCAAAAGGAACGTTTAATCAAGAAGAATGCAAAAATAAAGCGAATCTTATAAATTATCTATAATTACTGTATCATTGCTTGCGGCAAAGAAACGTTCGACGTCAGAAATTCTGTAATTGTAACTCGGTTTCGTGTTTGAGTGATTCAGTAGGTGAACGGGAATACCAAGCCAGGCACCAAAATAAAACAAAAATTAAAATTAATACCACAAATTCAGGTACATATATCTAAATAAATTGATTATGTGTATGTGGTGTATGTGGCTAAGACGATTAATTCTTATTTTGCAAATTCTTTATTTTGTCTCATTTTATTGTAATGTTCACACCGGATGATATAAATATGAATAATTGGATTTAAATTATTTTCTAAACTGAAATTTACACAAATATTTTGTTCTACACACTGTTTTGTTTTACTGAACTTCTACAGTGCTCTGCGATCGAAGATAATGAATATTGAAGAAAATTATGAATTTTTCAGATAAGAACTAATTTTACTGGAGTTATCTTCGAAACGTTATCGTTCGACAACGTTTGTAACCGGTTTGAGAGATTAGACCAGTTCATAGTTCACGCCTAGTAAATATTAGACAACTAGTACTAGTTCCCTAACATGCGTTATTCCCTTGCAAATATGAATAAGAAACAAATTCCCGGAATTTCGAATGCTGAGGGCAACGCCAGAGGGCAGGCAATTTGCCATACATGTGCGTCGACTGTGTTGCCTCAAAGTGAAAGCCCAGGTTTTCCCCATATCTTCCGAAAACTTTATAGATTTCCCCTTGCCTCTCAATAAAGCAAATTCGAGTATACTATATCGTGGACAGAGGCAGAATAGTGAATCGTCTTGCGAGAGCTGTAGAGACGTTTGTAAGTTATGTGAATAATAAACAATTTCTTTCACTTATTGCAAACGACTGCTATCTATTCGTAGTGTCCCCATTTGATTTGCAAGCCCGAGTGATTTGCAAACCCTCTGCTTCCACCCAGCGCGAGGCTAAATGTAAATTCGATTGCTTCGTGCGTGATGCGACATAGGTGCCCTCTCGGCTCGTGACACATGCCCGATAAATTATTATCGTAACAATTGCTCCACATAACGACACCAATGTAAGCAAATATACAAGTTATGTTATTACACATTTTATTGCGTGCTGTTTGAAGCAGTTTTATCAAGTAGTACTGACAGAAATGAAGGAAGTTTTGACTTGTCGAGCATCAGCCTGCTTCTACACGACATTCTTCTTTCCTAGATCCTTGAACTCGAGACCGCCGTAGCCGAACGTATTTCTTCATTGTATTAAACATTTGAAAGCAGTGTTATTTTTTAATAGTAAAAACCTAGCAAATGTGAGTTTTTATTTAAACCTGCTTCTTGTTTAAGTAAGGACAAGTGGCTGATATATGTTTTTGATTAACCCACGTTTTTGTTTTAAAATGTTTAATACCTGACGTTTGACACGGGCGACAGGCATTATTACTTCTGGCCAAACATAGATTTCATTTATATATTATTATTATTATTATTATTATTATTATTCAAATACTATGCTTTTTTTGTTATAACTCCTATGGGTAAGTTTTATCACACAGTTTCACCACTCCTGATCGGGAGGACAAACGCACTACGGAACTAAACCTCTGAACGCTAAATTTCGCTCGATAGATGAAACATTGCTTTTGAATCTAATGACAGAACTTTCAAGGAATACGAAACAAGCTAAAACTGAATTTCGATTCCTTCCCCATGTGGTTTCTTACTCCCCCTTAAGAGAAAGACATTTACCTTCAATATTAAAGGTAAAGAACAGGTTCAAAAAAATTAACTTCTGCAATTTTGTAACTTTTAGGTTTTAATGACATTTAGGACTTTATTGAACAGCGCACTTTGCTGTATTCTATCAAAACGCTCAATGAAAAAAAATGAAGATGATTTAGAAAAAATCGTGTTTAGTTTCTTAAATAGTCACGTTTTCAAACAATATTACTCAAATTTTGGAAAAAATGAGCACTACATAATTTAAAAATCTAATTTAGAAGAATTGAGTCCAGTAAAAAAATATCTCTCTTCAACAATTTAGTTGTGGGAGAGGACCCAAATAATGTTAAACTTTTGCAATTTCCCAAATTTAGGTGTTTTAATAAAAATCAGATTGCATTATTTTTATAAGCGAATTTTTGCTGTTCGATTAGAATTGCATAGAAATAGAACCATTGTTAGAAAATTTTGGAAATGTCCGAGAGGTTTCATGTGAAGAACCCCCGAAATTAAAGTTCACGCTTCTTCTTCGCAAGGACGTGAGTGCGAGATCGATCGGGGAATATCCGCTTTGGAGAAAATCCTGTGGACGGTTTGGTTTATGTGATCGTAGGACGCTAGAGGACAGACGGTCAGTTGGGCAAACAGAGGGACAGCTTGACGTTAACACTTTTTCGATACCAGATGCCTCCAGAGTTTACGTCAAAATCCATGGAGATGGTACAATTCCGTGGAACCTACTTTCTCTATTCAACGTATATGAGGAGCGTCATTTCAAACTGTATTATATCCAAACTTTAATTTTTTACGTGAATTGCTGAAAACACAGTATGTGTTCTTAAACTAGGAATGTTATATAAAAATTGACAAGTCTAAAATGTATTATTAAATATCCCGATTTGATGTATATGGAGAATTCAATCATTTCAATTTTTTATTGATGTTTTTAAGGTAGTTGTTATGGACATATCACTTGCTATCCATCTTATCTGCAAGGAAAAAATAAATATCTAAGATTTTCATGGTATATTTTATTGTGTATTTACAAGGATGTTTGATAAAATATATAACGCAATTTACTGGTCTTTTAACTTATTATGGAATAGAAAACTTACAAAGAGAATAGCTACTTAAATGATTACCCCGCATTCTTCTTCTAAACGGTTACAAAGGGTAGTTGTTTGATCAGTGAAATATTCACCGGAGCAATTTATGAGTCCAATCTAATAAAACTGTGAATTAATTTCACTTCTCCTGCCCTCCCCAAATGTTTTCCTCAGTAAGTTCTCAATATCACTCTTCCTTTTCTCAGTAACCATACTGGTTGATGATGCAGGCTATGATTCCCATATGAGGTGCCCTGCCAGGCCTTTCGAAAAAGTACCGAGTAGCTTAGGGCGCGAGCTACCGCAAGCTTGCCCAGCTGGGGCGGTGCCCCGCTGGTGTTGACGAAACCCCAGCTAGCCGACGGTAGGTTGGCACCAGATCTCATCATCCCGCAGAGGAGTTCACCGCCCACAATCACTTATAGTCAATGAAGCAATTATCACTTTTGCACCATCCGCGACTAAGATCATACTACGAAACGCAATAACCTCATGTTTTCAAGCTTCATTTACACAAGTGTAACGTATTAGCCAGCGTGCCTCGTGGCATCTATTTGGGGACGCTCGGTAGAGGATTAGCCTAGCCACAGGAAGTAGGGTTTTTCCGTAAAGGAAAACGCGGAAACGGAGACACAAGGCTTTGGAGGTATCCGCGCTATAGAAACTTTCACTGTTATAACAAGCGAGGGGGTGGTTTGACGTAGTAGGTCACGTGGGCTCGCCTATATAACAGAGTGTACAGAAGCCAGTGGGTGGTTCTGGAGACAGTGGAGAACCTCGTGCGTGTGCACAAAACTTGGCGCCACGACGGTGCATATGCGAGCCAGGCTCGCGAGGCTCGAGTCACTAGTTGACGAAGCCTGCGGACTTTAGGTCCTTGGGTGAATGCGGTCACGGAGGAGCGATGCTGTGTTGTGCGTGCTCCGCTGGTGAGAGTGGTTGAGTACCACGATTCACGCCGATTCTCATCGATAAGATCGCTCTTGCGATCGAGGCAAACAGCCGTTGGTGGCCCAGAACGGACTTTGTGTCCCAGCGTGACATGCGGTCACGGAAGCTAGCTTTGTGCGCGCTTCAACAGTAGGAGTGGCGAATGCCACAATCAAACCATCTTCAATCGGTTTGGATCGCTCCCGCGATCAGGGGATAGTAGGTCTATTAGAGCTAGGGTGTAAGTAGATTATAAGTGTATATATTTGTTATATGAAAGCTCTGTGTCTGTGGTCGCTGTGAGTATCCATGACGTCACACAAGGATAGAATGACATTTGAAAGGATTTGAGTGTTCAGAATAATAGAGAACGCAAGAAAGATGTCAAACAAAAATTTCAAACTCATTTTTTGTCTCCTGGGGAGACACTTGTTGAGGGTACAGCACTAATGACCATTGTTGACGCGCCCAGAAACATCAGTTGATCAATCAAAATCCCATCTACAAACATACCGCCGAGCGAAACCTCTTTGAAGGCCGCGCGCTATTCTAAGTGTAGTTCTTTTGCGTGTTGAGTACAGCGATAGCGGCGACGACTTCTCACATCACATATGTCGTTGGGTAATTGCTTCTCTAAGCTACAATTCGACACAAAAATAACGTGCTTAGATGGTTGGAAAGACATTAGCGATAATATAAAAATTACTGATGCTACATTAGTACATACTTTCTCACATCAATTTAAGGTCTCCTCTTTATTACACTGCTACATAAATATGCAAAAGTGTTTTCAGACAGCAAAAGTTATTTTCCGCACCAACACTCGAACTCCTCTCAGAGTTAACTTGCCGACAGCTATACTACTACGTTGTAAAAGTAGGTAAGGTTGTAACGTACCTACGCTTAAATATCTAATTGCCTCAACCCAATATTGTCAACATGCAATTTTTCTAATTTTCGGAAATAAGGAGTGTTTACCAATAATCGGAATAGCGTCATTTTTTTACCGTCTGTGCTACGTATGAGCATAAATGACTCGAAATCACGTTTAAAAAAAACGTATACATGATATTTTTAAAAGAGCATTTTTTTACAACATTTTTAAGCAAAAAATTGCTGTTTACAACTTTGTAGTTCTGAATTTCTTCTCGAAAATATGGAGAGTTCCCCGAAAATGGGACTAGCCCGCATTTTGTACCGTCCCTTGATACATATCAGGAGAAAATGTAAAAAAAATTGGAGCTGTTGTTGAGAAAAAATGTTAAAAGAATTAAAATTGCCTGTATTTTGCCCAATAGTACATGAACACTGCTCATAAAATTGAACATGAACTTACTTGAAAACTGCTCGAAAAATTGAACATGAACTTACTTGAAGATGTCTTTAAGGGCCAGATTTCATTAAGAAATAATAATATAGTTGTAGGAAGACGATCAAAGAAAATGGCAATTTTATGATTAAAAAAAAAAAGAAGATATTTCAAAGAACTTGAGACCTGCACCATTCTCTTAAGCGTCCTTTACGATATCCGAGAACAAAGTTTAACCAAACAATTAGGAGCCATTTTTGAGATAATGTTGAAAATGTTTTTGAGACTTCATGTAAATAATCCTCAAAAATCAATCGGAGAATATCAATTTTGGAGAAAAACAGCTGAATGGTTTAGGCGCTAGGGTTGACGGAAGGATAGATGGACAAACAGACGTTTTGTCATCAATCGATTTTTGGTATCAAAAACTTGCAAAACATGGCCACCATTCACATATGGCAACAGGAATACACCACATGATAGAGTAAGTAATTTACTATATATAGCAACAGGATTTATCCACTTTTTCGTTACCAGGGCTCGGCAATAAATGTTAGTTGTTGTTTTTTTGCCGAAAATTTGCAGTTTTCCGGCGCACGATTACATGACTTTCTAATCTTACGAAGTAAGCGCGAGAAAGTTAAGTGTATTCTGAGTTTAAAACTATCCATTTTAATTAAAATTTTTCAAAATACAACAAATTGTTTTAAAACAATAATAAATATTTTCGTTACAAGCTGCTTTGCCAAAAGACCCTCTTGAGCGATTTTTATGCAATTGATACTAAAATTATGATGGTAAACTATCAAAATTTGATAGCTTAATGCCTCCTTATTTTGGCTCGAACGTTCAGAAACATTGCACATCATCCTCCGTACATGTTGGTTTTTCCAATGCCGACTTGGTAACTGGGTGGCTGATTACATTTCGGTTTTTATTATGGAGCTGATAACCAACATACAACATCCATATTTTGCGGATAACATGTTATGTATAAAAGTGGTCAGTAAGAGACAAAAAGTGCTAAATTTTCATTCCGACCATTTAAAAAATGAGGTACACAATTTGATCAATATGCTCCTCTTATGGAAAAAACAGGTCCTTTCTGGGAGATAATCATGGTTCAAAATATATCACGTCTTACATAATTCAGTTGAATTTGTGAACCTTCACTTCCAGGAATTCCTGTCGGGCACCAAGGCCTTATGCATAATTTTACTTGGCAAAATATCAAACCACTCAGATTGACTTAACACATAACAATGGACCCGATAACTCTCGACTCTAAAATCATGCTACCAAGACCCCTAAAAGAAAACTGAAGCTTTACATCCAGTGATCTAAAGAACGCTATTAAAAGAATTAGTGGGAATGGCGGCATACAGAAACTTTTTCTTATAAATGTTATTACTCAACAATTACGCAAATGTAAAACAAAAAAATAAAAAGGGGAATGACAACTTATAAAAATCGACAATTAAATGAACTTAAAGAGAAAATATCTACGCAAATGAATCGAAGTGATTGAAAAGTGGCTTGGAAATTTGGGACTTCTCGTAAAATTTTGAGCAGCAGAGATGCACGCCGAAAGTTATGTATATGTTAGATATGGCTGCAGAAAAGTTTCTAAGATTCTACTTTTTTACTATACGGAAAATAGAAAACTTCAAAGAGTTTGTTTCATATCATTCAGTATCAACTCTCAAAAACTAATGAAATAAGACAATGACAATACAATCACTATTCACTGCAAACCCAGAATTCAACATCTTTCTGAAAATGTAATGAAAATGTTTTATATTTACTGAAAGCTGTTAGTGTATGCTGTAGCAAAGGAATCCTACTGTCCACCAAACCTAAAAACGTAAAGCACCACCTATTGATAACCCCTGAATTCTGTTCGTTAAAGAACACATGTGTCAGGCGATTGCTAGACATCTCGTTTTCATTCGCTCACATATCTTTGAATTAAAAACCACTCTTCGAACTTACGAAAACTCCCTAGATTAGCATCGTTTACAAAAACCCACACATGATTTCTTGAAGACGAATATTCGAATGCAAACACATTGATTACAAATCAGACAACAAAGTAATGAGAAAATGATGGTAGATAAGCGTTCTTTCTATAGATTTTATTAAAAAGTGTTAACTATAAAATCTGTTAATAATGGCAAGCGATAAAACAGAGTCCGATACCTTTCATTTAAAGCAAAAATCATGGCATTTCGTTGATTGGAAAGCTCAAATTTTCTTCTAAACTCTTCTTCTTATTAATCAAAGCGAAATTATATTTTCCTTTTCCCTTATAACTCAATTAAAGGGCGCAATTTAAAATAGGTTTTAAATAGTTTCTAAAAGATTAATTTTAAAACTTATAACCAAAGCTCGAAGAAGAAACGAACAAAGAAATATGAAATAAAATACAAATATTAACTTTCGTAGCATCCAACTATTTAGCATCAATATTCATTTTACGTTCAGGAAGCGCACTAAATTGGGAACAGTCGACCATTTTTGTCGCCAAATTACTCAAAAAATACTCATATTTTGTAAAATTCAAGATGACGTTATTTGAAGATCTGACTTTGACGAACACATTTCATTAAGAAAAAATATATCTTCATAATTGTAGTTGTAGGAAGACACCAAAAATATTTTGAATTTTTTAAATTTTCGAAAAATCAGACTTTTTAAGCAACATGAGACTTACAACATTCTCTTAAACGACCTTCACACTATCCACCAACAAAATTTCATCAAAAACAATAAAGCCATTTTTGAGAAAAAAATTGTTTAAACAAAAAATAAAAAGTACCTACATTTTACGCAATAATACATGTAAGTTACTCAAATTATCAAGAAATTGTACATGACCTTATCTCAAAATCTATTTTTAAGGAACAGATTTTATCAAAGTAAACAAATCTCAATCTTTAACATTTTAGTTGTAGGATGTATCCGACAAAGATGAGGAATTTTTCAACATTAGAAAATTAGTATGAAATCTACACCATTCTCTTAAGATTATTCAACAACAAAATTTAATCAAAATCAATTGCGCCATTTTTTTGAAAATTTTGAAAATGTCGCAGGGGCTTGGTGTAAAGTACCTCCAAATTTAAAATATCGATTTCAAATTCAAGGGGCCACGACATTATAGAGATCGATCAGGGAATATCAATTTTTGAGAAAATTGGCTGAGCAGTATAGCCGCCAGCGTTGTTCGGAAACTAATTGGCAGACGTGCGCTTTGCCGTCAATCGATATTTTGATATCGGGGATCCATAAAACAGGTATTCTAGCTATGCTACGTGTTTGATAAATTTTTTCTAAATTTAGCAACTGAATATATCCACTTTTTTGTTACCAGTGTTCTGTAATAAGAGTTTTTCTGCCGAAAATTCGCTGTTTTTTGGCGCTAGCATTACATAACTTTTTCTTCTTAAGAAGTTCCTTCTTAAGCGCGAGAATGCAATGTTTGAATAATTTTTGAATTTGTTATTTTTGTATTTATTGAATAACGTGTCCCTCTACTATTGTGCATTAAATAAATAAAATAGAACTCACTAATAGAACAATTAGTATATGAGTTTATTAAGTTTTTCAATGAATTTACATTCCTCCTTTGTACCTAAGATTCCACTTGAAATATGTTTCCCTTGACATATTCCTTGGTAGATACATAAGCGATCATAGTAAATTTTCAACTATTGCATGTCTCCAGTGAGAGCAAAACAAAGTTCAACCCAACATTTTTTTTATATCAGATGAAATAATATCGTTGCTTTGTAGAATGGGTAGTATTTTGTTTTCGGTATATAATTTATGTATAGGAAAGGCGAAAGTGAAAGCATTAAAGATTTTGAGGTTCATCTAATTTTTGAAAACATGAAGATGCAAAATTACTTGACTCAAATCACTCGCTAATGGTGCAAATTTTCTTTGTTTATTCATTTAATTTTGAGAGTGTTATCAAAAAGTTACGTTTTGGCCCTAGAATTTGCCTTATGATACATCTGAGCACTCTTTGTTGCGAATTTTGATGACGTTTAAAAATCTGAATACTTTTTGTTCAGTCGTTTTGAACTAATATTACGCAAAAGAATTCTAACAATTGATTTTCCTGATTTTTAATATTAAGATATTGAATTATTAAATATGAATTAGCTTCTCGAAATTATAACTCCTACTTTTCTATGTTTACTTAAATCATCAAAGAGGAACACACATATCGATTTTGAGCCATGTTTCTGTAGATGAGGACAACTGTCTTGTTTTGCTGTGCCCTATCGCCCCTTCCCTTCCCTTCCCATTTCCCCGCTCGTCGTCGTCGTCATCCAAGAGGACAAAAGGCTTCCTCCAAGCGTCGATGGCAGCCCTTATCTTCCTGGTTAACGCGCGATCTGTTTATAAAACGGGATACTGGGAAGGAGAAGGTCGGCGGCGCGGCGGGCAGGAGTGCCGGGCATCCCCGGGCTTTCGTCACCGGCCTGACACGCCGTCGCCGTCCTTTCCCTTCCCGTCGTTTGCGTCCGAAGGCGGCGTACGCGCGCACCTCCGCCCGCCGGGCACCTGTGACGCACGCCGGTGCCACCGCCTCGCCAGGCCTCGCCAGGCCGGCGGCCGGCGCGGGAAGGGGGGGGGGCGGAGGGACGGCTCGGCGCGTTGCTGCAGCGGCGCCAGGCGGTGGATATAGCCGCGACGCGGCCGCGCGCCAGCCAGTGTGCCCGCGCCAGGCGTCGAGGCAGGTTGCCCGTCGCCGTGCGTCGCTACCTCCTTTCATTCACCCTATCGCCGCTCCGCGCGCGCCACTCGCCCGCCTGGCTCTGAACCAACCGGATTCTTCGCTCGAAGCTAACGGAAAGCAGGTGAGTGGAGGGTGGACAGCGCTTCGTTTCTCTCGGAATTGCGAGTTGGACAGAAATATTTGTAACGCACTATGCACGTGTGGGACTTCAAATGTTCCTGCTGAAACAATTTTTTTGTTTGTTTTTTACCGGGCAAACGGTGACCTATTTGTTTCCATCATTTTCTTTTCCGCTCCAGCAGTTTATAATCAAGAAGACGAGGGATTTTACCTCCTTAAAGTTACAAGTGATTTCAAAAGTCGTGTGATTTTCTAAATCAGAACCCCAGTGAAAATGGTGAATCTTTTTGTGCTGTTTGTACTAGGAATACCTCTAGTCATCGTGAACTCATTTTATAAGGGGAGTCTCGTTCCTTTCAGATTTTGGATGAATCATCTCTGTTCTTATAGGTTCGAGTTTAGGAAAAAAAAAGTAAAACTGTAAAGTGTCGTTATTCAAAAATGAGATAAAAACCTGAGAAATGAATGAAAAAAACTAGTTACCGATTTAGCAAGAGCTTTTGTAATGATCCAATGTTAATTGTGTGGTTCTTAACAAATTATTATAACAAAGACTTGAGTACAGGGTGAGGCGTTGCTTTGATCGAAAATGCTGAAAAGCGAATATCTCAGCTTTACTGGAAGTAAGTTGGAAGGTAAATTCAATTTGCATAATGCTTTCTAGACTACTCACTCAATAACAAATATTGCAGTGAACTGTTAATGTTAATTTTGAGAAAGGAGTGAATTATTTTCAACTAATAAATTACGACTGCGGTTAACCCGGAGCAGTGCCTTGGTGAAAAAGGAAAATTCGTTTTTAGAGAAAGTCGTATTTGGAGAGTAATTACTTAAATTTCCATCCAGTCTATTTAATTTCATTGATGGTGTCTAATTATATATTCGAAATATTTAGGGTACATAAAGTATTTTCAATTTATATTATTATAATCAGAATTTTTTCTGATTTTATCTTTAAGTGAGGAAACAATGAAATCCTCGCCATTCGCAGGTTCTTTGCGAAGGAAGCCCCTAGATTGCACGTGCATGTTTGTAGAGATTTGGTGTTTTCTCTTCAGACAATATTCGTACCTCCAAGTCCTTAGTTTGCATTGTATTTAGCTTGTGACGTAATCACATGAGTCTTCATTCGCCTAAGAAAATCTTGCATATTACGTGGATTTCTTTAAATGTTCCAGAAAAATGTTCCACAATCCAGAGAAATATAATTTATTTTATATAGTATACAAAATAGATTTGCAATCGTAAATTTGTTCGCATCACAACATTTGAATGTAGTTTGGGTTTTAGTTTCCAAATTTAAAAGTTTTCTTTTTTCGAGAGTTGTTTGTACATTCGTTACCCTAACAAACAATATCTGAAGAGAAGAAAATGTAGTTAGCGAACAATTAGCATCTACTAGTACTGACACAATTGTAATTCTTATTTTGAACAGCATTCTACTTTTTTCCACATTTTGGAGATTTTTGGTCCGCATTTTATGTCCCAAACCTATTTCATCGATCATTTTTATTTTCTTACATGCCGCATTATTTGAGATCTCTCGAAAGTATTTAGCGCAGCTAAATATCATCTTTCTGGATACATTTTGCAAACGATAAAGTAGTTTGGGAGGATAAACGTCAAAAACATTGCTATTTGTAGTAATATTAATGTAATTTGTACATACTGAGAAGGTGGTAGAAAATTACCGCACAAATCAATGAATCCAGATAGTGAACAATTTGGTTCTATGTATTTTTAATTTTATAATAAATATTGGTTCAAGATATTATGGTTTGAAATTTTGAGGATATTAACGCATGTGAATATAATGAAAATTCAATTTTATTATTCCTTAGATATTTGTTTCTTAAATGCATTGGTATAACATTCTTAAAAGTATGGTTTATTCTGAGAATACGGGGATCTTGTTGAAATGCCCCCTAGACGAACAAGTAGAAGTGTAAGTTTTCTGTTCACTTCAAGCAAATGCCGTAAAGACGAGATGACGAAGCTCGAATTATCTGGCCAATTATCCTGCGTGCGGCAGTTGTCATTCCGCCAATCTGTCGGCAATTGTTTAAGCGGGCGCACGTGCTCGACTAAGCCGCCAATGAGTATATGCACGGAGAACAGCGGGCGCGCGAACAAACAAAGAGGAAGGGTGGAAGACAATTTTTAAATGCCAACGTGTCACTTCTAAATATTGCATGTCAGAAAATATTGTAAAATAATGCCCCTCTTTTATCCAGATTGTGTAAAAGAAAATATGGTTCTTGGAGATTCTATCCATTTTTTTTTTCATCATTTTTTCTTAAGTACAGTACGCTCCCCAATGCGAAGAAAAACTAATGGAAGTTAATTTTCAGAATTAAACTGGCCTGTAACACAATATATTCAATATTGATTACTCATTACAGTTGCATTGGAACAAGACAATTTGACCAGCAGTTTACACATAGTTTCAAATGAAAATATTAAACAGGTGTGCGTAATATGTGAAACAAACCCTTCAAAAATATAATAATTCTAATGCAAATTTTTCGCTGCAGGAACGAATCATCAGTTTGACGATCCTTATTAATATGTCGCGAAATAAGAATTAATTTTTTATTAGAAATGTATGTAGATATGTAATAAAAAGAAAAACGATTCTTCTTTCCGCGGATATTTATAAGTTCTAAGGCTAGGTATTGATCCCAATTTCTTTTCACAACGAAACAAATTATGAAAATCTTATTACAAAAGCAAGTTATAATAAACAAATGATGGAAGCTCATTAATCAATAGGTGTATTACGTGATTTGTTTATATATGGAAGGAAATTCCGGATCTTTCAATAAATCATTCCAATTTCCAGCGTCGCGGACTCTGATTGGGCAATATTGCATCTCGCAGCGGAGATCCTGCCTGAGTAGATAAAACGGATGACTGTTTTAGATAAGGCCTCTCGAATTGAGTGTGTCAAAACGATCTAAAAGATTACGTTCGTGGTACGAAATACTACCCAATTCAAATATGATTTATGCGTAGTATTCGTATTGCAAACATTTAAAGAAATGTTTCTTTAGTTTGGAAAAGTACGAATGAATGTAAAAAAAGATGGTAGATAATTAGAACGTAATTAGACACACGAATGATTTTCTGTTAGACGTTCTCCAACGCCATTTTTCTACGCCTTTTTTTTCACGAGCCAAATCATCATATTCAAATCGTACTTTCTACCTTAAAGTGGAAGAGAGAAACTTGAGATTTGCTTGGATGTTTCTACGCAGCAAATTTTCCCACGCGTCGCCGCCGTCGCGGATCGCCGCGAAGACCGTTGATTACTGTTCTTTTGGCGGCTGCCTCTGCGAACAGTTGATCATCTGACAATAGGACTCCGGCCTCGGCGCGTCCTTGTATCCGGCAGAAGTTGGTAGGATGGAGTGGATCCATATCCAGGCGTGAGACTCTTGAAACGGCTTACTGCGCACTAACTGTATCGGTCTGAAAATAAAAATGCACTGGGGTGCAAAGACTTCAACTTCCTCTTAGTTTATATCGTGCTGTTCAGCTCTATCTTTAGGTTATGCTTTTCGCGTATACGTGGTCTATTTTAGTCTGACGGGAGTCAAATGTTCGTCAGTCAGCGTTGGAAAGCAATGGAAAGATGGAAACAGACGTAACCTCTCGCGTTGTGGGAGAGCTGGAATGTGTGTACGGAGTGCCGAGCGTTTCTCAGAGGATCTTAGGTTTTCGCGCCTCTGGGCAATGGCACTCGGGGCAGAAAAAACACAGGTGCTCCCTTTCAAAATTGGAAAGAGACGGTATGCCGACAGGATATTGGTCAATTCCTATGCTTAATATGAGAGAATGCAATTGTGCAATTAAGCATCTGAAATAGAACATTGCAAAAGTAATACATGCATTAACGACATTTTTACCAACATGTTTACAGTGCTTTAGCACTTTCCACTCCCTTAGAAGCGTGACTGCGTAAACTTCTTTTTACTCCGGAGGACTTGATTCGCACTCTAGACTTTCAGTTAGAACAACAGGGCGTGTCAGCTTATTGCTTCTCGTCCAACGTCAGCAAAGATTCACAGGCACTGCTCTCGCCTCGGAAGCAATGAGGCTGCTTGAACTAGTTGAAAAGTTATGTAGGTCTTTCCATTTTAAGAACATCGTTCACCGTTTTTCATTTCATAGTTAAATTGGTTTTAACATTTGTCAAGTAGATGATTTCCTGTTATGCTTACTGTTTCAAATCACAAGAGATTTCAATTGCTTACGTAGGGTAGCCCCTTTACAGCGTTCCCGGTGATACATTATGGATCGTCACATGACCATCTATTATTTGTAACCATTCAACAATAACTGATAGAGAGAAAACAATTTCATTGATTTACATGATAATTATGACGCATCAAAACCTTTTTCAAGCTTGCAGTTTCAAAATGTAAAGTCCCCTCCTATTTGTAATTATTCAAAATTGTAATCATGTAAATGAAAATTCTTTTAAGTAGTTACGACAAAAAAATATTTTTCTGTTTATTTAAAGCTTGTGTCTCGCCATAACTTCTTTTTCTTTTTTTACCATTCCAACTTAGGAGCGCTATTAAATTCTAGTAGATGCAGGAAAAGTGTTTGCATTTTTTGTTGTTTTTGTTGCACTTGTTATATTGTCATATTTTGAGGTCTGTTCTTGACCATCAGTTGCTCTGCGTGCTGTTAAGGTGAACATAAACGAGCAAGCCCAGCTCACAATTCTGGCTTCCACCAGTTGTAAACCTGTCGCCGCCGCTCACTGCTTCATTATTGCAGCAATGTGGCAGATTGCCAACCTGCGGAAACTAGGATTGCGGACTGGTCTTGCTCTTGAACGTCCACAATTTAAATTGCCCTTACATCAGCATGCGACGTTCGCGAGTCTGGTTGGCACCTATTGTAAATCTGTCCCCGCCGTATTCTTTTCCACATCTTGCTCCAGTGAGGGTACAACGCGGTGAAGGCGATGATTGAAAGGCTTTGGCGTAAAATATATTAATCCTCAAAACTCTAAGTGCTTGTGATACTATACTTTTTGGCTCCTGATATGTTGTCCATTTAATGTGATTCTCAAATAATTGTTTGACTAATACACGACTCTGTTATTGCCATTCTCACGAATCTACTTAATCCCCTTAGGCAAGATGTTCGTTAAAACCGCGAAAGCGTTTTCGTGTGGGTTATCGCGTTGTACAACCGGTGTACGCCAAGCTCGTAATTCCCGCATCAGAAAATAAAATTAACACCAATGTTTTTTTTTCTTTCCTGATGTTTTGTTTCTGAATGAAAAATTCCCATAATCACAAATCTGTAAAGTTAAATTATCCCTTAATAACGGTTAGTTCGTGTGTTGGAACCGAAAGAACACTGTACTTGAGCTACCACCATCAATCAACCAAACTCTCGCCCGAGATGACCTCCATGACCTTATATTTCCTCTTTCGTATTCATTTCGCATATTGAGGAATGGTTAACAAATACGCTGTGAACGTAGGATCTCCCTCTTCGTCACGTACCCTTTTTCGGTGAATTCATAAACACGAAACCCTCTTAAATTAAATTTTATTGTACACGAATTTAATGTTAGAGGTCAAAAAACAACAGTGGTTTATAGTTAATGTATTTTTTAAACATCGATATATTCATTTTCAAGATCGATGTTTTGTTATCGATGTTGCATCATCAGTCCAAACGTATGCATCCCAGTAGCGCGTCCTGTGGCGCGACTCGGCACCTCGCTGCGCGGCCCCGGGCCGCCCGCCCAGAGCGTTTACGCCATGGGATAACTGGAGGTGCTAATGGAGCGTAAGTGAACGTCTGCAAAAAAGGCTTCCTGGCGTCTCGACTAACAAACACAAACACACACATTCATACACACACGGCAATCCCTTCCCATGTGTAAGCTATCCGATGCATCTCTCGTGCGGGGACTTTCCTCTCGCAGAGAACCATTTCACCCCTGAACTGCTGCAGTCTTGTGGACCGCAACAACTAATTCGAGGATTAATAAACACCAGAATGCTATCACTCTTCGCCAATAATGACTCTGAATTGAAAATATTTTGAGTATGCGAAACACCTGTTCAATTTTTTTATCCCCTTGGTGTTTGCATAATACACACAATGTTTCAGAAAGAAACATAATAAATATGTCTGACCGCTATAAATCAAAATTCCCCAACTTTTAATCGCACATTTTGATTGCTTAAATGACACTGAATACAAAATATTTACCATGTGAATTCGTAGTAGCTTTTGGTTTTCCTATCTTATGGTAACGAAACTTATACTGACAATAGTCCATCTAGTATCGAACACGAAGTAGTCAAATTTAGCACACCTAAAACTGAAACCTTCCATTGAATAAAAATATGAGTGTTTGTGAATGGTGGTATAAACGATGAACGAAGATTATAAGAACTTTGACATTTATAATAGATCTACAACGCTACTTTACGACGTAATAAGAATGGAAATATATTATCATTGAAGTACCTTAGTGTTTGTGAAGTTTCATGGGAGAACTTGTTACATGTTGCCATCTTCGATTTCATATTAGGAAAAAAAGTAAATGGCAATTACCTCCGAAATCCAATTTTGCAGCAAATTGCTTTACATTTAGTCATGATATTGGAGGTTTATCTCATTCGTAAAGTAAACCCTCCTAAACCGAATTACTGAACTTCGCACGAGAATTGTGTGCAAATGGAAGTCACGGAGCAATCTACCTCGCACATGTTCGAGCCTGCACCATATGTCATCACGAGTGGCTGTTATATCGTACATTATCAGAAATTATAAATACTCACCACGATCTTTTTACATTTCAAACACGTCGCATTTACTTTCACCTCTCTTGATTTTATCTTTTGTTAAGTCGAAAGATAAAATGTAAAATTGGAAAACAATGTACATTCTAGAGGCATTCAAACTCTTTAATGTCTTCAACAGAGTTTCGTGCGTTGTCAGAACTGCAAAGCTCGAAATACTTCAACACCTACTTACCTACGATTTTACATTTAAATTATAATGCAAATAATTTGTTATAAAATGTATCACTAAGGACTCAATGCGCATGAGAAAAGGTAATTGCTTAGTTGGGCTAGCCGGTTTGTTAGTTATCGTTAAGTTACGGCGCAAACTAAATCCGCTCAAAATTATTTCATTTGTGAAATGTTTGTGTGTTTTGTTTTCATTGTTGTGAACTGTTTAAACCTCATTCTATTGAAACTAAAAATGCAATTACAACGGCAAACAACGTTTAATTAGACTGACCACGATTGAACTACTGTTGGCCATGGAGGTCGTTCAATAATACCAGCGATCTGGACATTATAGCTAGTCTACACTAGGGCTCACTGAATGATACCAATGACGATACATATGGCGATAATAAATCCAGTATTTGATACTTTGGTATGTTCGTGTTGCGAGTTGTATCTAAATTTGTATAAATTTCTAGGAAAAAGTTTGTTCTTTTTAGTCTCTACAAGACCACCACTGAATGTTACGTTTAACTACTCTTGATGATACTCAATTAACCATTTCTAATTTTGATTTCTTCGGAAATTTCAAACATTTATAAACTTAAATCCCTTCACAAAAGTAATACGACTGCCTTTGTAGATTATTGTTGCCTTTTATTAAATCAAAGTACCTGATAATTCGAATTCTGCAAGTGATGGAAATATCATGTGCTGAAAAGCTGGATCGGACAAATCCACTCTCCACGTAAAATTCCAATTTTTGCTCCTGACATTTCAGGATTCAAGGAAAAAGTCATCGATCCGCATTTGGTGATGTGGAGTCTTTTTTTTTTTTTTTGTTTTTTATCTTCAATTTACACGTGCCAGCAGGCCCCGTCCGCGAGTGGCAACCGCTAGAATTTCAACTAATTATAGTGCTGTTGAAGTATTAAAAAAGGAATTTGAATGTCGAGTGACTGGCGCACGTCGCTTTTTTCCTTTTCCCCTTCACTGTAGCCCTGTGGATGCGGGACTTCATTTTCTAAGGGGAGACTTCATCGTAAATCCACTAGAAAAAAAATTAATTCTAGCTTATATATAATTATGTAATGTTAAAACGATAGGATCTTCGGCCTACCTAATTTGAACTAAAGATTTCCCCCTTAATCCTAACAGTTGTGGAATCTGTTATTTATTTATGTATTAAACGGACAATCGCCCAAAAGTAAACTCTTACTTAAAACTTAAAACTCGCGTACCAGCAGGAGTAGTCTCAAATACAAAGTACACAAGATGGTATTAAACACACAAAATACCCAATATTTCACAAAAACGTTAAATGCACAGTATCTGAGCAAAGACGTTCAGTACAGTTCTCTTAATTTTAACACAGTCTGCGTTTTGTTAAATGTTTATATTCAAATCATCCGCAAATAGTATCCTTCACATGAACGCACAACGAAAATAATTTGGCCTTGTTAGTGGTATTTGATACATACCTCGCTTTTTGATAAATTGTAAACTTTCCTTTTTTTTCATTCATGCAACGTTGGTTATCTAGCACTTATTTCCATACGTGCGTCGTATTTGTAGCGTGCAACAACGCGGGTGTGGTCCATTTCGCGTGGCGGACGTCATCGCGCCGACGTCAGAGCGCCTGCCTTGCGGTGGCTTTCGAAAGCGCAATGGGGCTTCGGGGAGACCTGCGACCAGCACCCCTCGCCCGACCTGACCTGGCCTTCTCGCGGACAACGGCGGCTGGCGAAGGGGCCGTGAAAGCCAGGGAAAAGGGGGCGGCGTTTGGAAGCGCTTCGCCTGACCGCTCGGCGCGGTCATTTGGACGACCGAAGATGGGGCAGCAGCTGCGATTCACTATTGGGGTTGCTGCTTACACCGAAATACGTAGAGAATGACATTAAAAAAATTACTACCCGCGTTCCTAGTGATCATGTGCTTCGGAGTATGCGAAATACTTCAGTGAAAGTTTTCTTTCGAGGTGAGCTTCAAGGAAATAGTACTCTGAAATCCAGTATCCCGTATATGAGAATTTGTCTTTCCGGTTTCACAACGCTAATTGTAGTTCAAAACATGCATTTTTAAATTATTAATTTACCATTAAATTGCTTAAAGAAAATTATTAGAACCAATGCTCGCATGTAATTGTAAGGAATAATAATACATTATTTTCTTTCATGTTTTGGGATTTGAAGTTGTACACTTGCAAACACGCCGACACGTGTAAAGCACTTACGGGGACGTTGTTGGACTTCTCAGTTTGAGGTAATTGAAGAGTCGAAAGACGTCCCCACTAGTTCACAAGATCTTTCGGCCAAGGAAGTAGTGCTTTACATGCGTCGGCATGATTACAAACGCAGCTAACCTTTCCGGGGAGTGGGGTGAAGCAGTTAGTCACGGATTCCTAATTGCGCTTGGAGATACACTAAATGATCGCTCGATGACCGCCGCTGACTCATGGGTTTTCCGCTGGACGCTGATGCCTCGGAGGGTCACTTCGAGGTCGCGTGGACGCTCGCGGGCAGCTGCTATCGCTTTCTCAACCCCCTCGCGCCCGCGCCCCTGCCCCTCTGCCGTAAGCGTTTCTCGGTGGCCGTGTTTACCAATGACGGAAGTTCGAACGCAGACGTAACACATCGCACTTCGCTTGGTTGTCGCAAGGCTATGAATGAGGTATACTGTAGAGCACATTATTACTTCAGGCAGAAGCAAAATAAACGGTCATACAAGTTTGGTTAGAAGTTCTTTGTGAAACAAGTAAAGAGTATATTCGAATATTCGCTTTCAGAACATTTCATCTTCCACAAGAATGTAGGAACTGAATTTGGTGTCAGTTGTTTATATTCTTATCTTAGTAGTTTCTTATCTTTATAGTCCGTGCTCAAGAAAACTTACAAATCACGAAAAATGTACATATTCAGGAGAGGTTTTAACCTGATCGCAACCATTTATTTTACAGCCGAAGACGAAATGTTTTACTTCCTACATCTGCGGATTTTGAATCTTCTTGAAATGTTTGTTAGTAAAGAAGTTATTTTTAAACATTGTTTAATATATCTAAACATCTATTTTTGAAATGTCCCTTTCCTTGTGAACTGAAGTGTCATCTAGTCTCTCACTAGAACACGACTGGACTTTTAAGAGTTGAAACTAGTACTACAGGCAATGGAGCGCTAATATTAGGGCAGTAGCGAAACATGTTCTTAAAACTTTAGAAAAAGCGCAGTTTTAGCATAACAAAGCACAGTTGTGCATGCTAGTTCACTATATAAACTTTTCCCACGTCGTGTGCTTTGAACTCGAACATGAATTACGAATAAATTATGTACTGAAAACAATCTAACGTTCTTAAATTTACAAATGATTCTACATGACGTGCATTTTGATTTATTTACATTGTTTTATTTTTGTAAACGGTCTGTTAAACTGTTAGTTTCTTTACCTGACTGGCGAGAAGCGCTTTTGTCTCGGAAATAAAGCGAGGGAGGAATGAAGGTCGGCTAAAGAGATGAAGGGAACTTGGCGTGACCAGGGTCAAGGCCATTGGCCGAGGCTATGGGGGCGGCCTCTTCTCGCTCAAGGCGACTGGCCGCCGCCATCGATTCCCGCGGGAACTGTGCACGTCACTTGCATTAATATCGCGGAAGCGTGCGCAGAGTTGGCGAAGTTCCTTGCCCGACCAAAAGACCGAACCCACTCCTCCCACGAAGGGCTTCGGCTGAAGTGAGTTTCTCAAACGAATGTAGGTACCTGGAAGTACTTAGGCGCGTTGGATAAAAGGCCTGTAGTAAATAATCAGTTTAGAAAATATGGTAGAAAAAACGTTTAGGTTTGGAAAACCAATTCAGATGCTCAAATAATTAAGGTGACTGATCTTTTGTGTCAGGTGATTATCGTACTAAGGCGTCGACCTCTAAAGGAGTTGCACAAGTTTTTGTAACTGTTTTTTTCCTCGACTCCAAATCTGTCACCTAAACCGCGTTCTTCGCCTACAAGACTCGCGGCAAACAGTAAAGTCCGTGGCAACACGTTAATCTTTGCGAAGAGGTGCTGTGTTCACACGCCTTTATCTGTCATCCGGGTCGACTTAATTCCATACAATTTGACACATTTTAGATCCCTGGGTAAATCGAAACAATTGAACATGGCATATTGTTGAATCAAAACCGTGACCTGCGATGGCGACTTGACAATTCTTCTAATTACCTCAGACTTCCGGCATAAAGCCCATACAACTGGAATCTACCATCAATTTGAGGTGTTCAGGCTCCTTTCTTGTCCATGGTGAGATTACTAAATAAGAGACGAAATGTGTATAACATTTTTGGATAAAAATAATGTATTCCTGATTCTAGCGAAACAGAATATGCGGACTGTGATTTTGCGTAGTTTTGAATTATCGTTGCGCGAGAGTGGTTTGTTGAAAGTAATCGCTGGATACAATGCGTAACACATCCCTTTGCGCCGCCATTTTATATCCAGAGGTCAGGAGAACGAACTTAATGTGTTTTGGGAACAATCAACCCACCCAACACCAGAACCTTTGTATGATTCTTGGTGATGATATAGGGGCGGTTCCAAGGAGGGGGCATGGGGTCATGGCTTCCCTTCTCAAAAGGTCTAGTCTCATTTATCATTATTGATTTAAATATTTACTTGTTTTAAAAATAGTTACATAAATTTAACATATATCGAATCGTTTTTACACTATAAAAATTTGTATTTTTTTAAACAAAAGCTATGATCCCACGAAAAAATCACCTGGATCCGGCTCTGTGGTAATAAGATACAAAATGGCAGCGGTTTGCGAGGTTCCGCGTCTTTTCGAATCCGAGACTCTCGAGCGGAGGCCAGAAGGCGCTCTTCGAGCCGTCGTGGCGCCCCGCGCGGAGGCGGACGGGTGGACGAGCGGAACGGGCGCGCCTGCGCCGCCGCAAAAACCCCGCGGGCGATTCGCGGCGTTCTGCACGATACACCGCGAGCTGGAGCGGAGCGGAGCTCATCGGGAGGGCCCGCGCAAAAAGCGCGCGCTGCGTGGAGCTTTGCGGAGGGGGGGCGGCGGCGGCGGCGGCGGCGGCGGTCGCTGACCCTGAAGACCGGCCGCAAGCCGCACTCGTGGCGACAGGGTCCGGCCGAGATCGCACCGTCCTGCGCAGAAGCTCTTCTGCTCGTGCCCCTGCCAGCTGCCCATCTGCGGTTGTAAACGTATCGCTCATTAGCTTTTCTTATTGGTGCAGTTTTCTTAAATTTGTGTCATGACGGCTGCTGTTGATGGAAAATACCATTTGTTTCTCTTGCAACATTAAGTAAGGTCATTGCAATAATTTGTTAGTTTGTAAACAGCACACTAACCGATGATTGTTTCAGCATTTTTCTTGTACAGTTGTGAAAATGGGGATCTATGACTGAAATTCATTCAAAAAAAAAATTTTTTATCAGTTTTACATTTTTCTTTAGGATCAGATCCTTCTTATTTTTTTCGTTAAATAAACACGAAACACCATTGGTGTAAGACAGATGCATGCATTTAAAGTAAACTCTCACCCAACGTTTGCGTACGTTTCAGCGTGTACGCACGTATGAGCGCTTAATATATTCCGGCGCTAGTTTCACAAGTGGTTTTTTGTAGAGAACCACCCTTGGGACCAAGAGCGCAATTTCGTTGCTTCATTTCGCACGCCCCCAGTATGGCGCGCACGGCTTCCACGCCATAACGAAGAACCTTCAGTTGCCTCTGGGCTCCGGGGACTCGCTCAACACAGCGCAGGGCGGGCGAGCGGGCAACAGTGGTCGACATAGACATCCGCAGCCTAAAACACGAGGGCGTCTGCATTTCTTGGTCCCTTGTTACATTGAACTATTTTATTTACATAAATGCGATGTTTTAATATTTAATAAATAAAACATATAAGGAGAATGAAAATTTAACTTAAATATATAGAATTAATTAAAACAATATAGAATTAATCAATACAACTGATTCTAAGTTGACCCGTTTCCAGGATTGTCATGTGAATGGGAGAATCTCTTCCCCAAGTATCGTAGAAAAATTGACCAAATTGTCAAGTTGAAAGGGGGTGAAATCAGTGATTGAATATATTTACGGAAACGAATTTTTTGAAAAGGAATGCGGGGAAGAAACAAGTAACTTCACTGAATGCACCATTCAGAGCAACCCACTAGCTCTTCTGGCTCGTAGAGAGTAGAGTATCCCGAAATTTCTGCTCGTAGACGTCTTGGACATAAATCCAGAGTTTATTCAACTCCTCTTCAGTTTTGCAGAACCCTCCAATTGTTGGCACACATTTTTTCGAGTCTTTGAGAATTAGTTTTGGATTTTTCAAAAGCGTCCTGAAATAGAATTGCATTTTGGACGTCATGGAGCAGCCAGATTCCTCGAGCTAAATTCAGATTACAATGTGGCTTCTGCGAGATCACCTCCTGTGACGCGGTTATCCAATCGGGAGCTTCACACCAAAACTGTGTGTGGTACTAAACAAAGCTCTCGATCGTGTAAGCGCGTGCAGCCGACCTGTCAGTGGCAGAAAGTTCTCTATGCAAACGCAGTACCCTCGTGTTCCCCAAATTGCGAGTTGTGCCCACTGTGCGGCGAGGGCGGCGAGGGGAGGGGGCGGCCCTGCAATGCGCCAGCCGCCGCCGCGTGCGCGGGTCAGCGCCGGCGCCATCTCCTCCCCCTACCTCGGCCCTCGTGCGCCCCACCCCCCTCCACCGCGCGAGACGCCACGTGCTCTCCCCCCTCCCCCTGCGCTGGCACCGCGCGCGGCCTTCCCTTCGCGCCCCGGGCCGCCAACTCTTGATTGGTGGCTCATCGTGTGATCGTCTCCTGAAGAACTGTCCGATCATCGCTTGGAAAGGGTTGGCCGATCGAAGTGCTTGACACTGGCAAGTTAGGGTAGGATTCTCTTATCCGAAAAATCATTTTTTATGCCATTACATCGCTCAAAAAGTGAAAGCTCTCGAGTGCATGACGGCGCCACTCTGTGTCAAGTGCCAAGTACTTTTAATCGGACAATATAAGAGTTCTTCAGCATTATATACGAATTACCGCTCTGTATGACCTATACAGTATTTCGGTGGGGGGGGGGGGAGACCATGTAAGATTCAGAACAGGAATACTGGTTTGGATGTGATGAGACATATTTATGGAAATTATTTTGAATAAAATGAGTAAAAATACAAAAAATGTTGGCATGGAGGAGGCATGGTCCCATGGCCCCGAATTTCTGTCAGTACAGATCAGCCTAAAAGTGGTTTATGGATGGAAAAAATATTTGAAAAAAACATGTGTGATTAAATCATACTTCAATTAAATTAAATATTGGAAATTAGAAGGTTTTGTTGTATCATAGGAATGAATATATTCAGCAATTTATTTTAAAATTCGTATAAAATAATACTATAAAATAAGAATTTTATTGCATTTGCACCAAAAAGACTGTTTTATAGTAATGCACATTTCTCTCCGCTTGTTCGTTCTCATTACGCAGTTTTAGATCGCGTTTTTTTCCATAGAATTGGGACTGTGTTCTTACAATAATAGTCCGTTGTTCTCGGGAAGAGATATATTTCTGATGTTTACTATCCCAGAAGAAAACTGAGGCCAGACAACAAAAAAAGTTGTCGTTTCAATCTAAACGATTCATCGATCCATGTAAATTGTTGGGTAGAGGTCGTGCAGGATGAGTGTTTCGTGTTTACTCTAGCAGTGAAGTTGATATATCGCATCTTTTGAACTACCTGGTAAACCAGCTATCTTGCTCGTAAATGAACGGAAAAGAAATGACAACATGAAACATATCCAGAAATGTAATTGTTTCATATTAATTAACTCTTGATTGAATGGTTTGGCAGATTTACTAAAATATCAGATTCCTTCGCAGCTTTAGGGTATCAATACCTTACATTGGTTACCTGATAGAATATCTAATTTCATAACTCCGTTTATATTGCTTTATTGGTAATCTAATGTTGGTATTCCAAATATTAGAATATAAGGCGTTGTCATTGCCAACATTTGTATTTATTACATGAGCAGATTTCGTTGACTTTCCCACCACCGTCAACATCATCAGATCTGCTGTCTGAAAACCGAATTTCTCACGTCCAGACAGCAAATCTGATTACTAAGACATCAAAACCAGCTCACATAATATGTTGGCAATTACGTAATTTATTCATATGCAATGGGTGAAAATTTGTAAGGAACCTCAATCTATTTCATAATAAAAAGTAAGGGAAAACCGAGAGTAGAAGAAAGTCCTCTTATGAAGATGGGTCATTGTGGACTTCAGATATCTAAGTCGATTTTAGTCGCCTTCGATAGAAGAGGAAATTTGTTTCGGAGTGTTTCAGTGTTTTACATGCATTTGTAAGTATTACCCGTGCATCTTTAATTGCCCGAAGACCTATTTGAAAATTAAAAACAAAAAAAACTAACACAGCGTGCACTTGTGAGATTCCACCCACATTTTCGTTGGTACAAAACAGATTCCATTTACAGTTGCTGGCAGGAGTACTGTTTACTTTATCATGGAAGAACTAAAACAAATGTCTATGGCAGGACCAGGTGGTTCAGAGCAGACGCTTGGAACTCCTTCTTAAAAAGAAAAACGCAAAATTGAGAAAGTCCCGAAAGCGTGAGGGGTACATAACGGGAATAAAGTTTATAATGTATATCGGTAATTATTTTGATCACCGATGTTTCCGCTATTGTCTATCCAGAGCCGCGACAGCAGCAGCTTTGACTGATTTTGCAGGGGTTTGTATTGCCTCAAAAACCCTGGTGGCCTATATTGTAACTAATACTCACACTCTACCCACATTTCTCCAAGCAGTTGTTCTAGAAAAGTTGCGCTGATAATCGATGAAAATCTTACTTTTCAAAGGTTCAAGTAATTTTCATTAAAGCGTAATGGTTTCAAGAACAAACGGAAAATAAATATCCAACCCCCAATTTGCCGGGAAAATGGCGGGAAACGAGGTAGGTCAGAAAATATGACCTAATTTTAGGTTGGTAGTTTTGGTGCGGATGAAGTTTTGATGTCTACACAAAATAAGTCTTCATGTCAACGCAATTTTATTGCTTGAAAAATCATTGACACGAAGCTGGATGTGGATAGAAATGTGAATTGGTATAAGCTATTGTTGGACAATGCTTTCGTTTTATCTGCATAGGGAATTATCTAGGCGGAAATAGCAACCCAAATGTAAATTGTAAGCTACTGGCTATTTGTTGATTAGCTATCGCGTATGTGCAGTAGTTCTTCATATAGACAGGACATCGGTTACAGTTCACGTTTTGCTTATGATGCATACTTGCGTTGCTGATTACGATATTTTCTCGTACTTGCTGTGGCAATAAAGTTAACTGCTACGTATTTCAGTTTATACATTGCACTGTAACGCATTCAACTAAGCATGTTTGAACTGAAATGAGTTTTTTTAAATAGTTGTTGAAATGATTCTCATTTCTGTCTAATTAGTCTCAGAATTATTAAAAATGCCTTAGACCTTCGATAGTACAATTTGAATGATGTTTAACTTCCCCTCTTTCTGGCAACATCACACGATTTTTTTGAGCAAAGCGGTTATTAGCCAGTCGATATAACCGAGTTAGCTGAATCAGAAAACGCAAAAAAGTGATCTCTAAATAAAAAGTTGAATTGAAACAATTTGAGGAAAATAATTAGGAACTCGTGATATTTGCCACCAAAACTGTAAAGAGACTGTATTCAGCTCGTCTACACTCATAACTTCCAAATAACGCGCCATTAAATATTCTGAACGGTCGTCGGTATAAAATTGAAAACGGTGGACTGTCGTGAAACGGTGGAGGCAAAAGGTGAAAGCAACTGTTGCAAGCGCTTCTAGACATACATTTCTCATTATTTCCTCTTGCGCATCCATTTAAATTGAAGATGTGTGGCAAGTTTTATTTTAAGAATATTAGAAATTGAGAAGGTAATTGTGAAATAAAAATGTATATTTGAAATAACACATTTAAATATTATAAAATGTATTTATATGCATATACTAAATGTGTAACTATTTGTCTTATCTCGCAGAAGTTGAAAGGAATATATGCAGATTCCAGCCATGTTGAAGGTGTCAGGGTTTTCCTTAGGTCCCCAGAAACCCGTTAAAATCCAAAATCAATGAAGTTGTTTGCATTTTGTCTAACATTCAATTATCTGATTGTGTTGTTCTGCTTATTCTAACATTGCACGAAAATACAGAATTCACAGACGGTGCAACACTGCTTACGATTTAGCTGACATCATGCGACAGCAAGGACCCTAGCCACCCACCCTTAAATACGTGCTATTCACGTGTTGCGTTAGGGAACAGACTTTTTATATTCTTGATGTGCAAATAATTGCTGCATTGTGTATACGTACAAACTACGCAGTCATTGCTGTATTTGTGAAGGCTGTTATTGTTAAAATATTTAAGTTATTTCAGTGATATACGACAATTTATTTGTTTTTGAATAGTGTGCGTGCTAATATTTGCAAAGCTTTGTTGTGTGATTTTGTTCAGCAGCATTTTTGGTGCTGCATGTCACTGGTATAGAATATACTACTTAATATTCATAGAAAAACATTTTGATTGTAAGCATTAGCGTGAGGAGCCTAAAATACGAGGGGGTGCAACTGCATTTCTGCATCCCTTTGGGCCCCCTTTCCCATTGACCTTTTTATTTACATATATTATTAGTAAACAAATGTATTACTAGTAGAAAACATACCACAAAGAAGAATTAAAAAATGACTTTACAATTACATGTACATACAATTGATACAATTAATAAATACAATTGATATCATATTGAACCATTCACAAAATTGCTAGCTGTTTTGGAAAGCCTTTTCCCTAAATGTTATGAATAAATTCTCTAAATTGTCAGCATACACTACAGGGAAAATAAGGAATTGAACACATGGAAATGGAAAAAAAATAATTATATTACGAAGAACTGCGGATCCCTTTCAAAATTTTCAGGGGGGCGGCGACGGCCCGTTACGCATTCTTATTATAATGGCCCAATTGTTTTGGTTCAATGTTTACAATTATTTTACAACATAATATTTATGATACTAGTAGAATTTTAAGTAAGAGTAATGAGAATATTCCTCTCAAAAATATATGGGCGAGGACATGGGCATATTGAATGGGATCATGAAAGGATTATCCCTAGCAAACCTTCCTTTCCCCCCTCTTACCGGACCTCATACGTGTGCGGGCTGTGATTCCCGGACCCAGATGCGAAAAGAGAGCACAGTGTAGTCGGTGTGCGAACGGGGATTGGCAGACGTGATTTGAATTTTGGCTCCGGCGTGCGCGCGCGTGCGCGGTTGCAGTGCCGGGTGCGCGCGCCCGGAATCGATTCGACGCGGCACGGTACGGCGCGTCACGGCGCGGCGCACAGTGGGCAAACCCCTGAAAAGCGCGCATTGCAAGAAAAAACAAAATCCTTGGTATTGACGAAACAAATTTGTGAAATATTTTTGCAATTTTTGCGTATTAATTGATACTTTTTAAGCATAAATGCGACTTGGCGATCGTGAAAATTACAGCTTTTTGAAACATGTTTCAGTTGTAAAAAATCCCAATTTTAACTAGATTTAAGTAAACATTGCCGAATTTCATCTAATCCTATGAAATGTGAAATGTTACCGAATTTGAGTTCAATGTTAAAAAATCTATATCTAGTGACAGATTTGTAGGAGGAAAGATATTAAAAATCACTTCGTAATTAAAAGTTACGAATTCAAGTTATGTAATAAATGAAGAACAACAAGATGTGATTTCTAGCCGCTCGTCTAACTTTTCAAAATGATGAATGTAATTAAATTTCGAAATGACGTTGTTTTAAAAAAATCAATTTAAATCTTGCATAAATTTCAGGGTCTCGCATGTACATTTTGTACGTGTTCGTATTTTAAAGGAACTCCACGTGAAACGCAGTGTGCGCTCTTCACGCGTCCTATCCCACTGCGCTGCGCGGAGGCGGCCGAGGGAATGCGCTGGATGCGGTCTTAGCACGCGGCGGCGCCGGCGCCAAGCGTCGATTTCTGGGAAGTAGCAACTGCCGTGTCGTGCCGCCCCGCCCCACCCCTCCGCGCCTCCGCCCCTTGTGGCACCCCCGTGCACCCACCCGGGCGCCGCGGCTGCCGCGTCGTCTCCGCGCTGCATTATTTCCGGGCAGGGCCTCCTAGACTCGTTTTAGAGCACGGAGGGGGGCGGTCACGGCCTCCTGCGACGATCCTATCGATTCCTTCGCGGACGCCGGTGGAGCGGACGAACTCGCCCGCCCGCCCTCCCCGGAGCGCGCGGCGCTATAAAAATATCCCAACACCAAGTTGTACTTTTGGAGTGTTCTAGAAATATTGTGGACGGGAACTGAAATGGTGGTCGAACATCCTCACAAGTTTCCTCCCAACTCGGTCTCTGTCTAGCAAACGCGATTTTTTTAAACTCAGATTCTTTACCAGTCTACTACGTGGTCATCAGTGGTGGATTTTGAAAGTGATATAAGAGCGAATGAGTTTCTCTATTTTTGCTGTCATCAGAATGCCACGCCCGATACAGACGACACGCGAAGGTATAAATTTCTGAAGCTAATTGTCCGATTCCCCGCTAATGCGTGATTCAAACTCGTGTCCCTTCGAATAGACACTGAGCAGGACATGAATCGTCGTGGCAACGTGCAGGGGAAGGATACTGGGATAGTGCCTCGATATTTCCAGGCTGCACGAGACATTTCGTGGATTTGGCAAAGCATAGACACCGAAAATAACAGGTACGGAGTCTAGAAATGGAGCAGGCTGCCGATCGAATGTTGCGGAGGCGGGCGTAATAGTTCGTTACCTGAAACTCTGCGGTCTGCCACGACTTGGCCGGCTACAAATGGTTGATAAAGTAATACATCGGTTACACACAGCGATTCGATGACAGGGTGCAAGTTGACCAGGGGATTGGCGGGGATCGCCTTCCTCTTGGTTTGTCCTCCCAGTGTTGGTAAAGTATCGCAGGGTTTGCCTCCCGGATTCTTTTGGGCTTAGGATCTTTTGCTTATATTAAATGTCCTTGGGGCAACCGGCTTTACTTCTCTCAGAAGAAAGGCGAACGAAGGACTTTTTTCGACCTTGAAAATCTACGGATTTGAAACCGCGCTTGTAATCTGTACAAATCGGATTTGAACGCGCTAACTTGGGTATAACAACCGATACGCCAATCGTTTCACCACTGAAGCCGCAACCTGCTGTCTGTGGCTTAATTTTCCCACCCGACGCCACAGAGCCATCGGCGGCCGCCTCGCCCTGCGAGTCCGCAGCGAAGGTCTCTTTGTTGCGGCGCGCCGACGGGGGTGTTCTGCGAGTGGCTGGTGGGAGGAAGCGCGACCGGCCTTGGCGTGCGGGGCGGGGTGGCGGCGGCTGGCCGTGATCCCGGGGCGTCGGCGCACGCCGCTCGGTCACGCACGCGGAGCAGCCAGGTCTAATTAAACGCTTCGCTTCTGCCTCCACCCGCGCCGCGCCGCCCCTCGGCGTCGATTAATGAGGCCTGCGTCGCGCAGCCAGCCCGGAGAGCGAAGTCTTGGAGGGAGCTATCAGCAGGTAGCTGTCTTGCGTAGTTCAGTACATAAACAAATAAGTAAAAGGGAATGTGCGTGTGTGTGAGGCACATAGACGCAGAACCTACTCGATCGATTTCGCTAAAATGTTCACACTTCGTTATCTATTTTGTAACGGGAGTATTTAAAGAGTGGTGTGAATTAAATTGGGCATGTGGGGGCGTTTTTGTGGTTTCCTTTCGTTTAGGACGACTCAAGCCCCCCTGCACTGTACGCAATCCGCCGCACAGTGAAGGATTAAGCGCGTCTTTAACTGCATGCAAGTATTCTGCACCTGGGATTGTGAAATAACGGCTGGAATTAATTCTTGAATCTCGGACGTGTACATCAAATTTCTCCAAGATAGTGTAGCGAACGCATGCCCATATATGAGGGAGAACGTTTTAGCAATAGGATATTTGAAAAACGTGTCCAAACCAGGACATAGATCACACCCATACTTGAAAGTCTTTAATCTATTAGAATTGTTGCACAACTTAGCGTAAAACGTGATTAACAATTCCTTGACCAGTAGTGTCATGTGTAATACACTGCAATAGCGAAACATTGCCTCGTTCACTAGTAAATAAATAAACAAAAACAGACAGCATGCGTGGTCGCCTTCTTTGGGGATATGGCGAGAATAGTCAAACAAAGCGGGTCTCATTATCCCCACTGGCGAAATTTAAAAAACCAATCTTCATAGCAACTTCGAGTAAATTTCTTAATCAAGAAAGGGGAACAAATGTTGAAGACATGAATAATGGACACTTAATGTTAGTTTAGGACATGTACTAGACCAAAAAAATATTTTTTTAAAAAAAGCTAATTGGAAAAATTACCTACCTTTGTACTTGGGAATACAAATTCATGCAAATGCAATAACACGGTCGGATGCAATGATAAATGTGTAGCATAAAATGAGAAAACAGATCCTAATGTCGGTAGCTTCTTTTCAGTCCCAATGCAATCTTATCCTTCGTCGGCTCCCATTTGGTTTTTTAGGTTACTTGTGTTTCACTACCTGCATTAAAGCCTCTTTCTAACACCTCTTAAATAAATTAAAAAATAAAACTTTAAGGATAGGTTGAACTAAAATATTGAACTTGAATGACTTGGTGAAGGATTCATCCTTGACTAAACTTTATTGCAAAATCAGGCTTAAAGTGAATTCGTATATCTTCCTCGTTGAGTTGTAAGTAGGAAAATGTACGTAATAATTCATTCACACTAGAACCTATTTAAAAACTATAACAAGATGTATACTTACAATGTTATTCGATTTTAAAAAAATATCACTGATAAGTATCTATGTACTTAAAAGCATAGTAGTAATATAACGATGTAAAAGATATATCATGAGCGAGGTAATTGTAAATCTTTAACCATATCGCTAAGAATGATTCACCATCGAATGATCCAGAATACATTTGCTCCCACAGCTGTTGGGTGACCTTGCTGCATAGTGCCACTAATTTAACGTGTGAAGCATTATTGGAATAATGTGTGAAACACACAGGTAGAATTGTGAAGCTCATTATGAAATAAGAGTTAGACGTTTGAGTTCCTGTACTTGTGAGAGCGAAATCAGGATTAGTAGCAATAAACAAATTCATAGCGCTCAGGAAGTATTTAAATTAACCCGGTTATCTTATTTTGGCGGGTCAGGCTACAAAAGTCACAGGTGCAATCAATTTTCTTCTTCGTCGACCTAAAATGTTAATCCCACGAAAAGTAGGTCTCCTTATTGATTTGCATGCTGTGTACTATAGAAGACGGAGACCTGTAGACCTGTGTAGTATAGAAGACCTACCTCGTAACCTGCACCGTTTCGGGCACAATTGTGATACCCTTATTATTTCGGCATTTTAAAAAGTAATTGGTATTATTGGATGGAGTTCTTAGTTATTTACTAACATTTTTTTTATACAATTCTTCTTTATGCTAAGTTGATTTACATGCAAACTACCCAACGAATGTCTGTCAGCATAACACCACGTCAGATTTTATAGGAGGGGTAAAAGGTCGGGCGATTTATGTAGTTTTTTAAGAACACTATTATAAGTAGACATCGGAATTTTAGGCAAATGACTTTCATTCTTTTGACTAGACACTCGAAATTATTTATGTATACATTTCATTTACACATAACTTTACAATATTTGCAGTAGTTATTTAAGCTTCAGAGCTTCTATAACGTATTCCTCCGTTAATTACTTCATTTTTGGATTTTAAACATTATATTGGCTATCATCCTAAGGAGAGAGAATTTTGTTCTTGAAATATCTTTTTTATCATTAGCGATTGTCTCAAATTACAATAAAGCTAAGATTAGCATATTTCGTAGGAATACTCTTGAGTTGAGCATTTCTTTTGATCTCTATCTGAGACGCTCAAAATTCGATAAACTATTCAGCCAATTTACATCTGTGAGGATTATTGGATTAGAAAAACTAATATTCAAAGAAGTAAACCAATCTCAACATAAGGATGTTCATATACTAAAAGGACTGTATGATAATGTCCTTTCAAATCTCCAAAAGACAAATTTATCGAACGAGAAAAAAGAAATTAAAAAAAATAGACTATAGTGGATTCGCTCTGCATCAACAATCTCTAACGGGTGAAACTGTGCAAGATGGCACAATTAGTTCACTGCTAATTATCTCCAAAATGAAAAGTGCAACCAACACACGTCTTCTAATGTTGCTTATAAAATGAATTAGAATAAGACAGATTCTAGCTTCATAATTTAGAAGAAAATATATTGAAGGAAATATAACGCCTATTTTCACCTCACAAGGGCCTATTTTATGCTTAAAACTACCCCTAAATGCGATATTTTAGAGCCTCAAATTCGAAGTCTGATAATAAATATTAATCCAAAAAGAACGAAATTATAAACTTCTTACAATACGTTCTCTCTTGCGTACGTTTGGGGGACATTTAATAGGCACAGAGAGATTTTTCTGATATTTTACATGACGGAAGTGAACACAAATGCGTGTTTCCTTAAATGGAAATTGCTGTTTGCGCGACTGAGTAAACTACCTTTGTTAGATTGTTTGTACCTGTAAGAATATTTCTTGCATCATTCTGTTCTGTAGATTTACTTATTACAGCAGCGGCACCAACAGCACGACTATTAGTCATTTATTGGAGTTCAATTATAGTTCAATTAAACTGTTTGCCTCTCTGTGAGAAAACTTTTTTGAATGAAAAATTCTTTCTTTTTTGGGTAGTAGAGTGTGTGATTTCGCAGTTTGTACAATTGTGACTTGGCATTTGTGGAATAATACATCTGCTCCTCGATATGGAAAATTATAATCGCCGCGTGTGCTTCATGCTAAAAGTCCGTGGACCGCAAATGGGTGTTCTTGCCAAGAAAAAGCAGGTTTCTTTTTGTTTGAAGAGTTGGCGGTGCCTTCAAAAAATTCCAACTTATACTTACCTGGCTAGTCCTAAGAAGCTGCTGGGGAAACCCACCACGCTTTCTGCGATCGCTGGCCACACATTTCTTCATAGTACGCTTTTTGTCATTTTATTACGTTGTAATTCTTCTAAATTATTTGGTCCAGATTCATTGAAATCCGGTATTGCTTTGTGGAAAGGGGGAAAACCATCACCATTCTAGTTGTACACCCCAATTGGTCTTAATTTTAATCTTAGATCATTAATGTTTTTGTATAAACCTTAGCCTGTCAAATTATTAAATTGAAGCATAGAAAGTTTAACATTTCTATATGCTTCTGGCTTCTTCAACCATCAGAAAACTGAACAATCCAGAAAAGATAAAAAGTAGCAAAATTATGGTATTCTTTCAAGGTGAAAGTTTCTCATTATAGTTAACATATACAATACTACATTACCCTACTGTAGGGAACAGTCTTAACTACTTGTGTTGTTAGTCTCTAGTCTTCAAGTAAACTCTTGAAACTCGTGGTAAAAAGTTCCGATAAAGATGATTTGTACTTGTAATGTGGAGAGTACTTTACACAGATGTGTGCTGGCCTAACGATGGTTTCTTCATCCATTATTCTTACACTAATAGTATAAAGTAAAGCGAAAATGTAAGGGCAGAGGCGTTGGTGCGGACGATCTTCTGTGGCGCCGTTTGATTTCAGGTGCTGAGGAGGCCAAGCACTGGAAGGAGACGGCGGGACGCCCGCGCCAGAAAATAAAATAGCTAAAATAAATGTCGGATAGATTAGAATGTACTCGGCTTCTGACGGCAGGTTTTTCCCCCTTCAGGGGTTTTTTCCTGAGCCGTACCTTGTGGTCTCTTTTCCGCGGCTTTGATGCGATGAAGAGACCATTGGGGGTGAATACCAGAATTCGAAAGATTAGAACGCGAAAGGATGTAGGTATTGTAATGGCTTAAAGGCCTTCGGCCTAGCCACATAGGATCAAGTAATCTAATTTGTTTGTAATAATTACCTATTAAATAATAATAAAATAAAGTAAAGCCAGAAATGTGTCAAGTGTTTAATAGCCTAAGACTACTTGGAAATTCCCTGTTGAAATATATTCTTATCCTTGAAGTATCCTTTACAGATCGAATATGGAGCTTGCCTGGCCTCGAAAGTTTGAAGTAAACACATCTTCGGTCATGAATGTCGCACGGAATCATGGTTCCGATCTGTTCTTGCGCAGCATCCCCGCAACGACCCTCAATCCTCTTTATCGATAAAATCTCTTTCCAAATGTAATTTAGTCCTCCGGGTATTTGCTCACTTAGCATCGCTTCCATTCGAACGTGTTTTCCCACTGGGTTTTTGTTGTTTTTTCTCCAGTTGGACTTGGCTCGACGCCTACATTAACTTGTTCGTTGGTCTCATTTACTGAGGCGTTAGAGCCTCCGCGCCCAGCCCCTGTTTTTGTCTTCCTCTCCGCGAAGCTCATTGGATCTGCCAATTACCTCGAGCTCGTATTACTGGAATTAGCTGAGAGGTTCTGACGTTGTTATGTTATGGTGATGCAATGGCGTGTTTGCTGATGCGCGGATAAGCTGTCCACTGTTTCGATGCGTGCTCACAGCACCGTTACTTGGGACCACGTTGTGGATCCGTGTAGTATTGCCCTACAGTTCATGACCAGTTAGGTTCGTCTTCTGATCGATGATGGATTTCGCGAAAATGATTTAAATTGTAGTTAACCAATGGTTTGTAAAGGACAAAGTGATTTAATTTACTGCTTCAATGAATTATTGGCAGCTTTTAAGCGTGCGATTTTCCAAAGCATCTCGCATGCGATAGCGGTATTGGACAATGTTGAATATCGAAGGATATTTCTATTTACTTGCTTTTTAACTGAATGTGCCGAATCAATTTAGAGAAGACCTGAGAATACGTAACGTTAAATTTTCCTTCATATTATTTTTATCGACGATTTGAAGTTATAATGTAGTTTACCTCGCAGCGCGGGCAGGAACTGCAAATGGGAAAAGTACTAATCGTTCGCGTATTGATGATGCTGGTTTGCGTCTAATTAACGAACGTGTATGGGTTAATTTAGCCTTGTTACGCTTCTATGAGAATGTAATTTCCAGCGGGATTAAAGCCATTTCAAAATTTGTTTATAGCTAATTAAGACACAAATACATTTACCGTCTAATATGATGAAAAATCAGGTGTAGCGAATCTTAGTACGACATGAACGGGTCCCTAATTACCAATTTTTGAGCGCAGAAGCGTTGCGTAGTTATGGGCGTGCGAGCCTTTTTCACACATTTCCGTTTTGTATTTTAATAGACTTGCACGCATCATTTCCTGAGACATCGTGGAGCGAGACGGAAGAATAATGAAGATGCTGTCACGGGAAAGTTGTTACGCAACAGCTCGCGTGTGAAACGCTCGACGTACAAAACGCACAAAAGCAACGTGCGTTCTGAGAGCGGCCGGCGGAGGCTGCAGGTGCCCGACCTTCGCGGAAAGTCGTAGACTGCGCGAAGTGACGCGCGTGTTCTCCGGAAGCTGCGGGAAGCCCCTCGCTCTCAAAGCTTCTGGTTATCGCCAATATTCGAAGTAGTTCTGCCGCGGTCGCAGCAACGTGTAGTTTCAACTTCATTCATTTCCTTCGCTAGCAATGAGTCACGTCATCTGCTAAGAAGTTGGAAATGCGTAATGCGATCGGAGGAATCGTGTAATGACGTGAAAGGTGATGTGAAGGACAGTTGGGTTATAGGAGCATTTTTATGACAAGTAATCAATGGTAGTTTTCCTAAAGTTGACACAATTCATGGTACTTAATACACAATGTTGTCGATACGTAAATTTTACTCCGCTTCAAACATGTATGGTTTATCCTTATGAAATATTATTCCGAAAATTTAAAAAAATCACGATCACGAGTATTTAAAATACTCAGGAGACGTTTTTATTATAGGTACCACGATTGTTTTGGAATTTGTCGATAAATCCCCCGACTCCCGAAGCGAAGAGGGGATTTATCTGAAAATTTCCAAAGCACGAGTTGTATTTAATAGGACCATTCCACGAAAGCAATTACACCCAACAGAGATCCAAAATGCACAAAGAATTGAAAATAACTGAAAGCATGTTAGAATCGAAGAAGTTAATTTATATTACATACGCGGTTTACAGTAAATCTACACAGACATTGATACATACCGCTTCCTAAGATAAAGGAATCGCAGCTTATTATTGGCCAGTCGGGAGGAGCGGTAAGAAAAATACGAAAAAGCTGTTTTTGATAGATACACCGACCTGATTGGGACATTTTATATGTACAGTTATACATTATTGGTTTTAATTTCACGAGTGAAATAATGTCATTCTAATTTCAGTAATTTTATTTTTTGTATTCGTTATATTATAGTTTGAATTCCCCATATGACTTGTGCTAATTGCGCTTTTCTTGTGCTCGTTTTCCAGAGGCACCATGCACGGAGACGGACCCCTCGCCAAGGAGGGAGCGGCCAAGGACGACGCCCTCCACGCGTAAGTGCTCCCGCCCCGTCGCCCTCCCCCTCCGCCACTCCCTCACGGAACGGGACGGGATGCGTTCCCATCTGCGCAGTGCGGGAGGCCTCTCCCCCGCCGGCTACGCGCTCCGGCACGCGAAACCAGGGCGCGGTCAGGGCTGTCGCCGGCGGTGGCGTGTCCGCTCGTGCGTACCAAGGCGAGCAAAAAGCGCGGTTGTGGAGGAATATCTCTACTTAATAAGAGTTCTAATTGGTATTTTAATAACTCGATGGGCGAGACAATATTATTTTTGTCCGATGTTTATCATGATTCGACCTTCCTGGACTAGCTTTGTCTAACCTCATGTTTTCGGTGATGCCGTCATTTTCGCTTCTGGCTGTATGCACACCGCGCAGTGCCTTTGACGCAAGTTAGCGCGACAACTCAGTGGGGACATTAGTTATTAGCACCGTGGGATAGCACGACTGTTATATTATGTTAAAACAGCAAATGTTAAATCAGTTGTTCAGAATTTTTTCTCTTATCCGTACCGTACTATAAATTGAAAAATTACGATCTCTCCGACAGTAAAACAAAGGTCTCCTCGAATACGAAAGGCTCAAAGTGTTTCCCGCTTGGAAAGAAAAATACGCGTTATTTTGGACCTAACGTTAATGCACTTATAGTCATTTATTTTCAAGCTCCCCTGTTCTCTTGCACCTACGAGCCCACAATTATCAAAATAAAAAAAATCATTTAAATGTTTCGTAACATTACTGAATATACGTAGATGTAGCTGAAGATATGTTACCGTTTATATTCTTTAAATATCACTTTCTCGACTCTATATTCTGACACTTCTATGGTATTTTGCAAAAGAATTGACAATTGAACAGTGAACTATTTTGCATGTCTTGTATATACTCAGAAAAAGTGGTTTCCGTTTCGACAGTAAAAATAATACGACATAAAATAACAATATAGACATGTAGAAATGATAAAATCAACAAGTTAATTCAAAAAGTAAAATGTTTACAATGCAAGTGGAAATTGAGAAAAAAATCGAAATTTGCTTTGTTTCGTGATGCTGTTACTAAGGGCTAATGTTTATCTGAAAATCATGCATTTGGGTCACCATGCATCTGGAAGGCACCTGGCAACTGCCTCTGCTTACTCCAGAACTTTACATCAGCCGTGCTATAACAATGTTGCTCTGTAATGCAGACTTCTTGGAAGTAGAAGAAATTTCCACTCGTGAATCACAAACCAAGTGCAAAATAAGAGGAAAAGCTAGCATGTCTAATACATACAATTTAAATGATGTTGCTCCTTTTTGTGTTGAAAATCTATTGATCGAATATGTCTACTCCCAATGGCAGCCCGCCCCCGCTGGCGTATCGCGCAGACTCACTGTGACTGCGCGTTTGTTCTTCACACAAGGAAGCCAGCGCGTCGAGCCTTGAAACGCCCAAGAAGTTGCTGGGCAATTTCGCGGGAGGTGTTGTCATTCGCTGGTGTTTGCTTTGCCGTCGGACCTAAGGTGGCAGAGCAGGGTCCGCCGCGTGGCGTTTCGCCGACGACAGATCCGATCCTTTGCGGGAGCGACCGCGCGACCTTGCGCGGTGACAGTGACAGTGACAGTGACAGTGACAGTGACAGTGACAGTGACAGTGACAGTGACAGTGACAGTGGCAGAGCGCGGCGCGGTGGAGGGTTGCCAAACGCCTACCCGGCCAAGTTCATGTACATTCGGAAGCCTGGGAATTTGCTCACCTTGGATTTCACCAATATATTCTGTCAAGACAAGTTGCCGATTGGTTTGTTAATGGTCGGAACTATTTTGCATCTGCTAATGGGTGAAGGTAACTTAACTTAGTTGGTCATTAAAATTGGATGTCCGAAATTTTAAAATCGGTTTAAATATTTTCAATCTCGACAAAATTATGTTTGTTGGTAAACATTAAATTTTATTTTAACTGGATTTTGAAATTGTTATTCCGTAAATGTCTTGCCTACCCACGACCAATGACACATTTCGAGAGAAAAATATTTAGTTAAAAAATAACAAGATCAATTATTTCTAAATTGAGAAGAAAATGAAAAGAACGGACTCGTTGTTGTGGTACCTCAATTGAGGAGCTCGCATAAGACTTTCATAAAAATGTTCACGAGATCCACGTGTAAAATTGGTTTTAATTCTTTCCTAAATCACTTACTCTTTTCTTGTACTAACTCTCTTAATGATAAATGATAGATGCAGAAGATAATTAAATCCTATAAACGAGAACCAAACCGCTCAAGTGCTCTTGAAAGGGCGACTGCGAGCACGCGCTGTTTGTACACAACGAAGTGCACCGGCATTTTCTCGTGAATTCCGAGGCGCAGTGCGTGCGTCGTCCGTTCTAGAGTGACTCACGGATCCTAGAGTTTACAGCGCTTCGTGCGTCGCTCGCCGCCGTCACGAGCCCTTCCATTTGCTCGCGTTCTCCAAGGCTTCCGCTTCCACGAGGGAAGTACGGAATTGACGGCGAGCGTGTTGTACGTTGATCAAAGTGAAAATAGGGTTGCATAATGGAGGTCGAGGGGTTTCCTCGGAGAAAGTCATTATTGTTCAGTTTCAGTTCCTTGATTGGTCTAACTCACCGGTTGGCAGTGCGAAGTTGACATTTTGTAAATGACCCTTTCAGTTCAGTTTTTGAATGTTCATTTTCTGAACGAATTACCGAGAAGCCCGCGTGTATCTGAAATAGTTAAGTACTTGCGAAAAGCGGCTGTAGGTTCATAATCAAAACCTTTCTGTGAAGTTGTATACCTCTCCTTGTGCGGATTCCGAAAGCCATGGTCTATGCTTCCCTCCCAAAATCTATTTTTTATTTTTATAAAATTACTAAATTCTGAGTCTTTTCCAACCAAGGATACTTTTTTTAGTTCGAAATTACACGTAAATTGATGTACATGTTAAAATCAAACCTTGTTCCAACCTGCTGACCCTGATATTCTAATATCAGCAACTCTGGGCATTTGGGGAGGGGTGTACGAAATCGCTCTCAATGACAAAGACCCCAACAAGTAGTAAAATATCAGAAAACTTTCTAGCACACTTTCTATAAAACTACATTAAACATAAGTAATAGTAAATAAAATATTAAGTGGCATTACTCCTAATAATTATTTTCATTTGAGAGCGTAGGCTTCCGCGGCCGGAGTCTGCATTACGCCCTGGACGCGGCGTCACCCGGACAGCCAAGTAAATAATAATTTTCAAGTTAACGAAGGATGTGACGCTTATATGGCATCGTCAAGTGACATCAGTTGTATTGCTTTCGTTTCTATTCAAGAAGGCGACCTTTAATCATCTTGAACTCTCCTTAAGCTGAAAAGGCTATCAAAGCTGGAGATTGCGAAGATAAGATCCCAATAAAAGATATATTGTGAAGTCACGCTGACAATATTATTCACAAGCTTTAGAAACTTATTGATCTATTAAGAATGAAATCATGGATACAAAACGATAGCGCTTGATATCTTATGTGCGGAAGAGACGTTTCCATTCAATCTCATCCGAATATTCATAATATCTTATGCATTAATAATATTTATTTGTTTTATTAAATTCATAGCAAAGCGCTCCTAAAATTGCAATTACACTTATTGAATTTTTAAAATAAAAAAAACTCCATTCGTATTACATACTGAAAGCGTATAAGCATGCGCTGACAAGGCGGTGAGCCCTGCCCTCCACCATGCGAAGTGCCCGAAGGTACAACGGTGCACGAGGAGGAAAACTGCCGAAAACTTCTACCTGCCGTGCCGGCTGGCGAGCGACCGAAAGGGCTTTTCCACGCCTGCAGCAACTGGACACGTGGTTACACAACTTCTCGCCTCAAAAGAAACTCTTTGATATTCCCGTAACTACAATATCGGTAGCACTTGTTTGGAGCATGCTGCATAACGGATGGGAACGTGAAGGAAACTTAATACAGTTCGTTTTCGTAGTTTAGAAATAGTATTAAGACTCGGTGAGGAAAAGGATTTCTGGAATATACGCGAAAACAGCTTTCAAATGTGCCAAATGTCTTTTGAATGTCCTTTAAACATTTTCTTGCTATTGTTAAACAAAACTGAGAGGTAATTCTTTAGAAAAACGAATTCAATGTCTTTTAGTCTCGCGAAGTCATCTGAAAAGTGGGGCAGCTTTAGAGTTTTGTTTCACGCTATTTCCGAACCTGTCGTAAACATCCCTTGAATCAGGATGCGGAGGTTCATGTGCTTGCCCCGTGAATAATTGGCGAAAGAATTTTCTCGACGTTGCAAAGCAGTTTTCTCATTGCAAGATGAATGCTCTAATTGAGTGTTCTTGCCTTTGATGGCAGAGATAAAGAAGTTAATATGGATAGAATCTTCAAGGATATCCGTGCAATGTGCGTTGGATTTTCTTAATACTAATTGTTAGGTTGTAAAGCTCACTTTCATTGCTACTCATAGATTTTCAAAAGATGAACCGAACGTTTCTAATGATAGTGCTTAAATAAATTATGATCAAAATGAGTTCTGTATATACACGCCGGAGAACTGACTCTGGGATCCGATATAAATTCATATCTTACTTCAGCACGCTGTTGGAAACTTACCAGAATGCTGCCACTTATTGTGCATTTTAATATCACATAGTATATATAAATGATGTTTTAATGATCTCTTAGGCAGACATTTTTAACCATTCGCAATAAACACATCTTCGAAGAGGCAATCTGGGTAACTTTATCATCTTGAAATTTCCACCATTTTGGGTTACACATTGTTTCCTTGTATTAATTGATCCGATCGTAAACATTTAGACCCCACACGAATTGTCCGCGTTAGCACACTACCCCCCCCCCCCCCAACGATTCACAGGTTTCAACTGTAGTATTAATCTCTTCTTCCGACTTATAAGGCCGAGGTGTCTAAATACCTGTAGACTCAGCGCTTCCATCAGAATAGTCGCGGGTTCGAGTCCCGCCTTGGGCATAGTTGTTTCTCCGTTGTCTCTCATGTCTGTGTTGTCGTAGAGGGCCTCGCGTTCTGCTGACCCCAGATTAGAGGAGCCTGCAAGTGTCTTGGTATCTAGTGTATGGTCGAATATGAGTTCCACCGGGACGTAAAGGATAACCGGCTGTAGGCTGGAGAAAGTTGTAGAAAAAAAAACTAATTTCTTCTAACACCCCCACATCACGTTTTATTTCGTAATAATTTCGGACAGTATCGATAAGGAATTTCGAAATGGAGAATACTGCATGCGCTTAGTCTCCACGTGCTGGACGGCGAGCCCTGAGAAGAAACGGGTGAATGGGGCCTCGAGGGCTTAGCGCGTGGCGGAGGGACCTTGGCCGTGGCAACGCTTCTCCCGGCTTGGCGACGGCGGCGGCGCGCCGCGGCGTCTGTCTCAACTCTCTCAAGGTGGCCCGCATTTCGCGACCGCCACAGCGCTCCCCGCCGTCTCCCTCGCCACTGTTCCGACTTGGCGGCACTTCAGACCACACGCTGCGGCCAAAACGGTAACTGCTTCTGGCCTCCAAAGTAGGCACCGAAGAGAAAGAAAATAATAGTACGTTTAATGGCACAATCAGGATATTTCAGGGGAGGGGATATTGAGATCAGCAGACTTTTTGTGTTAAGAATTTTGTATTTATACTAAATTTGAAAGTAACGTTTATTTGTCAATTTGCCGTATTTCTTAACTATTGAAAATTTGTAAAAAAATGTAATTATGTGTCGTCGGATTCTGGGGTTAGGGGCGGCGGTTGATGGCCAATGGTCCACCTCTCAATCCCCGTCGTCATTTATTATTTTCGACACTTTCTTCAAATAGTTCACAACTACCGCCAATCACGGAGAAAATGTTTGCTCATCGCTGGAACTGATTTTCGATCGGTGATTTGGTGAAATGGCAATTGTTCTGTGGTATTTAATAAACTTCGCTCTAGTGGAGTGTTCACATTTTATTAACACCTTGAATTTTTTCTCTAATCATCTCATAAATATGCTTGATATGAAGGAAAAAACAGCTATTTTATTTAGTAATTCACTAGTTTTTAAAATGTTGCTTTCAATGATGTTGGAAACATCTCTAATTATTAAACTCTTCAAATAAAAAAAGTTTTCTTGATATCGGAGTTAACTTTTTGTAATCCAAATCATTGGCCACATTTTACTTTACATCCTCATAATAATAATAATAATAATAATAATAATAATAATAATAATAATAATAATAATAAATATAATAAATTAAAGCGATCCATGAATATCAAAACTGTTAGATGTTTCTGGACTATTATAAAAAATGTCTATTTTTAACGCCCTCGTAACTTCGTTTAAGAGTAGTTAAATATACGAGGGAATTGTATTGCCTTACGAAGTTTCTTTTGTTGTTGCAGAGAATTTGTGCACCCAGGGCGAAGACGTTACTCAGTATTCAGCAAAAAGAAGAAGGATAAAAGCAAGAAAGAAAAGGAGCCATTTCTTGCACCGCCCATCTCATACCATCAATTGGTAAGTAGCTTTAAAAACTGACTCGGTGGATTATTCTAAACTTCTCGAGTTGAGATCGGAAGAAATTTTTCTTTCTCTTTCTTCGTGAAAAAGTAAGTTTGCTTCTGAATGCTCTTACTCTTTGATCCTTGATGCTGCAGAACATTATTCAGTTTACATTTTGTGTGTGACAAAAAAAGTGACACATCTTTATATTCGTGTTTCTTTTTGTTTCGTTTTTTATTAAAAAGTTATTAGAAAACCGTAGATTTTGAGTAGTGAAAATCTCACAAATGTACTATTGTCAAGACTGTTAATTTATGGAATAAATTTTTTGGTAGTAAAATAAACGACTCCACACAGCTTACACATTTATCTACAAAATGACAAACTTTTAGTTGTATGGCCTTTCTGGTGCACCGACTATCTATTATGTGCCCTAAAATGTCCGTCAACCTTCCTTCCACGCATGGCCTCAGGTAATCAGAGCCAAAGACCTCGAATAGATTAAAGGAATTTTTATCTAACATATATTTCTTTTGCACAGTTCTAAATTTCGCGGAAACGTACAAAGCACAGTAAAGATGTTGGCTCCCACGATTCTTTGAGACGTCAACATCATTACTTCCATCCTTCCATTTCCTTTCTGCATCACCTGGTTTGACTACACAAGATCCCAAACACAGTCCCGGAGAGTATAATTTATTTTAATTACTGATCCACAGCACTGTGTAGCTGTTGATGTTTTTACGATACCATACTGATCTTAACGGGTTAAAATAAAAATTGTTGAATATAATTTTGATTAGTGTTGTAAACATAAAATAAACGAAATGAAACCTAATAAACGTTATTGAAGGCATTGTCAAGAGGTTATTAGGATGCAGAGTGTAAACGAAAACAAATTTCATAATTTCCTCGAGTTAAAGAATTATGGTTCTCACGCATGTAAAAATTACCTGCAAGTGAACATTTTAGGCAAGTTAATATAGCCCCGACCAAGTTGACACTTAAAACCACTCTTAATATTTCAATTTAACACTATAACAGGATTATTTAATGCGAATGATTACATCTTCACACTCCTCGTTTAAAAGTAGAAGTCTTGCGCGACTACCGAAGGGGCACACTCCAGCCACGTCCTGGAATCCCTGGCGAAGTAAGCCGCTCGAGTAGTTGGGCGAGTGACTCGCCATGAACACAGGCTGCGTCTAGTCGCCGCTGGCCTCGGCGCTTGCTCCGGGAGATGCCACATGCATCTAATAGGATGGACGCGACGTGTCAAGCGAGCGATGTAGCATCGAGCTTAACTGTGCAAACTTACGAAGAATGATGAATAAAATCTGCCGCAGAAAATGTGACGTTAATTATATTTAATATATTTCAAGTTGATACATATGTTTCTGTAATTTTCTTCAGCTACCGTTCCTTCTCCCAAAAAGGATTTTTTAAGATGTACCATTTTCTTTGTGCGCATACTACTCTCCGTAATACTGTTTCAAAGTCGGATGTTAACAAGGGGCCATGTCATTCTGACGCCGCCTTCTAGTTTCCGTGGCATTCTTATCAGAAGAAAGAGGGACTCGATAAACGTTACAAACTTCTAGGGCGTCTTCACGTAATGATCACTTTTTGTTAAGGAGTATGTAGTTGGAATTGCATGTAACGGAGATACACTTGTGGCATTTGCCCCTGATTGTTCCGCAATTCCGTACGCACAGGTGTTCGGCAGGTCCATGGCATGCTCTTGACTGCCTAAGAGCGTGACCTGCGTAGCATCTGTGCATTAAGTTGCCTACCAATCGGGAAGCAAATGTCACACGTATTACTTTGTTAAATGTCATTTCCTACCACATTCACTTCGGCAAAAAGTTATCATTATCGACCGCTCGACATCCCCTAGAAGTTTGTAACATTTATCGTGAGGCACTCCGTGTAATCTGAAGAAAAGCAATTAACATTAAAACAGCAGTAGAGTCGATCCGGGTACCAGAGATCGCGAAGGCAGTAGTGTCGTAGCGGTTTCGGACCGAAGGATAGTGGGTTCGAATCCCGCCTCGGGCATGGTTGTATTTGTCTGCCCATTCATGTCCTACATCATCTGCACTTGCCCCCGGGAGAATATAACTGGGCCTCGATGGATTCAAGTGGCGCGTTCGCGTGCGTCTTAGGATGGCCAATTCGCGACCCCCCCTCCCCCCCCCCAAAAAAACAATACCTTAGAACAAAAATTAAGGAACTTGTGTGGGGGTGTCGAGTGTGGACACGGTGAGGGAGATGAAAGGAGGAAATGGTGACGTGCGTGGTTGTTGCAGTTCCGGTACGCGACGGGCACGGAGCTGGCGGTGACGGCACTGGGGCTGCTGGCGGCGCTGGCGTCCGCCATCATCATGCCGGCCTTCATCGTGCTCTACGGCGAGTTCTCCACGCTCCTGGTGGAGCGCGAGGCCAACGCCACGCTCTCCTCCACGCTGCTGCTCGACTGGTTCGGCGGCGGTCGGCCCCCGTGAGTCTGCCTTTACATCTGTGTGTGTGCGTCTGTGTGGGCTCAGTTTTCCTCGTTGCTTCTGCCGTTCCTTTTTCTGCGTGTTTCGCAGAATCCTTCCTTGGCCTTTCGAAGTACCACTTCTGTGCTGAAGACGGCATGAAAACACTATGTAGCAATTTGAATCGCACTGGGATGAAGACTCCAGTCTGTTCTACAGATTCCGAGACACCCTCTCCTCTCTAAAAAGGGATTAGATAGAATGGCTTCATAATTATTTTAATATAACTGGAAGATTTATTTGCTTCCGGGCTCAATAATTTAGAATAGACAGAATAGTTAAAAGCTCTGTTTGAAAAATTCATATTTGTGTGGATTTTTTTTTGAGGACCCACCTCTGACCTGTTGCTCTTAAACACATCGCCTAACCCCAAATCTTTACCCGGCCTTTGTTTGAGTAAAGGTCTTCCCGATTTCACTAGAAAACAAGAAATGAGTTATTAAGCGCGCTGAAATTAGGTTGATGTTTTAAAAGAAAAAAACAGGAAGAGACGGAAGAAGACGTAAATGTAGCTTCTTTATCTGTGCAAGACTTCAAAGAGTTCCGTGGGAAATATATTTTATTTAAATTATCGATCTCCATGCTGTCGTGACAGAAGTATATTCCTTCACGAAGGATATGATGAAGAATAAGAACCCAAATCTATTGCGAATTTTCCTTCAAAAATATATTTTATTACATCGGAGAGAATATTTTGTTAATAAAAATTCTTGGCAAAAATTCTCATTTCTTTATGTATTAAAGTTTCAAATTGTGTGTGGTTCAGGGAAGGAATTACAGGATTAAGATAACGTGCACTGAATACCTTCTTCCCGTACCACATCACAGTTTTACTGTTTTGACGAGAAATTTAAAAATAAAAATCTGGGCACAATTTATATTAATTTTGTAGCCATCTTCTACGACTTAAATAATTTCAGTTGTAAACACATTACGGTTTTACAAAGTTCGCATTCAAATGCACTGCGTACAAAGACGTATGTATTACAGTTACTCACCAGTTCGTGTAGAAATCATTGGACGTTCATTATACAACCAAATTGTTACAGTGTGCTTGCGCATTCATTTAAACGAAACAATTACATTGTTGGCCTCCTTCCGTTGCGTTTCCCGAACGAATGCGGGCAAGTCTTTTGCGTAAACTGGATCTTACGAAAACGCTGCTGCTGGTTGCGCCCTCGCGGGGATGTTGACGGAAGGATGCGCCTCTTCCACGATGAAAGCGCTGCAACAGAGAGAAAACGCATTAGCGCACCACACCACACCATGCGCGCGCTTGCAGCGATGGCCAAACAAGATTTCACAGAGATTCCCGATTTTACGCTCACTGAAACTAACTGCTCATGATGCAGATATGTCAAAGATCAAAATTGCCGAAAATGTTCGTAGAGTTAGAGGCTGAAAATCACAAGAAATTCTTTCAACGTTAAATATTTATTTGAAATCTGTGCGAGAAGTAATTAAGAGGGAACTGAAAGTCACGTCCGATTGGTCATTTTCTTCCCGTGACAAACGATGACATGAGTAAAGGAAAGTCTACGCAATTCCAGTGGCCTACATGAATAATTTTCCTCTTCGGAAGCCTCGAACGTTCCTCTAATTGCTCCCTGATCTGTTGCCACGTGCCTAAGCGTTAACTTCCGCGTGATGCCTTGTTGCCACAGCCTGAGACTCCTTTCATATGCAATTAGATTCTTTTCAAATATTTTGAAATTGAATTTTATTTCATTATGCACATGCCATTTTAGAGAGAACGTTGTAGGAATGGTGAGCATATTTGCGGGAAACGGGTGAAAAGTCAAATACATGTTTTACACACAAGAAAGACCAAACAATTTCCTACAAAATAAGACGCCTGACGCGGAAAAAAGACCTACATCCTTAAAGCACTGCATTGACGTTGGCGAAGTCTTTTATGTTACGTGATTTGGATACAGAACCTTGTCTTGTACATATCTTGTTCAAGTGGTAATACCTTTCAATCAACAAAGACCTTCCTTTGTCAATAACATAGCCACCTCAGAATGTGTGGAACGTGTCGGGAAATCGCATAACGAAGTCGGGCAACATTTGCCTCTGATTACTGATAGCCCAGAAATAACGTGTACGTTGATATTTTCCTAAATGCATGTGAACTAAAACAGTGTAAAAAAAAATTAAGAATTTTAAAAAAAGCCGTGGATTTTTAAGAGTGAAAAAATCTTCAGAAGGGAAGTAAAGCTGCACCATGTTCTAGATTTACAGCATATAAAAGATCCTCAAGCCTCAAAGAAGCTTCTGACCCAAATTCGGAATCGCCTGTTTCGTCGCCCAAGTGATTTTTCTTCTTCTTCTTTTTTCTCCGTTAGACGGTGAAAAGGTAGCGAAATTTGCGTGGTCAGGCGGACCTATTGGCTCGAATCTCGCCGCGTAAAATGAGGCATTAATTAACCGTAGCATTTTCGCGCCCGGACCTAATGAACGAACGCTGTGTGTGTGCTGCGCAGGTCGGACGACTCGGAGGCCGCGCTGCAGGAGGCGCGCATCGGCGACGCGGCCGCCTTCGGGCTGGGCGCCGCCGCCTTCACGCTGGCGCAGCTGCTGCTGGACGTGGTGGCCGTGACGCTGCTCAACGTCGCCGCCCTGCGCCAGATCGCCCGCGTGCGCGCGCGCTTCCTGCGGGCCGTGCTGCGCCAGGACATGGCCTGGTTCGACACCTCGGGCGCCGCGGGCTTCGCCAGCAGGCTCACCGAGTAAGTAGCTCGACGACGACACTTGCTATTCACAACGTCTCGGAATAAATGATGCAGACTTATATTGCGTTTGGAGTGGTGGAAATGATCACCTTTTGCCAATGAGCATGTTGAAGGAAATTTCATGCAATATGGATTAAACATGTGACATTTGACCCTGACTGTCAGGCGAGTGCGTCTGCACTGTCGTTCACCATGTTAATAAATCTTGTCCGCGCCACATCCATAACATGTCGAAATCCAGTGCTTAACAATTAGGGTCAAATGTCACATATGTAGCTCCACTCTATGAAATTTCCAAATCAAGAACATAACTTTATGAAAGTAACCTTTGGAATAACAAGTGGTGTTACAAAAAGGCACAGAACTAGTTAGTTTCAATTTTTGTGATCATTTTTTACTCCTCTACATGCACTAGATATTCGTTAAACTTGGTTTTTACGGTTTTGCAACCAAAAAAAGGCAATAATTATTAAGTATATATACACTCCAGGTCTTCAGTGATTTCACTAATTAAAAGAATAGCAAAAATGTTATTTATCACTGTAAATGTCCCAAAAACCTCAAACATTAACTTGAGTAAATTTCACTCATATAATCCAATTCTAAGGTTCCTATTCACATGCTTCTCTTGATTTGAGATCTCTCTTCACATTTTTTTCTCTGGATTGATAGGCATGAGAGTTCTACATTGCTCAATATTTCTTACTGATCTCTAATATTCTGTTTGATTTTTGTTTCCAGTGATTTGGACAAGCTCCAAGAGGGAATTGGTGAAAAACTCGCGATCTTCACTTACCAGATGGTGTCCTTTTGCACTTCTGTGATAATTGCTGCTGTGTATGGCTGGAAATTGACTCTTGTGGTCTTCAGCTGTGCTCCAGTTATAATCATTGCTACAGCTCTTGTAGCAAAGGTATGAATACTTGCATTATCTTGAAATCTTTTCAGTGTCATTGAAATTCAATCTGGCTCAGTTTTGAAGTTCACCATGCCTGAACAAAATATAAAATATTATCTTCACTTATCAATTGTAGTGCAATATTGTCCATGGAAATCTTTCAGTATTAAATGACAGATTAGGTGACGGGTAATATTACAATGACCTGGAATTTGGGGGCAATCTTTACTTTAGAAAGTAATTCTCATTACTTTCAGGCCAACTTACATCACTTAATTCAGTTTACTCTTGTGAATATTTTCACTTGCCTTGAATCTTTTCACTGGTTTCAATACAATGTGAAAGAAACCTGAAGTGAAGAATATTATATTCCTGAATAACCATACTTAGGTTCTCTTTTAAATTCCTGCATGCACAATTCAATCCAATGACTTTGCTTTTTAACTAATTTATTCATTTTTCCCCTTTAGGTTCAAAGCTCTCTTGCTGCCCAAGAACTTCGTTCATATGGTGCAGCTGGTGCTGTGGTAGAGGAAGTGCTGTCAGCTGTTCGCACTGTGATTGCTTTTGGTGGACAGAAGTGTGAAGTGGATCGCTATTCTGAAAAACTTCATCCGTCCAAGAAGATGGGTATTAGACGAGGCCTTTTTTCAGGATTGGGAGCTGCAATAATGTGGTTCATTACTTACTGCAGTTATGCACTTGCTTTCTGGTATGGAGTAGAACTTATTTTGGAATCTCGTGAGAATGGTACCATGGAATACACACCAGGAATTCTAATCATTGTAAGTGTTGATTTTATTAAATATAAAATCCCATGCACAAATAGAGTAATTTTCAATTGAGTTTTGCAACACAAGTGAAATGTTGAACATATTTTGTAATTCTGGAAAGTTCTTTGGTAAAAAGTTCTATATTACAGATCTTTAAATATGAAAGTCAGTTATCAAATTAAAAAATAAGACTTTATTTTTCTTAATATTAGCTTTGAATGCGATTGTGAAGTTTCTTATTTTCAAATCCTTACCAATTTTCCAAAAGTAATCTCTTTTGTAAGTCATCACATTCCTGCACATATTTAACATATCTCGCATATCTCTAAGAAGACATTACTTTTCTTTGTATGTGTAGATTTTGTTTGGCATGCTGGGTGGTGCTTTAAATATGGGTATGGCACTTCCATTAATGGAAGCATTCAATGTGGCACGAGGTGCAGCAGCCACTGTATTTGATGTCATTGAACGTATACCGGCGATTGATGCTCTAAGTGACAAAGGAGAACGTCCTTCTGAACTATCAGGAGATATAGAATTAAGAGGAGTGTCATTCCGTTATCCAGCTCGACCAGAAGTGCAGGTGTGTATCTATATTAGTATTATAAAAGCTTCCTTTGAAAAGACCCCAATCAGTGTTTCGTGAAAAAAGTAGTTAATAGTATTGCATGAATTGAAGTTCTTTGCACCTTTTCCTTTCAAAAGGTTGTTCAAACAGTTTCGTAAATTCATTACTCTTGAGGTATAAAGCTGTTTCTATCATTGAATAAAAAATAAGATAGTGTTATGAAGCAGCTGTGAAGTGAATCTCATTCTGAAGTCCATTAAATTTGTATAGTTTAATTAATTTTCAACCCCAATAGTAAAACTCAACAAATCTATTATTTTTTTCAGTTTTGGAGTTGATAAAGTATTTAATGAAACATTTTACAGTCTTCTAGATTCTCTCAGAATTTTTCATCTGTCTATATATTTTGTGCAATATAAGCTGTTAAATTGGAAGGAATTTATACATATTCATAAGATTTTTACAACCCTTTTCAACATAAAAAACTTGTAATTTTAGAAGTCAGTTTAGTTTTTGTGAATTTTCAGATATTGCAAGGTTTGGATCTACAAATTCAAAGAGGTGAAACGGTGGCTCTTGTTGGTGCTTCTGGCTGTGGCAAATCTACCGTTTTGCAATTACTGCAACGTTTATATGACCCTGAAGCTGGTTCTGTGCTCTTGGATGGACGTGATGTAAAGACTCTGAATTTGGGATGGTTACGGAGACACATTGGTGTGGTTGGACAGGTTGGTGTAGTTTTCTGGCTTAGACTGTTCCAACTTGCAATGAAATTAAACTCTTCATTATGATATGTGAATTTCTCATTAGTAATTTATAATTTTATTCAATTTACACATTGAAAATTTTGTAACTTGCTATTACTTTGTTAATATTTTATTCACTCTAGGAACCTGTGCTGTTTGCCACCTCTATTGCTGAAAATATTCGCTACGGGCGAGAGGATGCAAGCAAATCTGATATAGAAGCTGCAGCAAAAGAAGCGGGTGCTCATGAATTCATCTCTAGATTGCCCCAGGTGAGTCTTCTCTAAGTTCAGTATTTAGTTTCTTGTAACTGCTTTTATAATAGACCGCAATGTGTTAATTATTGACTCTTCAAATGCGAGACGACATGTGGTGATGAGTTACAAGAAATGTAGAGTTACGTTCAACTTTTTATTAGTATTCAATGTTTACATTACAAGGCTTGAATAGGATTTAGCATTATATTAATCATAATTTAATTTCACAAATGGTTCATTAAAGCAATGCAACCATGCGTAATGATAACATTCTTGAAGTGGTAAATTTCTCTCACCAGTTGTTTTTGTACACCATGATGATAATCAAACTCGTTCACTAGTGTAAGTTAACTCCTTAGCAAATTTCTCAAAATGTTTTGGGACTACCACTGACTTCCTTGCATTCCTGTTTAGGGTTACGAAACTGTACTGGGTGATCGGGGCACACAACTATCCGGAGGCCAGAAGCAGCGCATTGCTATTGCAAGAGCGTTAGTACGGGACCCCCGTATCCTTCTTTTGGATGAAGCAACTTCAGCTTTGGACTTGGCAAGTGAAGCACGGGTGCAAGCAGCATTGGAACGTGCATCTCAAGGTCGTACTACTTTGGTGGTAGCTCACCGTCTCAGCACTGTAGCAGGAGCAGATCGAATTGTGTGCCTTGCAGAGGGAAAAGTGGTGGAACAAGGAACACATGCTGAGCTGATGGCTAGTAAAGGCCACTATTATGCTCTTGTTACAGCCAACAGTGAAAAGGATGGAGGTAGGCATTGAAAGATTTCCATTAATGTAAATTGTGCCTATATAAAAAACAACAAGAATATGGTTTAAATTTTTATATTTCTTATGCTGGAAAGCAAATAATAATATTATGAGAAATGTAAATTTACCACTTGAATTGGCAGAAACCTTGTTTCATGAAAAATAGTTGCAGGTTAATGACTTTGTTTTTCTGAAATCTTCCAGAGTTGCGTATTTGCCCTTGAGTGAAACTACTAACTGACACAAATCTTTATAACATTCCTATTATTTTTTGTGGCTGGTTTATTAGTGTGTTTGAGGTTACAGTTTTACAAATTACTTGATGTTGAGTTCTGTCAATGTAATTACATTATTTTGTTAACACCCTTCACTTTAAACAGTTTTATTCATTTGTTAAATAGATAAATGAACTTTGTGTAAAGCTAATGTTCATTAAGAAATAATGATTTTTTTAGTCAATACTTTCGCTAAATATTTTTCAGATGAATACAGGATTTTGAAAAAAATGTATTTTCTTCAATTTTGCAGATGAAGCTAGTCAAGCGGCAGATGATTCAGAGGAGGAAGAGGATTTGGACCTGGCAGATGACAAGAGCAGTCCACTAAGCAGGCAGCAATCTATCACAAGTGCTCGAAGTGCTCGTAGTAACCGCAGTATCAGAGCAAGTATGAGAGGTCATCTAAAAGAATCGACACCATCCCAGGATATTGCAGAGGTAATGAAATTTCTTACCACAATCATTAAATGTATTTTATAATTAAGGAAGTTTTTAAGACTGTGAAGTATTGATGTCTTAAGGTAGTAAAGTGTAAGATATTGTCAGTTGTAACATTTCTTAGTTTAAAATGTCTATAACAAATTAATTTTGTGTTGTAGGAAGAAGACACCTCTTATCCTGCTCCTGTGAGCCGCATATTGAAACTAAATAAAAAAGAATGGGGTTACATACTAATTGGTTGCATAGCATCAGCATTAGTTGGATCTTCTTTCCCTATGTTTGCGGTGCTGTTTGGAGAGGTGTTCAATGTCCTTTCTTTGCCTGATGCAGATGACATTCGCAGCAAGACAAATGTATTCAACATTCTTTTCTTAGGAATTGGAGTCATAGCAGGACTAGGCAGCTTTTTACAGGTGAGATATTTTTCTCTAATTGAACGTTTCTTTTCAGTCAGATGTAGGTAAGTTAAATTTGCCATTGTAATAATGATATTATCTAACACATCTAGGGATGTCTTAAAATATTCTGAGGTAAATCAGTATTCATTCGAATAGTTGCTGAAATATGAAAATTGAAGTCTATAATATTATTTCATTCAAAACGATCAGAAAATAATTGATTACATGAATTAATTTTGATGAACAAGGAATAAATTTCAATTCTTGGCACTAAGCAGGAATTAACTGGTAGAAATTTAATATAAGTTTGCCTTATTTTCAGTCTTACATGTTTGGCATTGCTGGTGTAAGACTTACTACTAGACTCCGCATCGATGTTTTCCGTTCCATGCTGGAGCAAGAAATGGCTTGGTATGATGATGAGAAGAATAGAGTTGGTGCATTATGTGCTAGACTTTCAGGAGATGCTGCTTCAGTGCAAGGAGTAAGTTATTGTACATTTACTTTTTCAGTGCCACAAAAAAACTATAACAACAATAACAATAACAAAACTATAGGTTTTTAAATTACATGAGTCTATATGAAGGTAAACATTTTCATTCTCAAAAGATTGCACTTTAGTAAACGTTAAAATGTAAAATAAGTAATGTAATTTATTGTCAACTTCGGAAAAAGGTTTGTCATCATCTTCAGCTTAAGACACCCTGACTTTCTTAGTAAGATAATTCTTAGAAAATTGCTTTTTACTTCTCTAAAGAAATAAATGATTCTAAACTAGAATATTTATATCAAAATAAACTTTCAAAACATTCTTTATAATCAAATATTGTCATTTTATTTTGTTTAGAGAGCATAATACTTTTTTGTGACTATTATTTGTTCTTAATATCATAATGGAATTTAATTGTTTGAAATTGTGAAAATTGTCCTAATTTGTTTTTTCTTTTTTTCTTTTCTTAATAGGCTACGGGAAGTAGACTGGGATCCATTTTGCAAGCCGTGTCAACTCTGTTTGTGGGAGCAATTATTGCATTGGTTTATTCCTGGAAAATGGCCTTGGTAGCATTGGCTTCAGTTCCTGTGGTGTTTGGGTCTGTTTTTGTCGAGTCAAGAGTTATTCACACCCAAGGACTGGATGAAAAGTTGGCAGTTGAAAGTGCCACAAAAGTGAGTATGATTAAATGTGCAATGCCAATACCATTCAAAAGTACAGGGCAAACATTTTATTATCCTTGTGTATTCAATACTTTGCTTCAACACATACAAATTTCCACACCACAGTAAAACCTGACACACAACTCTACAAAATAACAAGTTAACCTTTACCAACCTTAGCTTAACCTGTAGTAATATCCTAAATTTAGTAATATTGTAATGCTATTTCTTTTGGTTAAACTGACTTTGCAAGACTATCATAGTTGTAACATGTTGTAGTAAGTTGTTTATGCTTAAATTCAATTGTACTTTCTTCTTACAGATTGCAGTAGAAACTATTGCAAACATACGGACAGTTGCAAGTCTTGGTGGAGAAGAAGCTTTCTTGCATAGGTATGAACTAGCCCTATTTGTATCTGGCAAAGCTGCAAGGAAGAAGTTGCGTCTTCGTGGCATTGTATGGGCTCTAGGTCAGACAGCGCCTCTCTTTGGTTATGCCCTTGCGTTCTACTATGGAGGTTACTTGGTAGCTGTGGAAGGTCTGCCTTTCAAGAGTATTATAATGTAAGTTCAATGGAGATTATTAGCTTGAATCATTCATTGTTTCTTTAATGCATTCGGTCAATCCACTCTAGTGTATAATTTTTTTGGATAAAAAATTGGTAGAAAAAACATATAGCTAGTATCTAAAATTAAATCTGTGCAATGCAATGAAAAGGGTATATTTTTCACTTTTTTAGGGTTGGAGAAGCTCTTATTTTTGGAAGCTGGATGCTGGGTCAGAGTATGGCTTTTGCTCCAAATTTTGGCACTGCGAAGTTAGCAGCTGGAAGACTTTTCAGCCTCCTGGATCGCAAACCATTGATTCACACATCACCCTCAGCCCAACCTGTCTCAAAAACTGTAAGTTAATTCGTCAAAATATTACTGATATAAACTTCAACATTGCTCTATTTTATTTTGTGAGATTTTACGTTATGATTGAATCTGAATTGATAGAAATATTGCTTTTGAGAATGCATTTCTTATGTATTGGTGCAGTAAACCTTGTTCAGTAACTTCTAGGAAAAATCAAACTACATTTTTGTTGTTTGCATGGGAGACAGTAGATGAAGGTCTAAAATGATGTTTTGTGTAAATCCATTAGCAGTTCATAGTTTGAGAATATTGATGCATAAGAGTGAAAAGACCTTCACATAATTTAACTTACGCATTACGAAGCAAGGCCAGTTTAACATAGCACGTATACCATGTACCAAAGTTCATAACATTTTGAAAATGTTGCAGAATATTAGTTTTTAAAGATAAAAATGTAGTTTATATTATTTAAATATAGTTCTTTTGTCTTGTATCTAGATATAGAACAATAATATGCAAAGTGCATTACAGATCTTGTTTTTATTTATGAAGGTCTTCAAAACGTTTTACAATTTCTTAAAAGTTTGCCTAAAAACGAAACGGTAATTTTCAAATAACCCTTTAGATAAAATAATATTTAAAATAAGTGGTAGAAACAATATTCCATTGCTGTGCAAAAAGTTGTGAAATTCAAAAATGATTTCTTAAGACCAGTGTCAGTGAATATAATATTTTTGCTTCTGATATAATTATTAAAACTTAGGGGAATTTTTTTTTCTTCTTTTTTTTTTTTCCCCTGCACATGCAATCTTTTTTCACTAAAAATTGACAAAAATTTTGAAATTTTATTGCCTTTGTGGACTGTTTATTACTGGTAGCAATTTGGGATTTAAAACTTAATTGCATGCATGTAATTACTATACAAGAGGATACAGGCACAATGTGCATATGACTGAAATATTTGTAAAATTTACAACTAAATTAAGTGTTGAAAATATTTTTGCAGGAGGGAGCTGCTGGAATTTCCTATGACAAAGTGCACTTCTTCTACCCCACACGTCCGGGTGTCCCTGTTCTGAGGGGTCTTAATCTAGAAATGAAACCTGGCACAACAGTGGCATTAGTAGGTCCAAGTGGGTGTGGCAAATCTACTGTAATACAGTTACTTCAACGTCTTTATGATCCTGTGTCTGGCACAGTGGTACGTATCTGCAGATATTTCATTAATTATTCAGTGTATTATTTAGTAACATCATTATTTTTTATATTAGAAGTTGTCAAATTGGTTACAATGGACTGTTGCTTCTTTTTAGTCACTCGATGAACGTGACACAAACTCCTTACCTTTGGATGGATTAAGAGCTCAACTTGGTATTGTGTCGCAAGAACCAGTACTGTTTGATCGAACAATTGCTGAGAACATTGCCTACGGAGATAATTCACGGGTAGTTCCTATGGAAGAAATTATAGCAGCAGCCAAGAAGTCTAATATTCATAGTTTTGTATCAGCACTTCCTCTGGTGAGTAGAAACTCCATATACTTTAAGGTAGATTAGAAACATTTTTCCCCAATACTTTCCTGAAATTCTGCAAAGTGATTTGAATTTATTTGTTTATTCTTTAAACTATTAATTTTAATGTGCAATATTTCAAAGAGTTCTTACAAAATAAGTTAAAAACATTGTGCTATGCAGGGTTATGACACGAGATTAGGAGGAAAGGGAACCCAACTCTCTGGTGGACAAAAGCAACGTATTGCAATTGCAAGAGCTTTAGTACGCAATCCACGAGTGCTTCTGTTGGATGAAGCAACATCTGCTTTAGATAACCAAAGTGAAAAGGTAAGTAATTTTTTTTAGAAGAAATAACAGAATGGAAAGAAAAATTTAAAGTTGAAGTTTTAAATGTGAATTCGAGAAAAGCTGTGTAGCTTTAGAGAAAATTCTCCAAAAAACACTTATCAGATAAATTCATCAAAATAGTTAATGGTATTTCACTCATCAATGGTATTTGACAGCAAGGTTATCATTCAGTTGAAAAATTAAAAACTTTAACTTTACTAATGGTAATTACTTGTGAGAATTAGCTAAGCTTTCTCCTTTGTGAACTTAGTGTGCCATACATGGGCGAGTTTCATCCATTACAAATATAATGAAAGAAAAAGAAAGTAATTAAGTTTAAATGAAGTATCCAAATATTACAAGCTTGTTTGAGTGAAACCTGACTTCCATAGTTTTGATGAGAACTTTGTCAAAGTTAGTTTTATAATTGACGATGTCCTTAGTGTTATTCAGAAGATGAAGACTTAATGCTGCAATATATCACATGGAAATAAAGTTCACTGTTCAAACAGAGTGATATAAAGCTGCATTCATACCAACTCTAGATCAGCATTACCCTTGTTTTATGCTTTATGCAGCCTGTGTTATTAAAATTAGTGTTTACTGGCAATGTAAATTGCAATAATTCAATCTACAAATTATCTCAATCTGAAAATGTATTTCTTTAAATATTTTGATTTTTAAAATCTTTTCCAATTTAATATATAAAACATTTTACTTGCCATAACTGAGAATTTATTTTTTGTCTCCCTTGCAGGTTGTACAGGAGGCTCTTGACCAAGCACGAGAAGGTCGAACTTGCATTACCATTGCTCACAGGCTTGCCACTGTTCAGCAAGCTGATGTAATTTGTGTGTTGGAACGAGGTGTTGTGGCAGAAATGGGCAACCACCAACAACTTTTATCTCGACGAGGACTTTATTACCAGATGCATCAAAAGTCTCTAGCCTCTACAACATAGTGGCTGGTTGCCCCAGAATGTTTTTAACTTGCATCAAGTTTTGTGCCAATGACTAAGATAGTAAGCTTTATTTTAGCTTTTTGGAGTAAATGAAGTGGAATGAGGCCTGCATTGTTGGGTTCCTAATAATGTTGTAGTTGCAGGCTTTGTAGAAACTGCAAGACAGATTTGATACTGTATAAAAGTGCTGGTATCATAAGATGAGAGATGATGCTTAGCATACTTTGTTTTTGTGTTCATGGAGCCTTCATTTAATGTAGTTTCTCAGTCATCTTTTGCGTGCCTTACAAATTAAGACTGCAAGGTAGAGTAACACAAGTCAATAAATTGTATCACCAAGACAAGTGTTTTTTTCAACCAGAGAACTTCATTGGAGCGGACATGTATTCACCACTTGCTTATGAAGGTGTGGAACTGGAAGATAGCTCAGGGATGAAGAAGCAAGCATAGTGTTACTGTATATTTTATGAATCTTAAGCACTATTGCTATTTGTTACTGTGTTGATCTTTTGTTATGAGAAAACTTTTCATATTTCATTTTAAAATAGAAAGTGGCAATCTTTATTTATTACTTTCAAATTGTCTTCAATCTTCATATTTATCACCAACATCTCATTGAATTTTTAATTTAACAATAAAACCTTTTTTATAATATTCTTCCATATTGTATATTTATTTATCCAAGTAAAATGTTGTCTAAATGCTTCCCTTTATCACACCCAGAGCATACTCTGTATTGTCCATTAAATTACATAGTTTTAAGGTCTCAAAAAATTGTAACCTCCTGCAAGCGGTGCAATGACCATTAATTCTATCTTGATGAAAGACTTAAGGCATTTGAACTTGTGCCAAAATCCTAGGAAGATTCTGTTTATAATTTTATATTTATATATATATATAT
>BOPP01000295.1:814414-982650 GCA_017312745.1 Gryllus bimaculatus | reverse complement strand
ATATTGTAGATTTTGTAAAATATCGCAGCTACACTCGGCTCAAGCTTTTATTCGTTGTAATAATTATCCGCAATATATCTCTTGATAGTTTCGTGACAGATTAAAATTAATAGCTACTAAAAAATTTTAGGGGAGGGGGAATTTTCCTTCCCATGGATCCGCGCCTGGTTTACTGTGTTGCAGATTTCTTGAGTACTGCCTAAGCATAAAATTGCGTTACTTCTCACCTCACCTCCGAAAAAACCCTCCTAAGCAACAGTATGCTTATTTTTGTTAGCCCGGCCCTGCTACAGGCGAATAGGGATTCAACATCTGAAGCTGTCCGCTTTGATTTATTAGACCGTTTCATTTTAAAGGATTTTTACAACCAGAGCCCTCTGTTGGCTGCTCTAACCCGCGACAAGAAAGCCATCGCTGACCGTTAAGTTCGTTCTTCCACCAGCTCTCGGAATGGCAGTCCGGCTTCTAATCATGAGCCCAGCTGGTTCGTCCACACCATCTTGACAAGCTCGCTCTGAAATTACTTTCTAGTAGTCTTGTGAAGAATCTCATCTCTCTTTTGTTTATTGAGATTTTCCTCGAAGCTAATTGCTGCCACACCCTAGGAATGTTTCTCCATTTAACGGGGTTTCCCACGAGAAGGATGAGAGTGGAATTGCGTGTGAGGGGTTGCGAGATTCCTCTTGAAGTCGGTTCCTTGATGCGTATCACACCCTTGAACCCTTTGAAATTACTGTCTGTTATCATTTACTACTTTTATTATTCTTGCTATTTTCTGTAAGTCTCTCGCCTAGCGAGGTGGGTGCTATACATCAACCACCTGAGACCTTTTAAGATCTAAGGTGCCTGTTTCGGTTGCAAAGTCTGGCGGTTCACGGTCCACGTGACGTGAAGCTATATAATCAAAAAATTCATAATGATTGGTGCATTGCTCGAAAGTTCAGACATTTTTGGCCTGAATGTGCGAGTTTTTAAGGCCAATCCTAGCAGACGATGAAGTTAGTTCAGCAAATATCAGTTCGTTTGCAGTGACGACCACAGGAGGAATATTCGTATACAACAGACACCAACCGTCACATGTCGCTCAGCCAAGGCCGGGTACTTATGCTGCTTCTCGGCAACGAAGGCATGGTATAATTTGCCTAATGCATAACCGTCGAATTTGCGAAGATTGTTGAATTGTTTTGCGCGGAAGGTCTCAAAATCTATAAGATCTTAACCTCTTTCGTGTAAGTATAGTCGTCTCATTGAAATGTTGGGATGTGGTACTTGGTAAGAGTGGTCCTCATTTATCGATTAAGCTCCCGCAGTTCTGTTGATGTACAGTGAAAAACACCAAATGCCTATCAGCCAAAGATGTTGCCCTAATATCGAGTTCTTTCCATTTAAAAGTGTTTTACCGATTTTTGCGACTCTTTGCAAGATTTTATTCTGAACATCACGCGTCGTCATTGCTTGACTTGCGTTTAAAAGTTGATGCAGGCCTAAATATTTATTAACATCCTCTTGCCCAAGTTCTTAGATTTCGAGCGCCCTTTCTGCACCAATTTTTCTATTATTATTATTATTATTATTATTATTATTATTATTATATTAATTATTGGAATTATAATTATCATCGCGATTACTAGGTATATTTATTAAAAATAATTTCCTTTTTATTTAAAGTTGTTATACAGAGGTCTGAAATTAAGGTTTATGGCCTTTGACCGTCTATATGGGGTGCCATGCATCACCCGCAGAAACTGCAATTACTTCTCCCGACGTCGATCCATCGCGTACCCTGCGCGGCACCGGGCGCCGAGCGGCATCGGTCCCGGTTGCGCAACAACCAATCGCCTCAAAAGGATATCACGCTCTCCATATATTAAGATTTTACGCAAACGCGCGATGAAATCCATCACGGCGTGAGGCGGGGGCGCTATGTCAGACAGACCGGGCACCGCTGTATTAATACCCACGGGTATCCTGACTCATAAGGCGAAGCGCATGCGGGCGGTGGAGACAGTGTCAGATGCCTCCCTCTGGATGGGCAAAAACGCGTTTTTGGATTCCTAGTTTCAATTGAGACATGTCCAATTTACTAGTTTGAAATTGGCGTCGTTACTAGTTGAAAATGGCGTCGCAGATGCTGTAAACTGTTTTAAGTTATTTTTTATTTGATGTGAATTTCTAAATGCCATGCATAATTCAAATAAATTCTTAGTCTCTGGCACTGGACATGCCAATGAATCGTGGTAGCTGAAAATGTAATACTCCCATTCAAAAATTCCCAACACCCAATGACCTTGCATGTTACCTCCATACGGAGTATGAACTAGTAATATTGCAATTTCAAAATTGTAATCGCCGTAAAAAATACTTGCTGGTATGGATGATACCAACAAAATTTAGTACAGCTAAATTGTGTACGCCTTTTTTGCTAATATGCCCAAAAATGCACATGAAAGATTACCTGCATTCAGCGTTATTCTCTAATTCTAATATAAAAACATTCTCAATTACTACCGAAAATTCTGACACAAAATCTTCTACAATTACATTTAATTTTTCGCCTGTATTGGCACGCCTAAGAACGTAAATGTCCAAAGTCCAATTCGCATGTGCTTCCGTTTACTAACATTACTCACAGTTCTTGTTTTCTCCTTATTCTCTTGGCGTTCTTCAAACTTAACAAGTTCCATGTTAATACTCTACGTAGTTGCTTGCAAATTTATTATTAAAATACAGCAATACGGACGAAACAATTCACTTCTAATGTTCAAAGCAGCGTGACTATTGACATTTCTGCAGCGTGTTTCACATGTTCCAAAACAATCAGTGTTGCCATCCTCATATTAGAGAAGTCAGGCGTCGTGGAGCGAAAGTTGCCTCAGAGTACTGCGATGTAATCAACACCACCTACACAGATCTATTTGGGTGGCTTTGGGTTAATTCTCCGTCTACCCATTAAGATCGCAGCAGTTTTAGGAAATTTCTTAGAATCTTCTGGCGAGATTCGAAAACAAATTACCAGTTCCCCAACACGAGACGGATACGCGTCGAATGGCACCACATATGTCTTCATTTGTGAACGGCAAGTGGTCTAACCCTGACTGATCCGCATACACGGACACCCGCAGTTACTCAAATGCATAGAGGGATTTAGTATTTCTGAAAGAGAAATCTATTTCCGAAAGATAATTTTTTTTACAAATACTTCAAAAAAGAAAGCAAAATGTTTGAAAGTACCACTTTAATGACATACAAGAAAATAAAAAATTACTTTATCAGAAAGAATAACGAAGGCGATGGTTCCTTCTAAACCAGCCTTATTCAACGTAGTGTATTTCTCTGGTGCCCTTCTTATGCGAATTCAATCGATCCAATTTACGAACATGGAAATATTCCGCTGACTTCTCGATATCAGATATTTCCTGTAATTATCTCCAGATCAATATTATCAGGGGTTCCATGAGATATCTTGGCTACTAGAGTTAGCTTTTTTCAGATATTACCTCAAAAACAAATTAATTAAATAATGGATTATAAGTGAAACATCGCCACATTTTAGATACAAATGTAGCAAAAGATCTTCAGAAAAAATCAAAGCTGCTGGTTAAACTAACAAAAAAAACTTTCACATTTTCGAAATGAGAAAACTAAAGGCGACGGATGTTATCTTCCGTCTTTTGCTGAGAATATTAAAACTAGCTACAGAATTTAATAAAGTTATTGAAACTTAAGCCATTGCAAATGTTTATCAGCGCAGCCCATATTTCTAGGAAGTAAAAATGACTAAAACATGCCACATACATGCATAATAAATATTTATAATATTTAATAAATATGAATTATAAACTTTACAATGAATTAATGTTTATTTCTAAAATGTAACGCAAAATTCTTGTAGAAAAATTTGAATTGTGTTATGACGGTATGGACTCTTTAAAGCAAGAAAACATCGGTAAAAAAATATGATTGAAAAATGTATTTTTTTTACTATACAGCGCTGAGACCCCATTTTAATCATTAAATACATTCATGTAATTTTAGAGAAATTTAAATATTGTAAAACGTTAGTTAATTATACTAGTAAAAGCAAATTAATTAGTAAAATGATGTTTTAGTGTTCCACATTTTTGAACTCAAATGGTTTTAATTGACACTACATTGGAGACTCTCTCAGGATTCATAGTGTTGCTATGAACTATATTCATGTTTTGGTTCCGTATATCTTTGTGAAGTAGCATTTTCTTTAAAGTGTTTAATACGAAATAAATACCGCAACTGACTGAAAGACTCGCACCTAATTGATGCATTAAGAGTGGCCTGTCCTAGCTACAAACCAGATTTTCCTCAACTTGCAACGATCACTCATTACATCAGTTAAGACACTTTAGGTGAGACCTCTAATTAATTATGCAAGGCATGCAAGTAAATCTAATTATTTTTAAATTTTCGTTCGTTTTAAGTTTTCAATATTATATTATATTATATTATATATTATTATTATTATTATTATTATTATTATTATTATTCGTCGATGTGTGGTGAATCACATGGCTTCCGCAACCACCTACGAATCAGATAGTCCCAAATACACATAAAAGAAGGACAGTGCTGCAGAAAGAAATAATTGAAAGTGCCTTGCCTATGCTCAAATATGTTTTTTATTTACATCTTATTTTGAGGATGTATTAATAATGCAATTGAAAAAGCTGGTAGTAAATCTTACTTTTCTGCATTTTTAAAACCTTTCTTTTATATTGGTCCCAATCATTTGCGTGTTAAAATTTAAAAATACCAACAGGACAGAATACATCACTAATTCTCAATAAGTGAACCAGAATCACTTATCACATGTACTTTGAAATGAGAGTATTTTCTTGTTGTAAAATGTTTAACAATTATTTAATTACAATTAACTGGGATTACAAACAACACGAGACCTTTCTCTTGAGCGTCTTTTACGCTATCCGAGGACTTAATTTGATTAGAAGGTGCCATTTGAGAAAGTGTTGAAAATGTTTTTGAGGCTTCATGTAAAGTACCATCAAAAATCAAAGTATCCGGTTGAAACTTCCGAGAAATTGAGTTCGTTCAGATGGATCGGGAAATATCAATTTTGGAGAAAATCGGTTGAACGGTTTAGGCGCTAGAGTTGACCACTGACGGACAGTCGGGCAGACAGACGTTTTGCAGTCAATCCATTTTTCGGTATCAAGAAACCCCAACACACAGATTCTGGCTACATCACGTAGTTAGAGGAAGTAATTTACTACATATAGCAACATAATTTATCCACAGTTTCGTTTCCAGGGTCCGACTGGAAAATTTTTTGCCGACTATTTTTCAGCCCACGACTACATAACTTTCTCTTCTTACGAAGTACCTTCTTAAGGTCGAGAAAGTAAAAAGCGATTCGTCCGGGTAGACGGAGGAAATTCCGCACTGCGCGTGGGGCGGGCGACAGCAGGCGGCGCTGAAGGAGCAATGCGGCGCCTTATAGGGACCTCGCGCGTCGCGGCGCGGCGCGGCGTGGCTCGGTTCAGCCCGGCTCGGCGCCGCCGCCGGCTGCTTCGCGGGACGAGGCCCGTGCTCCCTGACCCACTTGCCGCCCCGCCCACCCCCTCCTCGCCCCGCGCGCTTTCGCTCCTCGCGCCGCAGCCGCCCCGTGCGTATGTGCACAGGCTTCCCCGTCGACCCTCCATCTCCATCCTCCATCTCATGTGCCACTAGGAGAGCAGGTTTCTCGACGGCTGAAACGCGGGCGCCGCCGCGGGGCCGGGAAAGGCCGCAGGGCGTTAGGGGCTGCGGCCAACGAACCGCTGATTGATTGATTGATTAATTGATTGTTAGTGATTCCTGACGCGTCAACTGCCAAGAGCATTATTCATCGGGAGGTGGCGGAAGTGCATTTTTTTCTTCGAGAGGTGGCGATGGTATTCTCCCGCTGGATGGCGAGTTCCGTCGTCGACCTACCGTCGACTAGCGGGGTTATTTCCAATCAGGTTGTATCTGTGGCGTCTTGCCGGGGCAATAAATTACAGACGTGAACGGCTTGTAAATATTTAGTATTTATTAGAAATAAAATACTCCGACACCATAATACTATATACAATATTTACAAATAAATGACCGTTACAAGAAGGAACTTTCCCTGGTTACCACCACCGCTGGCCCGATAATTAATTACCATGTTCGGTGTGATGCACCAGTACCTTACGCGAGCATACCAGCGAGTATGCCGCACCTACCGTCACGACGTAGCACGCCGGCTTCGGTTCCCCGCCTCGGTCGCCTATGCATTACAATGCAACGCCGCGCACAACCCACACGACGCCTTACCGACGCGCCCAAGAATCAGATGAAAACAGAAGATCGAGTTAGGTCGGGATTCGCTTATATACCTTCTGGGCAGGCTGACGGAACTGCGTCACCCGCAGTGTCCGCCGACGCGTTTCCGCCGGGTCCGGGGTCTCCACGTTGCCTCCCACGAACTTCCCTGCTCCCTAGCCTTTGTGCAGCCCAGCGTCTCTTCCGCCAGCGCTGTCCACGTGGCTGATATAGTACGTTTGTACTGGCGACAGATATGACGCCACATATCTCTCATCAGCGGGTCACCGCCCCAACTGGGACAAGCTCTAAGCTACCGACCCGGCTCCCGGCTAGTGTGGTGGTGTATTGCTTGTTAGCGTAAGTGTGAGGATAGGAAGAAGAGGTGAGGAAAAGACAAGGAAGAGGAAAGAAAGATAGCGAGCGGTCCGTAGCCCGTTTGTTCCGGCATTCGTTTGGTGTTGATCGGGGAAACCACAGAAAACTACCGATCAGAGCAGCCGACCGCTAGAATTCTCCTCCAGGCAGCGACTGAATTCGACCTAACTGACGAACTAATGACGAAACTGCCTGCCACCACGGAGCCTCCCGGTGCGGAGGACACGCCACCAATAACGCAACGTCGTCGGATCGCGGGGGGGGGGGGGAGGCATGAGGGGGCGAAGTTAACTGAGATGTTTTGTAGCTTTCCATTTCTTTTTACCAAGGCGTTTTTACCAATCGAGGTGGGAGGAGGCAGGGTTGGGCGGGGTGAAGAGGGCGGGTGCAACTGGTCAGAGTGAGATCGTACAGGATCCGCAATTGGGGAGGGGGGGGAGGTCAGGTCTTGCCGGGACGGAGATACACTAAGCCTAGAACTCGATAATTTCCCACTCTAATAGATCGCGATTAATTGCGTAAGCGGGGAATGTGGGGTATTTGAGCTAGTAGTAATACATTTCACCGCATAATACATTTTTGTCTTTCTTCTCCTAAAATGGGACGCTCCTTGGCGGCACCTACTGCTATTGTTATGGCTTTAAGTTTGCGTTATCTCCCTTACCAACCTGATATACAGGCCATCCGTACCACTTGAGTGTATTTGTTTGCCGGATTCGCAGGGGGACATACGCGTTTTCGGCACATCCTATCCACAGGTCCAGAAATCGTAAATTCGGGTATTACTGACAAAATTTGTTCCTTAGAACCCTGTCTTCTGCGTTTGTGCATTTTTTTCTGAGACGTGTGTTATATCATAGATATGTCGCAATGGTTGTATGCTCAACTCATTTAAGACTAAACATTGCAGTCATTCGTTCGAAACTGGGTAGAAATCAGTTTGTTTATACTAGTTTTGCCGCTTTTCACTTTTTTGTACCAGATACGTTTTTAATAAAAAAAAGAATGTCGACATTTTTGTGTGTTTTAAAATTCAAAATAGTTTTTTATTTTTTCTGTCAACTCTCCAGTTTTTCTTCTTTTTTATTTCTTTTCATTTCGTTAATGGAACTTTCAGATCCTGCAGAAATTTTTTTTCTTTTTTTTTCATCCTTTATCAGTCACCTGAAAAAGGTCTACATCAATATTTTATAGTATTTTCAAGTACTTTTACTAATACTCCTTACTGTTATGGAAAGTCACATCTAAGAGGATGTGATAGAAGACAAACGCGCGTATCACAAATATTACGAATGTGAAAAATTCTGTACAATCTTCAACATCGAGGCGCTAGAGAGAGCAGCAACTGTGCTCCTTCGTAGGAAAGGTAGCACGAACCTTGCCGTGGATGTGTAGGATTTTCTCTCCCCTTTCGTGTACATTGTGTCGCGATGACCAGATCTGAGGAACCGACAAGTATGTTAGTGTCTGTGTAGGATATTTTGGAATAAAAGTTATGAACTTCTAGGGCAGCTAGAGGAGAAGACAAGGATGATTTCTTTTGTAAATGAACATATAGGAAACCTCATGTATTGAAGTTAATCAAGTGACTTTTGTCGCGGAATCTCAGCGTACACTTGTGTTTAGCAGGTACACATCTGACAGAGAGATTTCAGTTCGCAAATTTACTCTCACTCTCTTCTAGTATATTATGGATTTATCTTATAAAAAACTAACCGCCTATCATTTGATACCGATTATACACCCCCCTTCCCACACATATACACACGCACGTGTGCGCACCATCAGAGATGGTTGAGGACTCATTTCAAAGTTGGGAAAATGGGGAATCTTTAAATTACCTAACCCCCATCCCCAACATACACAGGACCTTCTGAGGAAACTCCCAATGGTTGGGAGCTTCTGTACAGCTAAAACACGGGTACTTGACACGTTTTAACCCCTCAGACCATTACATAAATTTTGTTATTTCACGTAAAGTTGAATATATTAATAATAAATTGTGGACCAAGTAATAACATGTAATCCCACATTTTTAAAGAGTATATTTCTTTCAGGACTCTTACAGGACTCTTTTACCTCGTGCAGTGGGACTCAAACTGTGATCCGTGGCATTCTAGGGTTCTGCTAGTATGCCCAAAAATATTGTTCACAGATATTAAAATAAAACATAAATATTCGTCTGAAAAATTACGAATTTAGAAATAGGACATGAAACTCTTTTACTAAGATTCGCTGAAATATGCGTGTTGTGATCTTACAAAGCTTAATAAAGTTTACCGACCGGGTTAGGATTCTGAGGAAGAAAAGTGCCTTTCAACGTATTCCATGATTAAAAATATTTGTTACTCAGTTTATTTTATAATGCATGAAACAGTTCCTTTCGAGAAAAAAGGAGAAACGGTTTCTGCTAGAGAAATCTGTTATATTTTTTCAATTTTTGTTGAAGACCAACAGTTTATACAAAGACGTTTCGGACAACAGTGCCCCTGCTCAAAAGCAGGTTGATTTCTGGCGGAACGCGACGGAACGGCGTCTTGGTACCTCAGGAACGAAGTAGGTGGAAAAAAGACAAGAAAAGATGAAGCTAAGGGCAAATACTGGGCAATCTCAATTTTTAGTTCGATCAACTTTCGTAAACTTAAAATTAAGTTATTTCTCTCTTAACTATATCATTTCTACGAAAGAAGTAAAAGTATTAGTATATGATTACAATCTCTAATTGTTTATTTCCTAGTATTATTATTCCATTCGCATAGAGCTACAGCAACCACTGTTACTAATTGTTATGAAGGATAATAATTTTTAAATAATACATTTTTAAATAAAAATAAATAATTATTCCTATTAAATTAATAATTAATTTTGAATGCGTTTCGGGTCGTAAAATGTTATAAATGACGCACTGCGCAGGAGCATTAGCGCGAAGTTCGCGCCCGTGGACCCCGTGCGCCGTATTGCGCATGGGCATTTCGCCTCCGAGGCGATCGCGGCGTGGGAGCGTGCGGGCGGGCGCCTTGTACGGCACGTTGGCCGAGGCCGTTAGCGACTCAACAGGTGGAGGCGCGCTGAGTCACGCGGGGCGGCGCGGCGCGGCGCTGAGCGGGGCCGAGCGGCCATCTGCTGCTGGGGCGTCGCTTCTTCGGCCGCGCAGGCCTCCCGGCTGGCGCTGCGGCCGACGGCCTCCGCGGCTTCGGCTCAACGCTCGGCGCCACGGAGCAAACACCCCAGGCAGCCTCGGAGTTCGGCGATACTGCAAGTGAGATGGGAATCGAATGCTCCTCTACTTGGCAACGTTTCCAGATTGCCAAGTAGATTCGGTAACTCATAGATTCGTTGTACCAATATTTATTACTAGTTTCGTCACTATTTCTAATTACTATAAATTATAATACTACCGGTAATGACTGTGGTGAATTCTGGATTAAAATCACACACACTAATACTTGCAAATATCAGCAACAAATATCAGATACAAACAGGTAGGCGTGCCTTGAGTTCGGGAACTTCGGAATAGCCTTAGAAGTGTGTAACCATGAAGGTAACTGCAACTCCAAATAGCCTCATCTTTTTTATTAATAAACAATATTTTTTTACATTCCAGACCCACTTACTGTTGTCATTTTTAAAATTACTATTTTTGAAAAATAGTGAAATATATTTACAAGGGAATCTCCTTAAAAATCTTATGTAGCTTCACTATGCGCACGTTTTATTGACACTCCTTTTGCTTGTAGTGGTAGGAGTAGAAGTAAGGGCGATTCAGTATTTTGTTAGCATTGCAGAAAATAAAATTGGCAGTTCGTTTACCGTTGCAAATAACTTTTCTAAAACTCGTGAACGAAGATGTCAAGTTTTTCAAACGTCGCAAAACTCGCGCTTTTTAAATTTAATTTTTATTTATTTATCTATCTTTAACTTTGACTCATCTTTCAAACATTTTTAGTTAAAATGATGGGAAGGGATTCTGGAACTCAAGGAAGAGTACTAAAGGACTGTGAACAATGCAGTCGGTTTCTCCATTTTTTGAAAGGTATAAACTTGTACAGTGATTTATAAGAAAAATCTATAAACTGGTTAATATTGTGATACGAATGTTTCCTCCCAAAGTGTCATAACACTCCAGATAGTTTAAACATTGTCACACACGCTATCTACCTTGGAATTCATCAAACCAGAGGCCCGGCCATCTAATGTCAACATTAGTGAAAAGAAAAATCAAATGATTAATTCCTTTAAAATGATTTACCGAACATTCGCATTTTAGCTCATTTAATAACGACACTTGCAAGCCAAGTGCAAAAGCGCGGTACATTTCATATTACAAATTATGTCTGTCTGCCTCTTTCTCTCTTACAGATTGTATAACTTTTGGTTACGTATTACATTTGCATTACAAAGGCATACCAATGATTCAAAATCATTGGAATGCATGTTCATGGTCTTATGTATTTACAAACTGTTTCAAAAACAACGTTTCGACGATAACATTGTTTTCGTCAAGTGAACCGGGCTAAAATTTTGACAATATGATTAGGCAAATTTAAAAAATAAAATAAAATTCAAATTATCATTAATATAGTGTGAATCAATGAGAGGGATGGTAAAAAAGTCAACATGTCCTGTTTCACATCATATCTGCGGATACATGGAAAGTTATGTGACCAAATAGACGTAAATGAGTAGAGCAAAGAGTAAACAATTGTGACGAAGAAATACTGTTATATTTAAAACATTACATTCTATTGTACTTTCAAAATTGACAATAATTCTGGTGGTTGATAAACATCGTTAATAATAGTCGTTGACAATTATTACCATCCACCGGAATCATTGTGAATTTTGAAAGTAAATTAGAATGTAATGTTTGTAATTATTGTGAAATAGGAAACGTATTTCGTCATCGTTATCCAACTTATATTGTGAATACGTGCTGAAATGTATAGTGATTTCTTCTTCGCTACACCCATCCGTATTATATGATCGATATGTTTACTCTTTTCTCCACAAATGATGAAATATTTGAAGTTGTAATGAACAAGTCTCTTAGAGATGTCTCTATGTTTGAATTATTTATATAATGAAATCTGTTGAATTGTATTATTAACAGTTTGAAATAATATAAGGCCAATACACGAAGATTAAAATTAAATGGAACTCAAGAAAACTTGCACAGATTATCTCCCAATACGTCACATACACTTAATTACTGTTCTTTTTTACTAAATAAACGTAAATCTAAATCTAAATGTCCAAATGTAGGGCCTAATGTGAATTTAAAATGCATCTATTATTTCCGAAATGTCTGTGTAAAGAACGTCGTGAATAAAATAATATAATATATTATATATTCGAGACATTTTAACATCAGAGATTTTTGTTAATACTTTTCATATATTACACTATTTGCTGTGTAAGTTATCAGTAATTGGAAAATTTGAAGAGATAAACATTTCAGTTTGTACTATAATATACAAATCCTTAATATAAATTTTAGATAAGAGAATTTAATTTTACATTCAGCATGCATATAAGCATCAATAGATGTACTTTCCCCATTCAGTTTGTAATTGTTCTATCACTGTTTTAATTCACGAAAAAATAAGAAACCCCCGCATTCCATGCTTGATCTAAATAAAGCATATGTAGAAAATATTAAGAAGGGGAATTTGTTCCTCTCTTCCCGACACATACTTCTCACGTAGCCTCCAATTGTTCATCGACTGGCTACATTTCATTCGGGTGTCTTTGATAGTACGTAGGCAACTACAGCATATGGAGAGTGATGGTGCTATCAGAGCCAAAATAGAAATGTGGTGAATCGCAACAGAACAGAGACTGAAGTCTACAAAACTCTTCACCTGTTGACATTCTGCATATATTTCGTACACATTCGAAGTGTTGCAAGTGTAGTTGAAAGTTGCTTTTCTACAATATGCAGCATTCTATTGGAAATAAAATTCATTTCCATGGAGTGTACGAATGGAAAGAATGGTAAGACGGATGTGTTATGCCGATTAACAATTCCGTTCAACTTAAATTGTGCCTCATCGGACAAAACAACTTTCCCTTCAAAGGCCTCATCCTATTATATCGTGTTCCGAACGTACTCACAGTGTTGCATTCTCCGATCAGGATCATCTTCATTAAATTCACGCAAGTCTTGGGATGAAATATCTGTTTTAATGATACAACGAACACTGGTTCTGCTAATCCCAGTCTCTTGTGCACATTGCTTGTAGATTTCTGCGGCGAGTGCTCAAAACGATCCGACACCACAGCCGAGGGTGCAGGGTTTGTTAGTGTGCGAGGTCTCCTAGATCTGTCCTTGTGAACATCGCGTACAGTACCATCAGTCTCAAATTGTCGCGAATGCATGCAGTTGTTACTCTCGTTGGTTGTTCTGGTCCGTACTCACGTCTTCATTGTCGTTGAACTTCAACAGCTTTCCAATACCACTTCACAATTGTTTTCCGCTGTTCAAACGATAATCTTGGCTCCATTTTGTTGCAGCAACGCTGGCAAACGTAATGTAAGTCACATTTGTTTACAAAACTTCATTTAACGTTTTTGTTCTGCTATCGGTCTGGGCAATTACGATAATCTTGGCTTCATTTCGTTCATTGTTGTCCTGTTGCTAAGCTCGGTTTCATTTTATTCATTGTTTGACCTGTCGGTAGCTACGCTAGCATCTCGTATTATCATTTTTGCATGATACTACACCATATTACACATTACTGTTGTTTTCCGATCAGACTTTCAAATGTTTTATATAAAGGCCTCCTGTTAACATTGAATACATTTTTTGGCACCCACTCGATTTTGAGATATTGAAATATTTAATATCTCTATCTACAGCGATGACGAACTCTTGTATTGTTGACTATTAAATTATTACCACAAAAGCAAACACATCATGAAAGGTATTGACTTCACTTTTCCTTTTATTAAAATGCTTATTCATACGATGTACATAAAGTTTAAAATAATGCGTATTGAAACAATAGCAGTGTATTATTTATTTATTGAACGTCAAAAACGTGTGTGTGACGGCAATGGCGGTCGTGATCCCGCTCCCTCAAAGGCCTAGAGTTTTTCGTTTGTTACCTTCCTTTATTTGGCAAAATTGAATTAAATATTTATGTTAGAATTATGTAATTATTTAAAAAATAATATTCTTTAATATCATATATACACTACAATATTTATTTAGAATATAATAAGTATGTTCATTATTTAACAAAAATCTATGATCCCCCTATGACCAGTTGGATTCGCCCCTGGTGACGTACAATGGGGAAAAGTGTATTATGATAACATTTTCTAAATTCTGGAATTCCTACCCTGAGTCATGCACAAGTTTAATTTTGAATACATAAGAAAATGCGCATTTTTGGAGCTCAGAGCCCAGGGCAGTTGGTCCGTTCGCGCTTCTTGGTCCACGGTGGAAAGTTGCGCTGAAACTGAACAGAAAACAGAGAAATTCTACATCCGTTTTGCGGCATCTGCTTCCGAGCGAGGGGCGTGACGTGACGTGAGGTGTACAGCAGCGGGGCGCGTGGTGCCTGGGCGGGGGGCCGGGCGGGGGGCCGGGCGGGCGACCCTCACCCACTTCGCCGCATGGCGTGGCCGGCCGGCGCTTCTGGCAGCGCGGGACACATGCCCCGTGTCTTTCGATTAGAAACACCTCCCTGCCTTCCACACATCGCTCTGTCGCGCACGCGTATATCTTATCACGAGCAACGACCGCTGTTTGGTCCGGTGGTTCTGTTTCATGGAATGCCGATGATGTCATTCACAGAAACAACGTGTAGAGTCACTGGCGCGGGGCAAGTACTGGTTCTGCGCGTGCGATGTTTGAATTCGAATAGTTAGGAGGAAGATTTTCATTTGAGCGGCTAGAAATGAGAATTCCCTTACAAGTGTTTTAAGCACAACATTATTAAAATTCATGTTGGGCAGATATTATTCAACGACAACGTATTCCTAAAAAAATGAAACATTTATTAATTTTGTCGGTGCACAAAAAAGGGACACATCTAAAAAATAACTTTTTGCAGGAGAATGTTTTAATCTGAAAGGAGCTGTATTCTTCACCACAGACAAAATATTTAACTGCATGTCGGCTGTAAATTTGAAGACGTGTAAAATACCAATAATTATAATAAAACTGCGTGTGAGACTTGGGAACAATAAATAAATCTACTGTTTTTAATATAAAATATTTCTAATTACTAACAATAGAAATATCAGTTAAATAAAATTACATCGGGAAATAATTATAATATAATTCACTCTTCCAATTGATAATGACCGCAGTTTATAAAGAGTTATAATAAATAAATTTTGTAAAACGATCCTGTCTTCAATTAAAATGCTATTGCAACGTAGCTCATTTCTGACATAGAAGATAATACAATATAATAACAACATACAATTTGAGAAATATTGTGAAGTGGTCTGAAGTGAATGACTCGCTCACAACGGGCAATAGTTCAAGCCTGAAGCAGGTTAAAAGAAGAAATTTTTAAATTGATACAGAGCGAGAAAATGCAAGTAATATATCTACAATTGACGTTCAACATTATTTTAAATCTTTGGGAAATATAAATTTGTTATTTTTGTTTACTACAATTAGTCAATGGTCAACTGATCGTGAGCTATTTCAGGCTGGATAATTTCCGGCGACGAATGCCACTGAAAGTGATACGCAATATTTTTATTTAGCATGTATTCGTACATACTCTCCTAAGCTACAAGTCTATCACGGGAAGCGTGAGGACATTTGAAGTTGAACTGCTCTTCGTCTCTTCCATTACACCAGTCAAGTCCAGAATGATATTTAAACGACGTTAAGCTTGAAATGTTATACATTAGATTGTTTATCGTAATACCATGGTCTGATTTAACATTTTTTAGTAAGTAACATGTATACGTTATTATGAGATGCATCTTTTCCAAGAAATTATCGGATGAGAATCAATGAATGCAGTTGGAAATTAAGTTGCCAAAGTTGCTTTTTGGAAATATAAACAAGAAATATCATTTGGATATAATATAAACAAGTTAAATCATTTGGAGATAATGTAAACAAGATGAATGATTTCCAATGCGTTCCGTATAAAAATATAAATTGACTTTTGAACATCAAAAGGAACTTCAAAAATATTTGAAGTTAATGAGTTTTTACCAGAGAAGTTTAGATGTATTATTCTTCACATAGCAAATTGATATTTCTCTTACCTCATGAAGTATTTTTTGCCACGTCTTTTATTCACTTGCAGTAACAAATATAAACAGAAATAAAAAGACATTGCAAGTCTTTAGTTTTTTTTTTTTAATTTTCTTTGTAATTAATTTTCGTATTTCAAAAGGATTGCACTTCCTGATGCGCTAAATTTATTTTATTTTATTGTGTGATTATGTTTATTAACTTCCATTTTCCATTTTATACAAGACAAAAGAAAGACAAGAAAGAATATTACGCAGAAAATGACGATTTGCGGCTAAAGAAAACACCCAACCGTCGCGAGTGGACGTCTTTTTTTTAACCGTTCTTCTGACATCATCGTACCGGCCGCCTTGAAAAGACGAACCCTCCACCCTGACGTAATCGGGCAACTCCACCAATGGGCGGCAGCGCAGCAGTCACGTGACGCGACAAAACTCAATACCGTGAAAGCACAACGCCCGGCCGGGCGGCGCAACTGCCATTCCAGCGTGAGCGAGCGTGAGAGCGAGACAAGTGTGTGCAGCACAGTCCCAGGAGGCGCGGCGACTCGACTTAGCGAGTGATAATCCCAGTTGCTGTAACCTTCATTTAAAATGGCAAACAACCGTGCTACCAAGTCTGGATTCGCCGCGGAGGCTCAGAGAAAGGTAAGGGACAACCTCTCTCGAGTCTGTTGCGTAAGATTATGAGCGCTTTGTAACAGGTGTTTTTATTTGATGAACTTGTTGACACTGTACAGGTGGGATCTCTTGGGAAGCATTTATCTTCAAATCGGACCTCGTAAAAGTTGAGCGAACAGTTCTTGTAACAAAGTGATTATTTCTTATTTAAATCACGGATTTGTGGAAGTCGAAATAATTGTTTCGCTCATTAATATAGCAGTTCGCCGTCAATGAAACTCACCATAGAATTAAATGGATTAGACTAGCGTTTACTGCTTAGAATAGTTCATAATTATTGATTGCCAGGTAGGGTGTCGTTGCTGAAGCAGGTACAATGCTAAAAGTTTTCCGTTGAGGACGTGTGGAGGAACGTGAGTGGACTGCGGCCTTCCCCCTCCTCCGGGCGATTAGCGCCCCTGAGCCGACTAATTGCCCCGCCCATCGGCCGCTTGTCTCAAGCGGAAACCCGTGCGTTCCTGGGCCTGCCCGTGCTAAGCGCTAATTTGTAATCGCTTTCCCGCCCGAAGCCCTACCCGCGAACAAGAACAGGCGACAGTCGCCAACCGGCCGTTCGCGGCCGCCGGCAATTGTTTTGGGGCGGAGGCACTGTGACCTGACCTGACCTGGATGGCGAGCATCGATTTTCGTGATTACGAACAGCAGTAGCCGTTCAAGAGAACTTCCAACCCGCTGATGCTGGGCAGAACAAGTGTTGTCGAAGAGATGACACCAACATAAGATGTCTGAAGTGCCATCATATGGCAGTTATTTATAATCATTTGTTCTAGTTTCTATGTAGCATTTGTCAGATACTACTAGGCAAAATTACACACTCTTACCTAGAATAAATCTGCCACATAGTTACAATTAATTACGATGTTGCGCTAGCTCAAATCTATGCTGCTGCGTTGATAAGTGTCGGTGTCTACAAGTAAAATAATAGTATAATTGACCTGCGAAGCGATTTTGTGTGCTTTATTAGTTGTTGACAAAATTTGACTTTACAGATTTATAATTTTTTATATAAGGTTATCCGTGACAGAGGACGAGTGAAAACGATGTCATTTGAAGCGTCAAACTCTTCTCACGATGAGCAGAGCCTTGGGCCGCATAAACTTTTTAGAGCCTTTCAGCGATTCCCAGTGAGTCCGTTGCTCCTAGGGACGAGTTTAAGTGAAGCTTGGGAGAAAGTCTGGTCTTTATAAAGAAAAGAAGGAAACATTTGCGACAACGTAAGGGGCGGATGATAAGTCAGATAGAAAATCAGAGGGGCTAGGAGTTTTGTTCTTCCCTCCAAATGTTTTTTTGATCATTGTTCCACATTTGTGGAACTTCCACCGATCGCCAGGCTTCAGTTTGTGTGCATGAAACGGGTAGCGATAATTGGGAATGAAACTGGACTTATTAATGAAATGTGTTCGTCGAACCATTAAAATACAAATCCTTGAGTGTGGATCATCCATACGTCCTTATCTATAGATAAACCGTTGATGGTTTTACTCCTTGACCAGAATATTAGGGATTTGAAAACCGAGACACTGATATCAACTTTACAAATCTTGTAACTGCGTATTATAATAAACAAAGAACAAGGACCCTGAATGTGGTTTAACATCTTTACATATCTTACGGATGGTATTGAAGAACATTTGAATTTTTTTACTTGTTGTGTGTTCGTTCGTAACAGAGAACTCTGCCTGAACGTTTTATTAACGCGAGTATGCGCTTTGCCTGGCCTGGTAGGGATATAAACGCTCGGGTCGTGCAAGCGAGGCAGAATAAGACGAGGTAGAGCCTCTCTTGCAGTTGGGCGCGGCGCTGCACCGAGAGGTAGTGGGGAAGGGGAACGGGCAGCCCCTCCCCCCGTACCCCTACGCGTGGGCGGGGCCCCGCCGGAACTGGAAAGATTCCTGTGCTGCCCTATGCACCAACGGATTTGTCGTCTTACAGCTATGCGCTGATGTTTAAGGGTCGTTAATGAATGGTCAAAACGAATGCTCGTGGAATTAATAATCTCTTAAATAATTTTCTCAGAATTTCAAATGTTCTTTTAATATTGCAATGCCATCTTGTTCTTGTTACTTTACCGTGTGTTTTTGTGGAATAAATTGAAATCGCTTCCTGAGAAGTAGCCTATCATATAATTTTTTTTTCTACATGTGAGGTAATGTTGAGAGATAGCATTGGGGATGCGCAGTGAAAGTCCTAGGCATACTTAGACAAACTGCGGGTCCCGCTAATAATATTATTAAGTTAATACACGTAATCAATATGAATGTGAAAATTAACTGTAACCTTTGCAATTTTAAAAATGAATACTATTTTTAAATATTTATTAACTTTTAAGGCTCTGTTAGCTATAGGGGTGCTGAAGGTCATGGTTAGTTAGATTATAATATCTTTTGGTGTTTTTAATATTATAGAAAATTTTCTTTCACCTAATATGTAAAAAAGGACATATTAGCAAACTAAAACAAACAAAACACTACATAATCTAAATATGAAATACTCCATCCCACTAAATTTCGAACCCAGTTGGGGAATCATGGGGTGTTGACATTTTTAGAAAAATCTTTAGTAAGAAAGGAATTCACATTAACATTATTGAAGTAAACATTTCTCTTCGTTCATTGGTGTTCACGTAAAGGGAATGAAGTTTTAAATGTGAGACCGAAGAAAAGTGGAAATAAAATTTCGCGTGTACATTATAAAGTAAACAGAATTTCAAAAAATATTAAATTCAGTGTATTTTATTTGCAGAAGGCGATGTAGATCATACTTAGTCGTGAAGAGCTTTCTAAGCAAGTAAAGTCGTGCCTTCGCAAAGTTCGCTTGACCCGAACACCATCGAATTCGCTTCTGAGCGTGGCAGGCCCTGCCAGGGGGGGGGGAGGGGGAGGCAGAGAGGTTCGATGGCTGGCGTTGCACATGCGGCGCGCTGCTCCTTGGCCCAGGGGCCCCCGCGAGGTGGCGCGGGAACCCAACTCGACGCGAACGCAGGCGCGCCTGCGTCGGGCCGCTGCTGACGCGGGCGCGAGCGTTCGAAGCGCGCGGGACAAGACGCTGGCTGTGGGGCTGTCGCACGTTCCGGGTACGTGACCGTGTTACCGTGCAAACGCGTGCGTTTGCTGCGAATACAGTGGATTAAAATGGAAATGGGTGGGTGGAGGGAGTTCGGCCCAACAAGGTTCAAAAATGCTAACGGAAGCATAGGATTTTGAACCTTGTCTGGGGTGGTAAAATATTTTTTCACAAAGCTATAAAGTGCTAAAGGCGTCATCGCACACTCGGGATAAGAGGGTTTTCCCATCTGAGTAGACACGAGCATCTGTAGCTACAAGAGAATATTAGCGTATTCACATAGTACTAATATGTAAATAGGCTTGTACTCAAATTATTTTTGTGAATTGGTCTGAACTCATAATTGTTCTTATAGCAGGGTAAATTTAGCATTGATTTAGTTTCTATCGAAGATATCAAGACCCTGCCTACTTTAAAGAAATATTGCATCAACGTCATTACTACATACACTATGCTCGTCATGTTGATTCATGTCACAAAGAGCCCATCTATCAAAGAAGACTATTGTATTATGTTGTAGTAGTTACTGTATTTGCTTAGCACATCCGGCCATGAACAGCTGCAACTTTCACTATTGCTTAATCGCTTACAGTGTTCCCTTTATCATGACGTGATTCATCAAACGTAGCGTCTAAGTGAATAGTAATGAAAATAGCACACATGTAGCGATTCAATCTGTATTTTAGATTTCATTATAGGACATGTGCAGTAGATATTGTAAAATGAGAAACTTCGTAAAAAAATTAAGATTTTCTCTTGAAAATTTAGTAATGGTGGAAACGAGTAAATAGAATAATTTAAGTACACTGGCATAAAGATAATTGTAGATTTGTTCGCTAGTAATATTGTATTTAATAAAACCTTCAATTTCCCTTGTTGCGCAATTGGACTGGTGTTCGGTATGCGGCTTATACTAGCGATGAAAGATGAATGGAATGTTGTGTTAAAGAATGAGTTATCATTTTTTGGAACCACTCCAGCGTTAGTCCTTCAGAGAAAAGTAAATTAAGAAATCCCCAGCGACGTGCCTTCATTTCGATTTCTGGCTGTGACAGGAAGTTAAATCAATTTCCCCGGACGATAGTTAAGAACTCGAGTCACGACGTCAAGCTCAAGAGTTCCAAGCACGTAAGCACTAATCTATACGATTTGTAGAAATTTTGAGTCGTAATAGTGAAACAAAATAAATGGGAATTGCAGGGAAGATTAGAATTAATCATGGAGTTTACACACTCCCATGCTGTTCTGGCACCACTAATTGAGAAACCTTGACATGCATGTTATGCACTGTGAGCAGGAGCTTTATCGCAGAATCTGTGACTCGTCCTTCCGTTCCTCGCTATGCCTCGGCTCTCACGTGGTTATAAACCGTAAGGTAAATAAATAGTTTTGAATGGGTGGCGCCTTATTTAACCATGAGCTCATCCGAACGAAGAAATCTGTTGTTAGTTTTTAGAGAATGAATTCATAGCGAAATCTGTGAGAGTTTCATACACCGAAAATGTCTACAAATTCCGGATTATTATAAAATACGTATTACGAGATAAATTTTAAGTATTTTTAATTAAAGAAATTCTGGTGTGTGTATTTGTGAATTATTTAGAACTAGACGTAGGAGGACATACTAATTTGAAGTTTGTATGGAGAGGTAAATATTGAATTAAAATGGGGAATTGCGTGCCCTTGATTCAGGATCATGATAAAGTTCTACTCTGTTTAAAACGGAAACGTTGGGTAAACATGTTGACTTCAACGCAGTTATTCTCTCTTGTTGTTTAATTAAAGGTATTAGAAAATGGTTTATTTACAATACAACTCTTAGATCAATTATCAGTGCTTACGACAATTGCAGGTAATGCAACTTAAACTTCTCCCCAATGGATTAGACAGTTTCGTACTTTTTTACTAAGTAATAAATAAATGAAAGAATACAACGTAAATAATTCCAAGCTTGCACGTGGTAATTTCTCTTTACGGGAATTTTTGTAGGATTTAGAAAGATATATTCTGGAATACAGGCACCACTCCCCCTCGCGTGTGAACCACCCCCTTGTCCATTTTTGCCAATTTTTGAAAAAAAGGATGTTTATATTCTGTAAAATAAGTTACTCATAATAATGAAATTGACAGCCCCTTAGAAACAGCGACCGGGCGGTCGAAGCGAATAGGACTCGGGACTCAAAAAAACTGAGGCGGCGCGCGATAGCTCGCCCGCCCGCCCACGCGTCGAAGTGCGCGCGATGCGTGGAATGCACGCGCGCTGCATAGCTCGCGGGTGAAATCAACGCGGCACGCGCAGCACTTGCCCTCCCCGCCTGACCTCCCGCCCCCGCCACGCCCCCGGCCTGCCCCGCCCCTCGATCGTAAAAGCCGCTCGGCGGCGAGACGGCCCCTGCCCGGCGCGCAGCTGCGGCTTGTGCTGCCCCACTCTGCGGTGAAAAGGCTCCTTGCTCCTAAAACGTAGATGACAGGTGTAGGATTCGAACACTAATAGCATCACACTTGCGTGAAGTCGATAAAAAATTCGCAATTCCGATATAAAGTAGTAGTTTTTTGTTAAATTTGTTTAGCCAGTACCCGACGCTCGAAGGGAGTTGGAACTATCTATATGTAACATTGCTTTTGAGAGAAAATAAGGGCGGAATAATAATACGTTCTGCATATTTTGTCTGTTCTGTTACTTTAACATGTATATAACACACCAGAGCTCCAATACTTCAGCGAGAAAAAAAAAAAGTGTATTAGCTTAGTAAATAAACACGAAACATATTAAGTGGATTTTAGTCTATGCATCCGACGTCTTGGGTTTAGTTTTTCATGCCCACTACAGTGATGACAGGTATATTCTTAACGTTGTGAAGAAACTATCCGCCAATTCCACGAAAAGGAAAGTATTCTATCTTTCAAAGCCAGCGTTCACGCAGAATTCTAGGAACATCCCCCCTAAAAATGCCTGCTCCCTGCCCCCTCCCCCTCCTCAGCCCTGCTTCCGTCTTGAGGCGAGGCGCTGCGCCTGCTTCCAGAGGCGGCTTGCAACGCGAGCTCCTCCTCTGAACAATGGTCGAAATAAAGTTGGTGATTCACCCGAGGGGAATGTTGGTTGGAGATGACGAAGGCGTTTCAGGTTATCTTTGAAGTTTGTTTTATTTATTAAATACGTCAGCCGAATGATATTTCGGTTTCTTTATTTCAATGGCTTAGTTTTATCAAGGTTTAGTAAGTAAACTGGTAATTGTAAAGACTAATTACTTATCTGAAACACATGTTCAACTTTTGCGTAGTCAATAGTTTGAAGAATCGATCCAAATTCCTGCGCAATCGATACGGCGCGTCATGTATTCATTTCAAATTTTGTTTCACTTTGCTTGTTTACACTTCATTTACATTTACCTCGGCAGGAGGGATAAAAAACTTTTAAGGTGTAAATCCGACGTAGATTTATTTTTTATTTTAATTTTATTTATTTTGTAAAATGTCGAAGCAATCTGGAAGAAGGGTATGACTAATTAACATTAAAGATTCGACATAAAACCTCTGTAAACTGAAATGTAATATTGCCAGATGTGAAAAAAGTTTTATTTACCCTAGTTTGCCCTTTATACCTCCGAAGTCCCTGAAGTGTCTTGGTTTCTGTATAGCAACATTTCTGTTATACAGTTTGTTTTGGGCGATACGAAAAATAATTACAGGGTTTGGTATATTATTCATCCGCAAGCGAATGACGCTCGTAAAAAATATTTTCAACTGTTCGTTTCCGTTTTAGCAAATAAAGATGATTACCAGTGAGGGTCTGTCAATATTTTAAGTTGCTATTGGCTGGGGATTTCAACGGTTTTAACGCTTCTCGCCTGCGAGCACAGAGGCGAGGGCCGAGCGCCCAGTCCGAGCCGCCTGGAAGTCCAGGCACGCCCCGGCCAGTTCCTCGTGGCGTGGGAGGGGGGGGAGCGGAAGGAAGTTGCCGCGCGCCTTCCGCCGCCTGCTGCGGCTGCACTGTCGTGGACAGGGCCTCCCAGTGGGGGCCCCTCTGGCGCCCGAGGAAGTAGTTTGTTTGTAAATGAAGAATAGGGAGAAGGTTCATCTCGGACCGGTCCGGGGCTTGGTTGTTCCTGAAATGTGACAAGTTTTCGAAACAGAAACTTTCCGGCTTATTGCACAAGTAGTGGAGCAAACATTCAAAAGATGCACATATGCCTAAAAAGGAGTTTCTGTTTTATTTCGTGGAAATAAAATGCATTGCATTGTAAATTTATTGCATTTTATGTCGAGGAGAACGATGTCATTATACATTGTTAGGTCCGGTATTCTAATTAGTTTTTTTCAATACAGAAATATATAATTTTTTTTTTAGAAATAGTGAAGTCGAATACGTTTAGGTTAGCTCCATCACAAGCTGTCTAATCTAATTAATTTCCTGAAAGCGGGACGTGATAGTGGTCCTAAAAGCAAGTTAACCGATGCATTGCGAATGGGGAGATCCGCCCTCTTCGAGTACTTTGGTGCGCCGGGGCCGGGCAGAGCGCCTGCCAGGAGGGAGAGACGGCGGGGGCGAACCCGAGGAGCGCAGCTGGGCAGGAGCCACTGACCGTAAATCGCGTTGACCCCCGCGGGGAAGGACGTGTCTGGGGCCAACCGGCCGGCAGTGGAGTGCTGCGCGGGCAGGTATAACGTTGGCAAGACTGTGCACTGCATTCGAAATACCAGGCAAGCCAAGGAAAATGCTTCAAGAAAAAAAAAGTTCTGTACTCGTTAAAAAGTAATGTTCTGTACTCGTTCTTAGTAAATATTTTATAGGTTAGTGTTCGAAATTACAGAATTAGAAATACTATTTCTTTTATGAATCTTGTATGTTATTACGCATAAGCCTCAAGAAGTGTATATTGCGAAAGAAATTGTTCGAAAAATCCACGACATTCTTAATGTCATCAAAATGAAGGCTACTTAAATATTGAGGGTATTCAGTTCATACTACCCACTTATCCTATTGACTCCTCCAGGTCAGCCTATTTATTCCAAGATCAGACTGCGTAACCTGTTGAAGATGCTGAAGGCGATTTACGAGAAGGCAGTTAATCCTAAAGAACCGCAAATATCCAGCTCTCTCAAACTTCGAAGTTGGTTTAATATCATGTAAAATAATTGCGTCTGGGAAGCATCCGAAAGCGTCGCCTCCTCTGCTTGGAGAGGCCACGAAGCTCTTAGTGGCGTCGTTCATTTCCCGCACAGCGCGCTCTTTCATCGATCAGCGCCTGCCCCCACCCACCTCCTCCCCGCTTCTGGCTCGTTCCGCCACGTCTCGCTCCGCCGCTGCCGCCGCCGCCGGTGATCTGAAGGAGCGCACTTGTGCACGCTGCGCGCAGCCCGAAGAGGCCGCTGCGCCTCACAGTGCAAGGGGCTGGAAATGCTACCCAAAGAGAGCCATCGCAGTTGAGGTGGTCAGAGAGAGGAGCTACTTTGTACTCCTTCAAGCCCCGCTCGCCAGCCTGGGTTGTTGTCGGTTGTGCGTCCAATGGAGTTCACCGTTGTGGGAACAATGGATAGACATGTACAGAGTGGCCACTTTGTTACAGTGGAAAACTGGGGAAATCAAGGAATTTCATTGCTCTGGAAACGTCAGGGGGAAATCAGGGAATTTGTGGAAGAATCTTTAAGTCATGGAAAATTTTGAGATATTTATTTTAATATAAATATATAAATTTTGAGATAGCTTAAGATTCCTAAACATTTTTTGCTGAATTAGTTTAGAAAATTAGTTTCATGTGTGGTTTAATATTTCCTTTAGTGTAAAATTCTCTAAAAATATTATCGGGGGGGGGGTGGGGGGGTCTTTAAAACGCGGGTAAAGTCGGGAAAATTCGTTACACGAAAGGGTGGCGACCCTGCCAAACTACCAGGCTTGCGAATGGCGCTTGAAGTTGTAAGGACAGATTAAGGTAAAACAGGTTCGCTAGATTGTGCAGCATGTAACAGTTTCCAAAAATCCATTTATGAAGGGTTTTGTTCGAATCGCTGATTGACTGAAAAATAAGGAAAATTCCGTGCTTCCTTTAAAGAAAGATCAAGCAAAGAAAGTGCGAAGTTGCAGTAAACGTGCTCGGTCGTCTTTGTTTTTCATCTGCGTGTTCTGTTCCTATTTTGGAAGCGAGAGATTCCTTCCAGCCACAAGGGAATGCAGCTGTAGACACAAGAAACGGGGGCGATGGGGAACGAGATGGGCTGCAGCCGGTAGTGGGTACTCGACCCGCAGAGCAGCCTGTCCGTCGACACTGTATTTTAAGTTTCCCCCGTTCTTCCTTAATTCCCTTCCTCCATTTTGTAGCACAAACGCACATCTCCACGAATATTTTTCAGGCCTTTTTCTTCTCTTTCAACTCTTTCCTCTTACTGTATATCGCTAATTTAAGTATTGTGCTGCGTTGCCTGGCTCACACAGAGCATGTTCTGACTCTTGCTTCGCTTTAATTCTTTCTTCCTTTCCACGTCTGTCTCGCCCGCCTCGTCCATCGTGGTTGCCTGGCTCCCCGCATCTGCTCCGCACCCCTGCCGTGGAACACGTGCCACCACGTGGCGCCGGCTCGCAGGGGTAGCCCGCGGGGGCCCCTCCTTCCCCCCTCGTGCGGCGGAAGGGGGCCGCGGTGGCGCGAGCTGCACGCGCCGACCGGGTGTCGAAGGAGCCGGCGGCGGCGGCGGCCGCCGTCGTAATGGGCGGCTTTTCCAAATTGGGCGCGAGCGGGGCGTTCGCCTCGCCAGCCGGCGCGGCGGAAGAGTGCTCAGCATGGCACCCACTCGGGGGCGGGGGTGCTACCCAAGGACCTTGATGGTGCCTGGAAGAAACTTGGAGTTGCGTGGAGATTATCATATTTCTTGCTTTTGTAATCTGTATGTCAAGCATTGAGAATTTAGTATATGGATTATAGTCCAATGCAAAGTTTTGGGGAAAAAAATAGCTTTTTTTGCATTCAGCAAAACAGCTTACAGCAGCTCCTGTACACGTAGAATGGTGACAAGATAACAGATGGCGTTGCTGTGACTTGTTCTCACACTTCCGTATGCTGTAAATTTCACTTATGGAGAAACGAAGATAGAGAATTTTAAGTGCGAAGATAAATTAAGATTTCTAAATGCGAAAGGTCGGCGATTGTGTTTGTACAGTAACCGTAAACTTCTGACCGGTTAGCAATACTGAAGGTGTTACGTGAATGTGGTGTACCTTATTCCTAATCGGAGTCTTCGAAGAAGCCTCATAGAGTGCATTTTCTATTCAGTTTTCTTTGTGATGTTGTCCTGAGAATGCACAAAATAGAAATGTGGCGTTACTCAACTAAAACGAAATTACATAATTACATCACATTAACTGAATTAAATTCTCGTAAATTTCAAAAAATGGTTAGTGGCCGAGACGTAGTCTGGTTCTCACTCTTTTGATAGCCGTCATGTTGGAGGTGACATAATAGGGACACCATGACGTCACACATTTCTTTGGTAAGGACCTAGCCACTGGAATTAACGATGACAACAGTGTGTGTTGTCATCCCGGAGTTCATGGTCACTCGCAGGCCGTCACGCTACTTCTCGCCCACGCAGAGCCCAGTAGTGAGGTGGCTTTGCGCGGGGACAATACCGCTTACATACGCTATTATCTTCTGTTCCATTGTTTAACAGGCTCTCTAGGCTATATGGATGACCACACCTCAGTTTTATATTATACATCGTAAGTGAAAACAAGATGATTTGGTACTGCTGCCTGGCTGGGGGCGCGGTTTTTGCAGTACATTGCGCATTCTGCCCTTTCTACTTCAACTAGCGGTAGTGCCACTGCGTGGTAGTTGTCATACTTTTCGGGCCTCGCTAATTTTTATATTTTTGATTCAAAGAAAAAAAAACGTAAGTTTTCAACTTAATATTCCTGTACTCCAACCCAACTTTCTCTTCTGGACATTAATATTTATAGACCTTTGAAAAGAAAAAAACTCGGAATGTTATTTGCAAAATGGTCAAAACTAATACCTCATTCTAAGCTTAAACTCTTCTTCCTCGAATGCTTTTCTCCAGTTTTCATAAGCAATAAACGTTGCAAGGTGTCCAGTCTGGACTAGTGTGAATGGTTTAATTACTTCAAGCCATAGTCCTTCAGAATATTTTTTGCAATGCGAGGAGTCAGCACAGGTGCGTTGTTGTAAAGACTCATCACGCATCTCGCCCAATTTCAAGTCCCTCTTTCTACAAAGCTAAAGGAGATGTCGGCCACAAACTTATAATCATTACAATTAAAGATATCACTATACACCGCTCAGAAGGTTTTCCCCTAGATAAGCTTTTATCGTAGTCAGGCCGGAAACTTATGAAACCACCTACATAATTGCAATAAAATGGTGGCAACTTTCACCATTCCGACAGAGGTTGCAAACGCGCTTTTACGCTTCAGTAATCACGAGCTGCAAGTAGAGTATTGTAGTTTTTGATCAAGGTCGAGAAACGGTGTCGTTGCTCGGAGGGCGCGCCACCAGTCGACGGAGCGCAGACGGCGCGGGTGGGCCCTCTGCCGCATCCTGCTCCGCCCCGCCACCTTCCGCACAGTGGTTCAAAGCGAACGGAGCGCAGGGGCACTCGAATTCACTGACACGGGTGTTAAAAAAGATTCTTATGCATTATATCGTAATGCAGGAATTGAAATGTCATTTGTTTCATTATCTTCGAAATTGCTTGCCCAGTATTGCGTATTAAAGTGTTTAATACATATTAAATATGAAGTATTAGATAGGATTTAGACCAATGAAAGATAGGGATATTGGCAGAAGACAAATTAATAAAATGTTTTTGAAACAAGGATACGAGACAAACCAGACTGTCCGTCAGGCGAACCAGATACATTTATGGAATTGGAATATTCGAAGTGCATATTATTGTAACATTCATATTTTAAAGAACTTTTAATTTTTGTTGCGACCATTTTTTGTGTTTTGGTTCGTTAGCTTAACTTAATTTCAGTTCAAGTTGGAAATGTGAATGAAAGTTAAAATTCGATGTGAAATCAAGTTCAAAGGTCAAAAATCGGTTTTCGTTGCCCTGCTCAATACTTTCCGAGTAATAACTTTTAAAGCTTTTGTTTTCCTCGCACTTAAATTTCATTGATCATATTAAATATCTTACCTTAGACATTGTTTAGTACACCTTGCAGAAAATTGCAGTCCTAAAAAGAATGAACTCTAAAATTGTTTCCAGTACAAATTTTCCCGTGTTAATTTATTTCCCAGTATTAATTTCACCATTTTCGATTTCGCTTTATATTAAATGCGAGCGAAACCCTCAAATATATAAATCCTCTTTGACATATATTTAAATTAGTTGAGGACTGTTATTCATTTGTACGCCAGCGCTACTACCACTGCGTTGCCGTCACTTGACACGGGCTCTCCCCCTTCCCCACCCCTCCCTCTTGGCTTGTTTGCGCGCGACCGCCGCGCCCTCAGCGCTGTGCGTTTCCTGCGCCCGCAGCGGATGCGGAGGGTCGTGTTTAATCGTTGGAGCGCGGGCGCTGATATGTCCCCCGTTGTTGTATGAACGAACGCTGCCGGTGTCGTTGTTTTGACCTTCAGAGAGCGTCGGTGGGGTCCGGGGCCTGGGCCTCTGTCGCGAGGGGGCTTCGGAAAGCAGCGTTCGCGCGAGTTATCTTTGACCTTGAAACGTGTTACAAGCGCGAGTAGGCGTAGAGGCGTAGAGGTGGCGTATATGGCGTAGAGGTGTTACATGAAGGGACCTCTCTGACAGGTCGGAAACAAATGAACGTCGTGCAGGGCGAAGACATTGCAAGAAAGTGTGGTGAAGCCATTTACAAATGAGACAACTGTAAACGAACGCACTGACAGAGTGATTGCATGGACGTAACTTACAGATATATTTCCAGCAGGGGCCAAGCAGAAGCTGTCAATCCAGTTCCTTCATAGAGTATTTCTATGGACATTGCTCATGCGCAGTATAGCCATCTACATAATCTAACACCAACCAGGAAATGTCGGGTAGCCCAATACGAGTAGGAGTGTATTCGCCCGAGAATTCGATTTGATTTTAATTAGTTCGAATGGTTTTCTTTTGCACTTTCTATCGCGATGTGTACGTGTAATTTATTTGGCCGAGGGTGCCAGTTGAAAAGCTGAGATGGTTTTTGGAACGGCATTCAGTGTAGCCGTCACTGTGACGTCAGCCGTGTGCACGGATTCCTCGCGCAGACTGCGAGGATGGGCACCGCAGATTGCGATGTGAGAAGAGATTAGGTTCGTATACATAACGCACAGAATATTATTGATTTTTAGGACATATTTTGCTTGCAGAGATCAGCGTGAAAATGTTACGGTAGGTAACGTGGCCTTCGAAAATAACCACAAAATGCGCAATTCCATTTCACTCGCGTGTGGTTCGGCATTCTGCATGCTGGTTATTCTGTACAATGACGTAATGAGTTAAGTTGTAAGGTCCTTTAATTGTAAGAGCAGCAGTTCCTTCATGGCGAAACTTTAACATGCATAATTGGGTTCGTGCAACGCACAATTTTCAGTGAACTTTCATTTAGGTTTTTGGCGGGGGTATTGTGATGTATGTTCGTTGTACCTATGGACGAAAATGAAAGTTTCTTAATGAAACTGTGATACGGCTATCAAGCCAAAACTTGTCTCACATTAGTCCAGAATGTGTTGTCATTCACCCCTCGACGCATCACTCTTAACACCGAAAATGTTACTTACTTTATCGATGATACTACATAATTTGTCAAGGTGAGTAATTCTTCCAAAATTACTGTTTAGATCTGCGTGAATACTTTGGGCGATTGAAATAATTTTGAACTTCACAAATTTATGGATTTTTTAAGGCTGAAACGGATAAGATATTTTGCTTCCATCCTTCTCTAACAAAAATGTCAAAAGAAATGAAATTCTCCCTTGATATTTGTTCACTCGTGTAAGCGCAAATTGAAATATCTTTATGGACCTTGCAAACGAACAGGAAATTACTGTGCAACGGCGAGTGGGCAGATGGTTGCCAGATGGGTAGTGCACGGCGAAGGAGCAAAAAATCGCGTTCCAAATGTGCGCTTACGCCTTGCAGTGCGTCACGGTCCTGTGCCATTTGTTCGTGTTAAAACGGCTCTTCGTGACAGCTTCAAGTTAGTTTCTTTCGGGATACTCTTCTCCCACTCTAGGTAAGTTAATAGACGTGGCGGTCGTTAGTTGAAGACGGTTACTTCTTGAGTATTTTGTTTCGTTGCCCCTAAATCAAACTCTTTATTTTCAAAATTGTGTGCACGGTAGTGCACTTCGAAATGTTAAAAATAAAATAAAATAAAATGAAAACGTGGAGGCGGTAAAATGGCAATTTTAATAAATTGTTTGAACTTGCCATTGTGCTTCACATTATCTGAAAAAGGAAACCTATTTATGTTTAGTTGCAACTTGAACATTAAATGTATCATATGAGACCATCTTTGTCTCATTTTGTAGCGAGATGGAATGTAGTAGATTAAAAATTGTAAAAGAAGTTTGACTATTACTTTATTTGCGATTAAACGCTTTTTTAATACTCTCACGTTTAAGTTGTTCCGAACTTCAGGGAACATCCCGGGACCCGGGTCTCCCTATTTCAGATGCCGCCTGCTCATGAATATGGAGGATGCAGGCGGCGGTCGGATGCAGCGCTCGGAGTTACGAAAGTTGGGGGGGGGGGGTGTTAGCGATACACCGCAGCCTTGTAATTGCCTGGAAATGCCCTTGGGGCGGGACCACAGGGCGAGAGATGGGGCAGGCGAAAGCGGGAGCGAGAGGGCGCAGCAGTCGTGTTGGAACCGGTGCGTCGGCAATAGCGGGATGACGTAGTAGACAACAGATGGGGCTTGCTCTCGCGTGTTGCATACCTTGAAAGTTCCGCAGTTATCGTGGTGAAGTTGGCAAAGGCAGTTCGTGATATCGAGTTATTCGTAGGCAAAGGCAGGTTTCCCGCGGACTTCCCCGCTGCTGATAGCTCTTAAAGGCTACTTTACGATAATTGAGAAATATTGGGCAAACGTCAAGGAAATATTATCTCCTAACAACTTAATCATAGAAGTTCAACGAAAAACATATAATCGAACATTGGTCAGAAACGATCGCGAAAGATGTGGCCCCCATAAATCGAATATGTCAAAGAACATATTACGTTGTTATTCACAGATGCCGAGTACTATCCTCGTGGAGAGAACGAGGAATACCTATTGTGCACATTGAAATATGAATCTCCGCACGTTATATCGTAAGTGAAGAAACTTTCCCAATTAAAGAATGTAATTCCTGTCCCAAAAACTGGATCCGACTCTCTCGGCAGTGCATCTTTGCATACTTGTTAATCGATGTAAATTGGTCACCGTACGTTTTCTTACCTCCCATCTGCAGCATACACGATTCGTATTTCGAAATTCTACACAGGTTCCGTGACTGCCGTACCAAACGCTTATCTATCGAAGAATGAAATTTACCCATGAAGTAAAGAATCGCACGTGGACCGTAACTTCTGGTACTGATCCTGCATAGTCTTAAAATTGATGCAGCTCATTGTAAGGTAATAAGCACGATATGAAAAGTGTAGATAGCACTTAGGCTGTCTTTGTGCGTTTTTTCTGATATGGCAGTTGCATACACTACAATGATAGCTGCCCGTTTCCTGTCCTTTAGGGGTGAGATGTCACAAAGCGAAACTTCAGTGTTCTAACCTCACAAGTTTTTCTGTGGGCGGTCATAGAATCTATCGACAAGAGAGATGTATACCCTTAAAGCTCATAAGCTCCTTCAGGCGTCTGGAATAAAATATGTTCGTCACAATAAGTTTCAGAAAACGAAATGACAGTGTAAAATGGTTTTTAATTTTCGAAGCTTATATCCAAAAATAGGACAAAATAAAATGTTAATTTTCTATCCATTGAAAAGGAAAAGCGGATCAATAATTACAATAGGTTCACGAGATTGGTCAATGTGGTTAGAAAAACAATTGGTTGCGCGTAACAATTAGGGTATGGTACTGAAGTTATTGGCAATCAGCACAATCTAAAATGCTTTTGACTGCACCTACTTCACTGCTTTGTAAAAATTAGGTTTTTCAGGATCCCTGGGGTGAATACGTACCTTTTGTGCAATTTATTCAATCAGGTACTCAAAGCCGCGCCGTCAGGTGCGGTCAACGTGACATAACACAATACGTACACAACTCTTTAATCTGGGCGGCGGTGCTCCTCCAGCTCGAACCTTGATAGCTTTCTGGTTGGTACCGGACTTATGCTACTTATGTGCTTGAAGACTCCATCCTAAATTTCCCCAGTGTGTGTATGAGGGGGAGGGTACAGTCTCGACGAATCAAAGACTCAACTGAAGGCCACCCGGGTCCATCTCCTGCCTGTACCCACCTTGTTGCTGGCGGAGTGAGTGAAGCCGAGAATCTGGGAAACCAGACGGGATTTCTTCCCCGCTACGGTCTTTGTATGTTAGGTCGAGGTCCCAAATCCTCCCGCGGGAAATTTGCGGAACCGAATTCCATCGGCGCGCTGGTGACTGCGCGCGACGGACGGCTATGGAAGGTGGCGACGCATCGCCACACGACACGCTTATCGTGCAGATACAACAGCAGAGCCGCTTATCATGTTAGGCGACATAGATGTCGAAGTTTTCAAAACATTGATGTTTCTACAAATTGTTGTTAAATATGCATTGATTAAAGCCTATGTTTTTTAACGAAGATGTTTCATGCTCAATTTGTGTTTGGACATGTTAATTCCGTTATCAGTTTGGTGAAAGTTAAAATATGGAGGAACTGATTATACCACTGACGGTTCGTGTCAGATCGAAGAGAACGGTGTTTGTAGTACCTTTATCGAGCAGATTCTCTCCTCCGAAAGATAACCCCGATGGTGTGGTATCTTCTGCGCCTTTCCTTGCATTTCTCACTTGACGAGGCGGTCCACGCACATGCTTCCCCAATTTTTCCCGCATCCGTCTACAGCGAACTGAGGAATCTGACCCCCTCAGATCACTAAGCGTTCGACTTTTCAGGTTCAGTATTGATTGTTCTTATTTTTAGTTTGGTCTGTTGTTGTAACTACAAATTAATAAATACACCCGCAGTCATTCAATTTTGCTAATATATGCCTTTTACCTTTAAAAACATGGATGTTTTGGGGCGAAATACTACTAACAGCGATATTTTGTTGAGGATTTCACATGGCTAGTAGGGCGGGGCGGGTTCCTAGGGGGCCTGCGTTACCTGGCATGCTGATTGCTCGGTGCTAGACTCTGCCGTTGTAGTGGTCTTCTCACTCTTGCCCTGAACGAGATCCGGGAGCAGGCCTAGCTTTCTGTGCATGGGCGCGGTGTGTGAATACGCCGATATCCCTCACCCCGTCATGCGAAGTACGTGCCAAGACGTCTTTTTAAGAGATAGGTGGCAAAATATCTGCAAAGACCACACACTCATGTCAAGTACTCGTCGACCTACTTTACTGTGAAACAGACCTCATCGAAGACCTGTCTAGAGTGTAAATTATTCATATATGCAGTAATATATTCATATAGTAGCATGTGCATTTATGTATGAATTTAAGTATGCATTTTCTAACAATGTTTGTGTATCATGAGATGTTTGACAGTTCCTAATATACTTAGTACGACCTGTAATGCTGTAATGTGATTATTCCACCCAAAAAAATTTTAAAATTATGCTAATTTTGAAAAGTGCTTATAGGAACAAATTGCAAATAGAATTTGTTAATGTTAAGCATACCAAAAAGTGTCGATATTGACTGCTGGACTGATGTTATGCTAAATGCTGCAATTAATATTTTCGTGACGTAAAGTTCATTTTACGGAGAAAACTTCATTTATACGACTTCGTAGCAAAATACAATCTAGAGATTCTTTCTCGTCTTCGTGCTTCAGTATAAGCGTTACAAAAACAAATATATCCGGTGTTAGTTTGCGGTTGTCATGTTGAAGCAATCAAACGTCTGGATTGTATGTTGTAGCTTTCGGTAAACAATGCCGCTCCAAAGCTCTTGCTAATGCTTTCTCGCAGCGTAAATAATGGCGAAGTATTCAGTAGTTTCTAAACAGTTGCGAAGAATGTAGGACATCGGAATTCGCGGGATTTTAATGTCACGTGGATTGATTTTGAAATATGACGTTAAATGTGTATCAGAAGCGTCTGAAACTACTGGAGGGGAAGTTAATTTTTGTTAAGGATTTAAATTAAAATGTTTGTTGTATTGGATGTTGATGTTGGATGTGTTGTATTTGATATTGAATTTTGGATTGTTTACTTTGGTAACTTCCTGTGGAATGATAGAAGTGGATATTGAGTTATTTTGAACCTTTTTATTCTTTTAGGGCAGACGTTGCGATACATCCCAGAACATCCATTAATATTCTTACTTTCGTCTGCTACATATAAATTTAGTGTCGTGTATTAGAGTATATAATTAATTAGTCAAAACAGATTAGAGGGGTAAATAGTCTTTCAATAGAATAATATACCCACGTAATGGTGAAGAGTGTTCTCAAAGTGGAATGCATCCACGTGTGGCTTGTGAATGTCCATTAAAGTTCATTTAGTGCACCATTTGCAGTTCGCACAGACAAGTACTTCAAAGAAAAAGAAACGTTGATTCGTTAAATTTCACTCGCACAATTAAATGTTTAACGTCCAGCGATCTTTTTCCTAAGTCGATTAACTGAAAAGGTCTTCTCCAGGAGAAAGGAGAAATACGTCCCTTCTTATTAATCAATAATAAAATGCCCAATAATCAAATTTCAGTTTTTCATTTCCAATTGAGATTGCTCATACGACTACGCCACCGTATTGCCGGCATGATAATCCTGTCAAATATTAGAAAACGGTAGGCTGCCCGAACTCCGTGCGGTGCCGTGGAGGAGCTAGCACGGGGGGTGGGAGGATGGAGACCCTCGCCATCCGCCGGCGCCTTCTGGCTCACCCGAGACGCCACGCGTGTGGAGCCCCGCGAGTCACAGAAATATTTAAAATAGGTGTTAGGGTAGGAAATGGGCTGCGGTGGGGCGTGTGGGGTGGAGGGCGGGGGAGGGGAGGGGATAAGAGATGGAGATGGACGCCGCGAGCACCCGTGGTGAAGAGGGGAGGGGGCGGCGGCGCTTATTTCGAGAGCTGATGCCGCGGAAGGGAGCAGCTGCCTGCCGGGGTGCGGGCGGAGGGTTGCAGCTGTCTTTCGGGGGAGTTGAGGGATGGAGCGGAGAGGAAACGGAGGGTGGTCGACTCCCCAATCGCGTGATAAGACTTAGTCAACCCCCAATCGCGTGAGAAAAGATTACGGTTGGGGACTAAATTTTAAGCGTGTACTGAAAGGAAGGTAAAATGCTCATATACTAATAATGATGTAGTAAAAAATAAGACTTTTATTCTGTGACGACGAAGTTCGATGATGCTCTGGGCAAAAGTGTATTGGAGATTTGTCTAGCAACATTTGCAGATTCAGTAAAGTAGTGTTTGCCGTTTCTTGCCACGCTGGTATTTAGTCTCATTTTCCATCAACTTTTAGGGATACCGAGATCAGTATTTGAACTTCAGTATTCGCTTCCTAGTAAAAATTGATCCTTTGAAGATATTAGTTATTAAATTTCGTCTGAATTGCAATAAATGAAAACAGAAAATTGTAGGTTTGAAACTCAAGATTGATCTACGTATTCTTATTAGACATTAGACTATCATAGATTTCTTCTCAAAAGAAATTAATTGGATGATTCTACTTACGTTCGCAAATACGCAATGATTAGAATTTCTAAGGTAAATTATTGTGCAACCTAAGGTGGAAAGTATGTTAATGATTCTTCCGTAGGATAAAAATTCTGACATCTGAAAAAGTGTGTGTTTTTTGGAACCCGAGCACCGTTTCCATCCCTCGAAAGAAATTTTATAAAAATTAAATTAAATTTTTATTTATTTATCTTTAGCTTGTATTCATCCTACAACTATTAATAGTTTAAACGATGGGAAGGGATTCTGGAAGTCAAGATGATTTTCTCCCCCATAAGTCACATAGTTTTTATTGTTTTGACTAAATAAATATAAATATATAATTATAAGAAAACCACTGTTCGGAAGACGTGGGGCGCGCTGCGCTAAGCTACGCTGCGCCTCGCGTGCCGTTTGTGAACGACTTCGCCGCCGCTCGGCGCATTTCGATGACGCGCTGAGCCGACAAACGCGCCAGGAATGCGTCGCGTCACACAGAGCCCCCTACCCCCACCCCACCCACCGACTGCGCCGCGTCGTTCCTTTCTTCGGCGGCACTTCGCCCACGGCGCTGCGAAAGCGTTCTTCTGCTGAACTCTCAGGTTTCGCCATTCATGAGAGCTTTAGTAGAAGCGCGTAACGTTTCTGATCGTTCTTGATGTTTATCTTATCTGTTTTCCTCGGAATGGTGTTCAGGATAGTGATAAAATTAATCTTGCATTATTGTAGCTGGAAAAGATGAACGACATTTCTACGAAATATGACGAGGAAATACCATGTCAAAATTTTCTATCACAATTTTATTTACACGAGTAGCCTACCGAATTATCACCTTCAAGCATTACAACTTCGATTCCGTTAGGACTCATCTTCTCTTCTGTCTTCCAATATTTGTTACCCCATCAGCTTATGATTCAGAATCTGATTTGATAGTCGTATGTTTTCCATTCTTTCAACTCGGTCTCTCGAAGCTTTTCTGAATTCGCCAATTTTTTTATTCAAGTTATAAATTCGTGGTTAGTTTTGAATTCCCACGTACCTGATTCTATCACATTGTGGCGCCGATGCAGCTCCCTTAAAAACTTCTTTTCGGCAGTCTCCATCCTACTTCTTAGTTTTGTATTCATAAACTATATTTCACTTTTTTAAACGGCACCGAAATCATCAAATGATTACCAGTTCAGTAATCCATAAGTTTCTATCCTTGGTAGCCGTTTCGCTTATGCGCGTGCGTGAATTCAGTGGAGTGGACCGCTTGTTGGGCGGGACCCGGGGAAATGACTCATCCGCCCAGCGGCCGCCTCCAATTACACCCAGCTGTCTCGCGTGTCTGCTCCTCCGAGCGCCGCTTTTCGGCTGAGCACGCCCCCTCGCGCCCCCTAATTCCATAAAGTGTGGAAGGAGCCCCGCAGTAAGTAAAGGTTAGTGCCCCTGTAGGCCGCGGAGCACTTTCTGCCCATCGGACGTGAAGCGAATCGGCTTACTTCAGCATTTCGGAATTGCGTGTTAGTATTGGAAAATTACACGTAACGAGACTAATGACGTCCCAGCAAATCATAAAGACTAAAAGTTTAATGGAGATTTTAACGAAAGACTGCTCGTGTCTTACCGTTAGTGTGGCGTCGATACTACGACTAGGATTTGAATGATCGCTGGAGATTCAGGAGTCCTTTCTTTTCACCTAGTGAATGTAGCTCTACATCACAGGAACGTTTAATATTCCATTCAACCATCGAATAAAAGTAAAAGTGTGGTATTGTAAAAGTTTTTCAAACTACACAATAGGTAAAATATTATTTTATCCTGTAACATCATTCTGATCAAAAGTAAACTATCGTGTGCATTAACATGACTAGAATTCAGATTTTGAGCTTGCTGTGGTTTGATTCTCTCGTGATTTTATGAAGAAACAAACCAGTAGTTACATTTTTTTTTTGCATTTGAAGAACACTTTCAGGGCTACAGGTATCTTGTCCAACGGACGTGGTTTTCTTATAAAAATTTTATTTATACAAAATATAAAATTTATTTTGTCTTGTGTTTATTTTATAAACAGTTGATATATTGAATGACTTTTAACATAGAAAATGAGTAAAAGCAGTATTTTTTTTTAAATTCACGTCATTGACTTTTGGTTGAGGTGAAGCCTCATGCTGTCCTCCTTGGGGCACCACTTTTTACATGCCATTAATTGCATTGTGTTGCTTCATACTAATGAAAAAAAAACGTAAGGGATTGAGGATGTATCGTTCGCAAATTAATTAAAAATATTCATTGCATAAAGCAGGTGGTGTGAAAATGATCCATAGTCATCGGCCACTTCAAAAATCGAAGTATAAGAGGACGATGAGAGCAAAGGTTCGGGAATCGCCGTGCTAGTCGCTTCAGCAGCGCGGCGCGGCGCGGGCCGTGAGGAGCGTGAATGGCGGCGGCGGTGGCCGGCCGTGACCCGCGGCTAAGGCGTCACGCCCGAGAAAGCGCCCGTTGGGAGAGGTCGCTCGCCGCCGCACGCCAAGGCCACGGCGGGAGCGCGCCCGGCCTCCCGCCGCCGCGGCTACGGCTGCAGCTGCCGCTGCCCGAGGCTGCGCGCGCCCGGAGGGGTGCTGATCAGCTAGTGCCGTCGGGGAGGTCTGCGATATGTCACTTCAAGGGACCGACAAAAAAAAGAAGGCGGAAATGAAGCTCGGTGACGTAGAGATCCTGTACCTTTCGAACCAATTGGTTTGAGCTGCCGAGTCGAAGACAGGATGTTCAGAGCAAGACAAAAGAACTGAGTAGGAGGCTAGCGAGGTGATGGGAGCGGTGAAGGGGAGACAAGAGGTGGCGTGGTTTTTGTAGGGATTATGCTGCCTTATCCCCTTCCCTCAATTACGTCGTTGCATAACTGCACCTCTTGCTCTTGCACTAAATTCCACAACTAGAAGTTTACAGTGTTCTGAAGGCGCGTTCTCAGCCGCAGATGCGTGGAAATGTGTGTCGTGCAGATTCGACGGTTTCCCATTCTCTGAGTGAGATTAGTTCCGTGGAGATTAATTTGGAAATGTCAGGGACAACTTTCACAACCTGGATTCGCGTGGAGTTGGTGTTTAATTGCATACTTCTCGTGGGAAGCGGTTCTGTTAACGAGGAAATAGTTTGTGGTTTAGTAATAAACTATGCAATAAGGATTGTAATGCATTTAAGTTTCGCCCCCCCCCAACATTCTTGCACCCTCGCATTCATAATTGGATGTTTGTTCGATTGTTGCACTTAGTTTGAAGTTCTTTGTTGTCTTGCATTTGCACTTAGTTTGAAGTTCTTTCTAGAAAAGTGACTAATATTGTCAGCTCAAGGATATACAAATAGCTATCCAAATATTAGTTATTTTGAAGAGACGAGAATGTTCCCCACATTATTAACCTAACGAGTCATGGAGGAAAACGAATTATTAAAGGAATATCCACATATTATTTGAAAGGAAACCCTACTACAGACCAAAAAAAGGGTTGAATCATTTTTTTAAATACTAAAAGTATATTCTCTATATCGCTTATTAAGGCAATAAGATTTCTCAATTAAAGGTATTCACACATTACTTGAACCTAAAAAAAATCGATAGAAATGTCTTATTCTGACTTCATGTGGCTCTACAAATTCGGGGTTCGTCGCTTGTCTTAGTAGAGATCTCCGCTTTTCTGACCTGTTGAAAACAAACGTTCAGTATTTGCATCCACTGGAAGAATTTCTCTCAATCGATGCATGGTGCTGAATAGAGGTTTGTGCCTACATACGCCCTAATGAATATTGAAGTTTTGTACTATAGTGTAGGTCAATATAATGTACATAAATATCTAATTGGCTTAGTTTCTCCAAGATACTCCTTTTAATGTTGAATATTTATAAAAATGTTTTCCATTCAGATATCTGGGTTGAATGTCAGAAAACAATGAAAAACTTATTTTGCTAATGTGCTCATGTTTAGTTTGAAAATATTCTTAGTTCCAGACTTTTAAAAGCAATATTAATTTTTTAACACTTCAAAAGTTCGTTATTCCATTCATTTACTGCTGTGACGGTAGCTCGAGTAATCCTTACAATGTTCAGAGTAGATTTAACTTCCAAGAAAATCTTGTTCGGATGAAAATAGGGCACATTTCTTTTACAAATCACTTACTCTTGGACCGTTCTTTCTTGGCGACAAGTTTTCGCGAGCAACAGAATCGTGGATTACTATCTTTATACACTTATAAATTCTTCTTTCACCGTAGCAAGAACGTAATTCTTTAATGTTTAATTTTTATATGATAATAAAATAAAAGAATATGTAAAATATTTTCTCCACTTTTTCATTACATTTGTGTAAAATATATCTTGGATATATCTTAAATTGATCAATACTTTCAAGTTTAGAATGGTCAACTATTTGTAAACAAACTTAGGTTGTGAGATAAAACTCCAGAGGTCAAGGACTTCATTGAAATTAGCACTATTTCAATCCTTTCTAAGTGGCTAGTTCACGGAAACTACTTTCTCGATTTACTATCCCGTATAAGCCAGCACGCTCTGTGTAAAAATACTTTTGAACAGAAGGCTGCTTCGTCTTGCACTCGAGATCTCCCCTTCTGAAATTACGTTCCATATTTCGAGCTGCTGGCAGCCGCACCCGGAAGCGGCCTCTTTATGGAGGCGAGCGTCCCCACACCCGGAATGGCCATTGGCTGCTGATGGATGCTTAGGGCTCTGGCGCCCCGCTCCCGCCCCGCTCCCGCCCCGCTCCCTGTACTGTAAAAGGCATCGGCGCTGCCAACGCCCACTCATCAAGCGCACTGACGTTGGCGCTCTCGCTAGCACCTTATTTCGAATCCACCAGCGCAGCCGCCGCCGCCGAGTGATAGCGATGTAATGCTCGTAGCGCTTCCAAATGAGTGGCTGCGAGGTCGCAAACACGAGTTTTCTGGACGGAGCTGGTTCACGGAGAACCCGCAAGCAGAGGGAGTAGGAAAGGGAGTCGAGCGTCACGGGTAGACGGTTAGCCCTGTTTACTTTCTGATACGTACGTGCGTGTTCGTGTTCTGAATGACGTGAGGAATCGATGAATTAAATTGTGTAAATTATTTTCCAATACCATTTACTCAAATAAATGACTTGTTAGAGGACACGTACCACACAGTAAAATACCGAGGAGGTCGAAATGTTCGCAAGCGTGAAGACGCACGTTTTTAGTTTTTTTTTTACAGTGGATCTGAAGGTTTTAAAGTTATAATATTCATTTCAATTTACATTTTATTTTTGACATGTTGGGGTTAAAATTTTTCTTTTTCAGTGCAGATGCGAAGGGACTTGCTTAACCGTACACAATAGTGCATTCGCTAAAAGTAGAAGTTACGGATGTAATTTAGACGTGCGCATCAAATGTATCGAAATGAGCCTGCTTTATTGGTAGTAAATATGTTTTCTCGTTGCTGAATAAGTTATTTTCTATAGCACGAATGTCGTGAAGATTTATTTCAGCTATAAATCAATCCTATAATTGTGAGAAGATAGTTAAAGAAGAGAGTCGATAAGGTTGCGTCGATAGTGTCGCAGTTGTAAAATAGACTACTATTCCACAAAAACAATTAGATCGAATGCTCAATCTAGATTGTGACGCTGGGTTTTTAGAGGCTTATAGATTTACCAATCTTGTCCTGAACCGGCAGGCGTAATATCCTGCGCTCCCAAATAAGGCAGAGCTTCAACTGTGTGTTTCACGAAGGCCGCTGGACGCAGAGGCCGTGGCGAAACGCTGGCTGTGAATTGTGTTGGGATATCTTGCAGATCGGGTCGTGAGCAGAACTTCGCCCGGAGACCGCGAGTGCGAGTTTCAAAAGCAGGTTCGCTCTGGGGCTCCCTTACTTGGCCGCATGTTGCTGTAATGTTGAGCTATTAAGAATAGGTACCGGTATTGGGACGACATCTGCTTATGCGCTAACCCCGTTATTTTTCACGAGGCACACGCTTCGGACCGTGGCACGTTGATGACAGATTAACGACCTCTCGTACAACGGTAATCAAAGAAGGAAGCTTGATCGTTCGTCGTTTATTTCTACAGGTTGTATATTTTTGCAGAATTGAGAAGTTGGGTTACATGTAGCGAAGCGAATTTTGTTATAAAAGTATTGTATTAATGTGATTTTACGCTTTGCAGACTAATTGTATTAGATATTGTTTGGATATTATTCGGTTTGTCTGTATCGTAAACTGGGTATTGCGATAATATTCCAAATTTCTTATTAAAGAACGAACTGTTGGATTCGTTAGTTCAATCATCCCACATACTCCTGATGGCCTAGATTCCTGAAACATTGTTAGAATGACGCTTGATTTATAATGGTCAAAAGCCTTTAAATATCAGCCGGCGAGTGAATGTAAACCATCTCTGGACAACGAGTCGGTATTAATTTAATGTTCATTTAGTGGAATTAAATGTCGTGGCAAAAATCTCTAAATTTCGAGCCCGGTCCATGCAAGTTCTAGTGAATGTGAATTTGAACCTGAAATGTAATTTTCGAAATTAACTGATCAATGAATAAAACCTGATTAAGCAAATAATATAATTTTATGAATCTTCTGATGAAATCTTTTGATAAATATTTTGAGTTATGGAAACGAACGAGATCGTCTTAGGTTTTTGTCCAGCAATTCCAAGGTCTATAAAATGAAACTGTAGCATGTATTAATTTTTATTTCATTCCCGTATAATTTTCTTTACTTCATGCGTGAAATTACGCGTTTCGCTGAAAAATAAGTATAAGTAACATTCTTTTGGTATTGTACTAAAAATATAATTTTCAAGGTGCAGTAAATTTCCGAAACAAATTTTTGCGTTGATCTTTCGACCAGAACTGTTGCGTAAGAGTTAAAAATTGCATTCGCTGAATCCGTTACCAAAATTCAGATATGCATCACTACTCTTGAGGACTGGGGCCAAGGCACCTCTATTCTACTGCCTTCCCCTTCGGATATTCATCCATTGAATAACATAATTAAGAGGGCTTTTGGCCCGTTATGGTCAGGGCAGATGAAATCTCCAGGTGGCTTCGGAGAGCACGGTTTCCGTCCGCTGCCCGCAAGTGGCTAGCCGAACTAAAAGCAAGACTGAATTGAAAGAGCAAAACTCGTGGGTGATTGCCTTTTTTACATGCCACTATGTTGTTACGAGATAAGTGTGAGAATGAACAACAAAATTTGGGAAAAATCATAATTAAATTAATGATCCAATGAAACTTAGGGAGTTCTGTGGTTTGTAGTATTTTCTGTTCATGTTGGATAGGGAGAGCTTGCGCGTACGAAATGCTCACCGCGATTAGAAAATAAAAATAATAAAATTAATAAATGTAACTTCAAATTAACTCCTCCCCATAGCACGTCACATTTTTTAATTGTTTTCCACGTAAATAAAATAAATAATTTTGCTTGCTAGTGCATACGCATGCAATGCTAGTCGGTGACCACGCCTTTCTCCTGGAATGCCCAAACCCTTTGATGGGCGCCTGCGTTGGGGAGCCTGTCGGCGGGGGAGGCGCGCCCTTGCGCAACGCAGGCGCGGGAGCGCTGGCCGCAGCAGCCCGGCGCCGGCGCCTGCGCCCTGCGCCCATCCACATCCATCCACCCGCCCGCCCGCTCTGTGTCAGTAGGGCGCCCCGGCCCCCGCCGCTGCGGCTGACTCAGCCAGCCCGCTCGGTCGCTCGCCGGCGAGCGCGTTGCCGCCGCCGCCGCCGCCGCCGCCGCCTACCCGCTCGCCCGCCCCCGGCGGCCAGGCGACGGCCTTATATGGTCAAACGACCGCCTGCTTTCTTGCCGTCGCGGCGATCGCCTACGATCGGCTTGGGCCCCGCCCCCACTCCTCCTCCCACCGGGCCCAGGCCGGCGTCGCGACGCGCGGCCCCGCAAGGACGCTCGCCGCCACCTCCCCGCCCCTACCTACGCGCTGCGCGAGACGCGCCGATGGCCAAATTGCAGACCGCGAGGAATTCGGCGCGCGCGCGCAATTACTTGAATAACTCTTCGCCCTTCCGTTTCTTCTTCGTTTTGTTTTTCGCCCCTTTTCTTAATACGTTAATAGTTCGGGTGAAACTATTCATTTCGGTACTTACACTAAAATGTCGATAGGTATGTGACCTACAGTAGGAGAAATTTGAGCGAGTAGTCTAGTGGTTGGGAATGTTCGGAACTTGCCTGAAAGTTTTGGTCATGTACAATGTATGTAGACAATTGAGTATCCGTATGTTGTACTAAAATGTATTCCCTTTTGTTCTTAACAAAAGGGAAAAATATTATTATAGCACGTTTTAAACGTGTAGAGTTTGCACCAACGTCTCACATGTCATTAAGAGAGATTTTGGACTTCCAAAACGAGAGAATTCAAGTCTTTCTTATTGAACAAGTATACCAGATACGGCTAAATTTCATTGGTCTGGCTGGCTCATGGACTTAATTTTTTTATCGTGCAGTCCCTTTACTTTATCCACGTAATGTGTATCAAATTGCTGAATAAAATATTTATAATTCGTAATTGGGCGTTTTGCTTCAAGGAAACGTTTAATTCGTTTCAACACGAATTCTAATTTTCCACTTTTTCGTATATTTTGCACGATGTAGACATCTTGTTTTATTCGTATGTAAGTAATGAGGAAGAATGATTGCTAATGCCGTAGGCCCGTACAACGCAATATGGGACCGTTGAGATGGAAAATAACCTACGTTCTAGATAAATTCGTTCTGAGCATTGTCGTCTTTCAGATAAGCTTTGTCGGGTTCGTATAGTTAGACATTGCTATAGCAGGTCGTAACTATTCAGGTTATCGGCAGACTTCAGTCGTATAGTTTTGTGGAACATTGCCACTGGTCCGTTGTTATACTATAGGCCTGTACATACAGACAAATGTTAAAGTTCTCGTTAGTGGTAAACTAATGTAACTTCTGTTCAAAAATCAGTGTGGCGTTCATTACAGATATTCTGATTTACGAATTGTCAATAAATGTGAACTTTATGACAGAATAAGGAAAAACAAATGAGGCATTTTTTCTTCGTTCTTATATCGCTAGACTACTAATCCATAGCGAGCAACAACTTGGCTCGTGTAATTACTGTAATTTGCTGGACCCGTTACTGAAAGCACTTCCATGTGCAAGGTCATTAGAAAAACTAATTAAAACGTTCGTTGACATTTTGAGCCGCAAGTAATGAGTACCTGACGTAAGTAACCCCACACTCTGAAACTCTCAAATGCGCTTTCCTGCGGGAGTGATGAAGATTCTTCACTCCTAGGTTTTTTTTCTTGGGCGGGAATGCTCAGGTAGTATCCTGCTGATTGTATATTTTCTTACACACACACACACACACACACACACACACACACACACACACACACACACAAATCATATCTACTGGATTTAAAAATATATTTTTATTTGTTGGTAATCGATTCATTGCGTGAATACGTTAATACAGAAAGTAAGTGAACGCTTTATTTTTGAATTTGTCATTGGCTTCTGCGGATGAGGTGAGGAGGTCCCATTGCCTCCCCCCCCCCGCCACACACACTCCCCTTGGGTGCCCCCTCTGCATTTTCTCAATGCTCGGGAAGCACACTTCAGTACCTGATTTGGTAACGTGCACCGGTTTACTGCAACTCACAGCTTTATGGAAATTAATAATCGTATAAAGAAGCAGCAATAAAAAATAGTTCAACCGGTTCTTCGAAAGAAACGCATAGGTTTCTTTGTAATTTTAGAAGCAACTAGAGCGTGAAGTGCATCTAAAACTACGATGCATAGGGAATAGGAATGCGTGGAATAGGAGACTCGTGGCCTCTCGAACCGCCCCCTGGCGGGCACAGGTCACGCGCAGGTCGCGCGGCCACTGCGCTGCCCTACATCTGCTGTCGGTCGACCCAGAGCCAGCGCCGGGGCGCGTCCGGGCCGGGTAGCTGCCCCACATTCGCACGCGGCGGCCGGCCGGGTCCACCCTGCCCCGCCTCACCCCTCTCTCCACCCTTCGCCCCGCCGGCGGCGCCGCGAGGCCTGCGTGGGAGGAGCGGAGCGCCGGTCGATACCCGCCGGCGGCCCGGGCTTAGCTCAACCCAACCCAACCCAGCCCCGCCCCGCTCCAGATCTCGTCACAACCCACTCCCTCCCCTCAAACACGCCCTTATCGCGCGGAGGTATGCGGGCTACGCCACGGATCTTCCTGGAAAGACAAGCCGGGTTTCTGGAAATGCCTCCTTAATGTCCCAGTGGGAGCGGCTGGGACTAGAGGGATTTACGGCCGTGGCAACCAAGCGACGACGCTTCGGGAGGGTTAAAATCTCAACGCGGGAGTTCTCTCAATCGAGATTTGTTTGCATAATTTGAACGCAGGATACTTCGGTAACAATTTAATTAAATCTTTCATACGAGTGTACTAACTTCATATGAGTGACTAAATATGCAAGAGATATCATATACTTGTAGATTTAATATTTATTTTGTGGGGTTTTAGGTTTTTTTATAATGACATTTAAGCGTATTATAATTAACCTGTGAGTTGTTGGAGGGATAGGTAGACTTGGAGAATTCGAAAATGCATAAGCTCTACATTGACTCGAGTGCAGGTGACTGTCATCTTAAGGAAGGTATTGTATATGTACATGTATATGTACTTGTACACATGCCAGAGGAAGTCCTAAGCGTGGTTTCGCTTTTGTTACGATTGCGCGTCTGTTCCCTCTTGGCTTGTATTGTGAAGGGCGCCGCAAGGTGACGCTCTCGTACTTTCACCGGCGCTTGCATTGGCGGATAGCGAAGCTCGCTGAACTCTTCAGGCGAGCGCCTTCTTATCTGCTACGTAAGTGTGTGCTAGAATGCCCGTCGCCGAGGCAGAGCTCTTCGCCGCAAAACGATGACGCTACGCTGAACGCTTTTCACGTCGCACGTCTTCACTGCCCAGGGAGAGGCCATGGAGGCCATGGCCCCCTCCAAAATGCCAAGAGATTTAGTTTTCTTTCCTTTATTTGGCAAATATTTATGTTTGGATTATGTAATTATTCAAGCAATATTGTATAGTATCATGTACACAGAACATAAATATATAATATAATAACGAATATGTATATTATTTAACAAAAATCTACCATGTCTCCCTCCAAAATGATTGTTTAGATACACACCTGCACGTCTTGGACAGGTCATACGACACGCCATGTCCTTAAAATTAAAATAGTAATTGCATTATGATGTATTTACATAGGGCAGGAACAAGCTGTCTTGTTATCTAAATATAAATTTTACTTTAAATATGTGCAGTAAGATGTTAATTTGATTAGGCATACGCTCTTCTCATGTTTGTAGTAAGAACTAATTTTCCAGGTCTAGGAACTACAATTGTTTACGTCAGTAATGTCTGAAAACTGCGCGTAATGTAAGAAACGGAGAGATCAAAGAGATAAAAAATGGTTCCATTCAGTAGAAGTATTCCGAGAGAATCTAATTTTCATGGAGAATGCGACGGGTGAATAATTCGCGTAAGCATCCGTTGGCGCCAGCGTGGGCTGCGAGGCAAAGCAACGTTTCAGACCGATTTCACGGCGGCGGCGGCGTCGGAGGAAATTTCTCGAAGCGCATTCCTCGGCCGCGCCGGCGCCAGGCGCTGGCTGCTGCGGCGGCGGCGGTGGCGGTGGCGGAATGCTTCGCAGAGCGCGCCGCTGCGCCGCCGCGTCGTCACTCGCGCTGTTGCATTATGGATGCAGCTTCTCGCTGGCGCGCGCGCGCCGGCCAGAAAAGTACGCTGGCTCTATGGCTGAATCTTCCGACCCCCCCCCCTCCCTGCTCCTACAATACTTGCCTTCTCTCTCTCTGGGCATTGCCCTGCCCTGCCAGCCCTCGAATCGCTTCGTGTGTGTACTTTTTGGACTCCTGCACTTCTTCCCAATAGTTCATTTCTGTTACATGCAGAACTAATGCTAATCTTGGCTGCGGTTGTTGTAGGAGTTATGGCAGAAGGAAGAATAAATACTAATATCTGCAATTAAGATACTTCACGTATGGATGCCCCTGAAATTAGTTGAAAAAATTCCTCTACTTGCACTAAAGTGTCTGAATTAGACTACGAAATTTAAAGATAGTTGACTTTGAAATCATTCAGAGATGTTATCTCGCGGCACATATTATCGCAGTGAAACAGTACTGCTGGAGTAAATAACACGGTTACCAAAATATTTTTCCGATCACTTTAGCGACGTTCAGTTCAGAAATACAGATAAGACAGCATCTACCTTAGTCAAACAATTGAAAATGCTAGAAAATCTACAAGCAATATTCCGAAAGAGTTTTCAAGTATAGGCGGTCATTATTGGCGTGTGTATTGGTAAAATAAACGTTTCTACAGGAAGATATAACATTTCAATTTCAACTGCCCAGCTACACAAAATGCGCTAGGACTAGTACTACAACGATGCAAGAGCAATAAATAAGTGGACGATAAGTGCGAATATCCGTAATTATGAAGTAAATTAACGGCGTCTTTCTTGGTACGTTCGTGGTAGGAATCTGCGTTATACACACACACCAACACACACACACACACACACACACACACACACACACACACACTCAGCCGCCTCTGAACGAACGCACCCGCTGCGCCTTTCGTTCGCCGCCGCTGCCATTTGCCTCCCCCGCTGCCGCGCCCCGGAAAGGCCGCGCGGTGGCCCGTGCGACGGCCCAGGAAAGGTCGCGATCTTGGCGCCGCGACGCGACTGCAGGAGCGCGCGGGCTACCTGCGGAGGTCGATAGCCTCCGTGCACGAGCCTCTCGCGAGCCCTCGGCCCTAGAGGGTTCAGCCCCTGCCCTAATTCACTCCACTTCGTGATTTAAGGAGCATCAGTCGAGAGATTTTTGTCTGACTGGAAATTCCGAACGGAAAAAACCGGTAGTCCTGTTTTAATAATTCTCTGCCCTTTCACGGAAATGTAAAATTTGGTCAGCTAATATCTTCACAGGTAATAAGCCTCCTGATGCGTCGAAAAATTGTAGCTTTGTATAATATTTCGCCAATCTCCCATCAATAAGTTACTTGTTTTTTCGCGATTTCTCTTGCAGGCATTGTCAGTTGCTCACGAATATCGGATTCTAAAAAAATCTACATTATTTTCGTTATTAAAAATAAACTTGACTCGGTTCCATTGGCATTTGAAGATTGCGAAGTGAAACGGCTTTCGAGGCGAAGCCGCTAACATTTGCTTCCAGTAGATTACAACTGCTGCAGTAGACATGGTGACGCTCACAGACCGTACAGGGCGTCTGTTGCTGTTTATCATCGGGCAATGCATACATAAAGGCTGATATCAGTTACGAGATACGTTTCCTAGTTATTGGGCGCACGTCAGCGCAGTGCTCGTCGCGCCGCGCGGCGTGGAGTGAACGCGAGGCGATAAGGGCGAGGGGCTTCGCGCCTGTCAGATTAGCGCGGGCCGACAGACAGCCCTGCGACCACGCGCAGGTCCTCGAAGGTGACAGCGGCGGCGATAGGCCTCAAAGCACAAGCCCGCACACGTGTTGGCAGCCCCCTCCACACCTCCCCTTCGTACACCCCTTCTTTCTTGAATACTTATATTTTATTACCTACGATACGCGTGCGCAGAGGGGGGGGCAGGGAGACTGTGCGCCCTCTGAAAGTTTTCAAAGGGGCCGCAGAGTCGTATTTGATCAAACCTTTTATTTCCGTACATTTTTTATCAACCCCCCCCCCTTGTACCTGGCAATAGAGATTTTTTTTTAATTTTGCGTCATTTAGTTCGCTTACATATAGCTGTGGTCACTGGCGACCACTTTTTTCTGCGTAAATTAAGTTTTAAAAATGAAATTGTACATAGGATAATTAATTACAATGTCTTCTCACAATTTAATTTCTCAAACCCGGTAAATTAAGTAATGTGGCAAACGTTTGAAGAGGAGGCTCTCCAGTTGTGGAAACCCTGTAAATAGTTCAACATAAAACCATTTGTATTTGTTAATAGTAATTCAATGTTATAACTCAATTGTCTTAGTATATTTCATTGATTAATAAAATGTCATATGTAAAATAAAAAAAAATGCTGCTGGGACAATTTGCACTACTTGGACATCATTGTTTCTCTCAAAAGGAAAAAAGTATTGTAATCCGAATTAATCACCATAAGCTAATTCTGTTGCATGGAGATATGAAGTATGTTTATGTACACCAGGGGGGGTATTATTTGTTTTAAAAAGGGGCCTCGTGGATCGACCCCAAGCCCCTTGTTTTCTCTGCGCGGTCCTGCAACCCTCCGAACACTGCAGCATCTCTTCGGCACACCCATCTCAGTCCACCCGTTCCTTCACACTCTTCATTCTCTTTCCCCACAGTACGCTCCTCCCCCCCCCCCCGTGCGTCTCAGTTCACTCCGCCGCGGCCCGCTCGCCCACTATCAGCCCTCCCACGCCGCGCGACCTTATCGCACTGGGCAAGGCTGAGCAGGCCGCAGCACCTGGCAAACGTCGCGACCGCTCCTGGCCAGCCGGATTCGACACTCGCGCGCGCCGCTCCAGGAACGCCCGCGCCATGCCGGTGAGCTGATGGCGCTTCCGCCTCGCGCTTATTCACCGCGCGCGCCCTCCGCGCAGAGTGACGCGGGGGCGGATCCTCCCGCGGAAATCCCGCCTCGCGTCGCCCCGAGTTGGCTCACGCCCCGCGCGCCTTCCTGCGGTCTGGACGAAACCGCGGAGTGGATGGCGTCTGTGCGAAAATAGGTCGCTGGGCCTTCCTGCCTCCCTTTCGAGGAATCGGAATGGGGGCATCGTTGGAGTCTTCGCCAGATTCAAAACCCCAACCACATCATTTCCCAGTTACTGCGTCGCTTCTCTCCCACTCTTAAATTATTTTTACTCCTTCGTGAAAAATGGTTTTGGCGGTGGGGGGCGGGAGTTTTCGATTAGAATTAATGAGTGCGGAAGAGAACTCCTTGGAGATTAAGGTTGTAAATTCTACAGGTAGATTTGCTTACAAAAGCGTGTTAACGTATAATGTATTACAGCCTCTGTAATTACAGTTACATTAATGTTTATGTATAGAAAATTAAGCTTGTGGTCACCAGCAAAATCGTGAAGGGGAAAAAATAATTTCTCTTAATAAACAATTAGAATGAACAATGTAGACGAAAGAAGAGTATTTGTAATATACGTAGACTTGTGCGTATTGTATACAATCCTGTACGACGTATACAAAGTTGATGCGTTTGTATTTTTTGCCTTCATAGACAGTAAAGTTAAATTTTGCTTCATTTTGTTTCAGGTGAGTGCATCAAGCAGTGTTAAAGAATTCGAAACCCAAGTCATTAGTAAGTAATGTAATTGTTCTAATATGAAGATAGCGTCTCTGAAATGTCACTTCAATTTTATTCTTAAGAATACTATTTCACTATTATAAGAACTGAAATGTGAAACTTCGTCGTAATAAGTATCGTACCAATTTTGTTACGTTACGAGAAAGTGTGGAAAAGCCAGATGTGCGTTTCGGAATTTATAACTTCTCTATTTGTGAGGAATTTTGACTTTCTTATGATTTTGTCACATATTGCTCCTTAAAATTGCTATATGTTGGAAGAGAAAAAAACACTAATATTTGGGATTACGAAATTCTTAGAAAAACTGCTCTTTGATTTGTGTGCCTAATCGAGGCAAGGATGTGAAGTTATTTACTCGTTTCATCGTTCATTCCCATCTAAAAATTGCTTCTTGTACCTTTGAAATGTATTCGTGGCAATTTTGGTAGTCTTAAAATCTAAAATAAATTGGAAATGTTTACTGCGATTTTTCCAACTCTGCCCCTGACAGGTATCAGCCGTTTAATTTCATCCAATCGGGAACTTGCACTTTCATCATTGTGACGTCACTATGGTGACATTCAAACTCCCGATTGGATGAAACTGTCGACAGCTGATACCTGCCAGGGGCGGAGTTGGAAATATCGCAGCGTAGTTCAGAACGCCATGGATTTTCATGTGATGAGAGGGGTACCAGTGAGCTGGACCAATAGGAAGTTTGACATTGTACTTAGGTACACTTCGTTATTGGTTTCAATGGGTAAGGGAAAGAAGCTTAGACATTTCTTGCAGAACTCGTTAAATCCCTATGCTGTGTATAAAATTGAAGGTCTTTAAATACAATAGAAATTTCATATATGTCAAATATCAACAATTGGTTCATTTCTCAAAGTTGTGTAATTGTAATTGTAGATAGTGAAAGGAAATCACGCTGATATTTTTCCTTCTTCAAAAAATAATGGGAGGTTGTTCAGACTACAGATCTTTGTTGTCGAAATGCAAAATTTAGTCACGAGTGTAATAAACTGGAAACAGTCCGAACTGGGTCATAGTTTCGTATTAAAGAAGTATAGTAAAATATATCAGGAAATGAAAATATTGTGATAAAGTCCCTTCAGTGACGTGTGGAAAACTCTTCCCGTTAGCGTTTCTTGCATTGTGCTTGACTTGATCAATTGAATGATTGATTGAATCTTATCTCTAAGATTAAAAGTGAAGTATTCAGGAGGGCATAATGCTACAAAATTTTCTTAGAATACTCTGTTCATGAGATTGACATACATTGATCATGAGATTGACATTTCAGAGATGTTACAGATTAAATTTTTTTTGATATGTTTCGAAGAGAGAATCCCTGATTGCATTAAGGGATTGTAGGTATATGTAGTGTTAGCTCTTTGTGAAGTAAGCAGTGCTGCTAGGATTACTTGTTCTATTGTCAAACAACTTTGGAATGTAAACAGTGTACATTTCTTGCGAAAATCAAGCTTGTTCCGGAAATTTCAAGTGAATTGCATGTGTGTCCATTTCTTTACATTCTGGCAGTAATATCTTAAAAATACAAACTTCAGTATCGAAATGTGAGTTGTTGGAGAGTGTATGAACATATTATTCCCAATTAACTTTCCAATTCATAGCGTTCTGCAAGAGAGGGGGAAGGAAGATTTTTAAATATTATTTCTTATTAATTTTGAAGGTTTGCCTTCAGGAATTAGTCAAAGAAATGTACCTTTAGTGAGGTAATTGTACGACTTCCGAAGACGGAATTGGACACTTGCCATTGCATCTTCGTCTTACGTTTGCGTGCTTCCTTCTAGGTATAATGTTGCTCTAGGATCTTCTTTCACAAATGAATGTATAAGGAAAGAACATTTATTAAGGTTTCTCCAGACTATCAATTCTAATTCCTAAATAGAGCTGAGAACTCAAAAGGCTTCAAAATATTTTGGATCCATCTATTTACTGTGTTAATGACTCGAGTGGTATAGAATTTCTTATAAAATTATCTTGCAGCGCTTTGGAAGATAGTTTAATGAAGTTGTTAGTCTTTGAGAGGGAGGGAAATAAAACATAGGATGTGGTACTCTTTGTGAGACGTGGGCGATGTCAGATTCAAAAGTGAGCTCCCCCGGTTATTAAACGTGAGGCAGCGGGCTGTTCCGTCGGCTGTGACCTCCGGGTGGTTCTGTGCGCTGGCGGGGGAGGGGGGGGAGGCGAAGTGAGCGCGTGGGCGCCTGCACTCGGGCGTCGAGGGCTCTCAGCGCTATCTGGCCTCGGCCTCTGCCTCCGCCGGCGCTGCGTCACCGCCCCAGATAGGGCGAGCGCTGGGCGGCTGTGGCACCGCGTCGCGTCGCGTCGCGCGGGAAATGAATGGCGCGCTTCCCGCGTGCACTCTAACAGGGTGGGAACTTTCTGGAAAACCGGGTAAAGTCCGGGAAATTCATTGCTCGGGAACAGTCGGAGAAATATCACGGAATTAGTGGAAGAAGCGTTAGCAGTCGGGGAAAATGTTGATAGTTATGAAACTAGGCGTTTTTAAACATAGATATGTCTTAAAATCAAAGTGATTCTCATGAAATACTCTATAAAAATCCAATATCCTTGCATTGAAGACAGTTAATGGTAATTGATAAAAATGTTGGGTGTAAGTAATTGAGAACGAAAGGTGACGTTTACCTGATATGTAAAACTACTCACGAAATGTCGTAATGTGAATGAAGCGTTTTTACCAATTACCATTCATTGTCTAAAACAATCTTTTAATGAAATTTAGAAATTATTCCTAAAAATAATAGTACAGAATTATTTTTTGCTCAATTTATATTTGTTGATGTTTAAATTTGTACTTTATCTTGGCGAAATCGGACAAATAGCAAATTAGTTTCAGGCTTGCTTCAATATTTTCTTTAAATACTGTAAAATACTGTTCACAACTTTCGGTTAAAAAAATACTCTGAAAAATTGGAAAAAGTCTTGGAAATTCTAGGAAAGGGATGGCATGCAAAAAGATTTATCACTATAGTAGGGGTTCAAAAAGGCGCCTAAAGAATAGAAAAATAAATTTAAAAGGAGTTACAAACAAAAAACAACAAAGATTCACATTTGCATTCTAATTCTAATAAAGTTATATTAGCATTTCATGTTGAGAAATTATTTTTTTCTTTGTAATCGTGATAACAAAATACTGTTCGGTATGATGACAAATTTTTGCTTGAGACACTGTATCTTCGAAATTGTTTTGTGGACTCTTTTGTATCATGAAATGGCATTAGTGAAAACGGAATTATAATTTTCATTCTTTGCACTTTATGTAATCGTCAACTCAGAGAAGGGTATATTGTGTTCAGTGTGTTTTATCTTCAAAAAGGAATCGAAGGCCACACTCATATGTAGAATTGGATTCTCTCTAAGCCATAAAATAATAATAATAATAATAATAATAATAATAATAATAATAAAAGTAATAACAAAAGTATAATAAAAATGCATTTTTCAAACTTACGGACTCTCTCATTATTAGTAGTGGAAAAAATCATTAATTATTAATGAAAGCTCCTCACCTCTTTGGCGACACTTAAAAAAATCTGTTCAATTAGACTAAAAATTTGATCACTAGGAACGAAATCTTCTGATAAGATGCCTTCCTTCAGATATCCTAATGACATTGACACAGGATAATGCTTTGCGCTCAAATGTTTTGTGTTGGACATCCGCGAAGAGAAATCTTTACTTTTTCTGTTCCCTTTCTCTCTTCCCACCTTCCGACTCATTCTTACTCGTACAACTTTATGTACTCATTGTATTTGTGATCACTTTCTGTTCAGTCATTATTTTACAAACGAGTTACTAAAGCAGCAGTACTTATCTTGCATGCTTTTGTAAGGAGTACAAAGCAATAGTTTCTTTGATGGGACGTCAATTGAACCTTAAGTTATGCATGAATATATCTTCTCGTGGTTCGCTGCTGGCAGAAGGCAGAGGTTCATGAGTCTTGGTTAAGTTTACGAGTATGACTCAACCGTTGCTCCCAACACAAAATCGCTAATGACCTTTTTTAACGCACGCCTAACGATACCAAACGATACGTTCAATATGCGTATCCCCGATGGCCTTGAGCCTCGGTTTGATGCCCTGGTGTGGATGACCTTTTTGAAGGTCATGAATCAGTGCCAAAAATACATTTCCTATGAAGTATGGAGTGGTTCAATTTAATGCTTCGAAATGCCGCCTCGCAGCAATATATTTAGTAGGTCAAAATGAGAAATACAATGTGGCAGTGTTCTTGCTTATTTTAGGAACTGATTTAATACATCATTATAGCAATATATCGATAGTAGCGGAGTGCACGGAATTCGTATTACCGAATACTCCTTTAAAGAAGTTAAAATTGTACATCTGATGTTTTAGTAAATTAGATCATTAGGCTATTATGTAAACAGCCCCTCGTATTCCATAGAAAAGGTATAGATTCGTACGCGTTAATTTCTGACCTTATGATTTGAGTGCACTTTGTCAGATACGCAAGTGCCCCAACCCCAGTTCTCGAAACGGGGATTGGAGCATGGCACGTGTCATTCTTGTTTGCTTACAATGAATAAAGTGCTGATGTGACTTTTGTGGTTTAAAATGCCAGTGCGCCTGTGCAGGATGCAGTCAGCAATCGGTGACGAAATGCATAAGAGAAGTTGTCTTGAAAGCTGGCGTTGCTAGTCGGCAAATATAATAGACGTGAACTAAGTGACGTTTAGGGAAAGTTCAGTTGCTGACTTTACCACACGAAGTTGACTTTCCAGCTGCCTTTCATACTGCAGATTTCAAGTTCTATTCAGTCAGGTTTTTTGTTTGTTTGTTAAAATAGTGAGTAGCGGTGTGAGAAGACAGTATCTTGAATTCCATTAAATTTTCGCATCGATCCCACATCCCAATCGAGGCAAATGAGGTCATTCGATGCGTCTCGATCTTCTTGTGGGGAACTTGTGATTTGTTTGCGGATCCGTCCGGGAAATTCTAAGGAAATTCTTCAAAAACGTGTTTTTGGTATTTTTTGCGCTGCGATGGCTGCCCGCGTGCACCTGTCATCGCCTCGTTTGACGCCACAAGTAAGTTTGGCGTCGCATTTAGTTGTTTTGACAATGAGGCAGCCCACAGTCCCCAGGCGATGAACATGTTAGAAATTGTATGTCCCACACTTCACAGCATGCATTGTAGGACTAGGAATACTCTGAAGAAAAAAGGTTTCATTTTGTAGAACAATTTAAACTAAAAAATTATAATATAAATACATGAGTGGAATGGGACGTTGTAGAATAGGGGCTTGCAGATGGACACAATTTCTTAAACCGTCCAATAATACACAGACAGAAGTGTATCTTTCAGAACAATTCTTCTGGAAACGTTAAGATTGGGTTATCCTACACCGTGTGCTGGTACCTAAGGATCACAGACAAGAGTTGCGATATATTTTTTGTATTTTTATAATTAAATTATAATTCTGTATAGATAATTTTTACTCACAACGCCACCGGAAGAAAGAACCATACAACTATACTTATCTTTTTATTTACGATTTGTATAGTTTTATGGCTCCGTTTTAAACTGATTGTTTCTTAACCATGAATGGGGAGTATTGATTAGGGGGTATGTGTCGGATATAACTCAATCCAGGTTAAATTCTGCCAACGTACAGTCGAGTGCCAACTCGTGAACCAACGAGCAGTCGAGTCTCCTCCGCGTCCAGGCGCGCGAACTTCTCGACGCGACGCATCGCGGCGGCGGCGGCGCTGGCGGTTGCGTTCCTTGTTGGGCGGTGACGCAAGCGGCGGCCGGAAGCAGCGTGCGGATGCGTGCGGCCGCGTGCGGCTGCGTGGGGCGCGTGCTCGCTCGGCCGTGACCGCCTTCGCGGCCGCTTCCCGCGGATCGCGCTTCCTCTCGCCGCTCGCGCCGCGGACGCCTCGGCGAGGAGGCTGACGTCACAGCCGTGCGCTTGAAGGCGTTCGTAAGAAAGTTGAACGCGATAATGGTTCTTGGCGATATGAGTCACCAAGTGCGTCTTATTGAAATGTGAGATTGGAAAATTGCCCAACTAGACCGTTATGCAGAGTTTGAAGTCGAAGAATTGAGTAGTAAGGTGTCAGGATATGTACATCGTACAAGGTTTGATCTTCTTTATAGGGAAAAAAATCTAAAATTTGATAGTAATTGTAAGCATTTCTTTAGTCGTCACGATTTTTTTCTTGAAGTGGCGAAGATATTCTTAGCCAGTACAGTTAAAATACTTCAATGTTTTTTTTTCTTCGAATTAGTAATATGTGATTCGAAATAGTAACAAATACTGCATTACAATCCTGAATTCCAGAGCAAGTATACTAGAGTAAGTATCATAAATTTCAAGATTGGTGTGTATTAAAATCATTCATTCATTTCGGAAAAAATGATGGCTTTTATGGTGAGACTCGGAAAGGAAAAGCAAGGAGTCTTCCCATACATTACTCTGAGTAAACACAATTTCATTGTATGGTAATATCGATGTAAGTAAAAGCGTGAAAGTTACTGGGGAAAAGTCTAGAACATTTTCAAAAGATGACCTACGTAAATTTATATTAGTGCATAAATGCTTTTCCGTTAACGCACCAATGTTATCATGAACTTTAGGGCACCAGTACATTAAGAAACTAAATGCGTCAGTTTTTCTACTCGATAGAACTAGGCCGGTCCTGTCCGTCCCAAGTTTTCAGTTCACATGTTCCGGTCGGTTAGATTCTCCCATCGTTTGGGACACGAAAGGTGTCATTTGACACTTCTCCATGTGTTGAGAAAGAAATGAAAAAAATGCCAGTTCTCATCTAATTATTAAATCAAAAACGAATAATAAGTATTTCTATAATGTATCTGTTCAAATCGTTTGAGATGTACACTAAGGTAGTAACTAGCAAGTTATTAATCAAAAGAAATATTTATTTTCTAAAATAAGTTCGGACTGGTTTGCTTCTGGAGCGGGTTGCTATAATATGTAAAGGGTATGATTGTTCGTAGTTTCTGAGGTAAACGTGTCGAAGAGACGGCAGAATCTAGGGATCGGGTTTATCTGTTGCAAAATCTGAGTTTTTTCACGTTAAGTTTGTTACAGACGTAATTTTGTAGGGTATTTTTTATTTGTGGTTTCGAGAACCTATTCGTGGAGTTGAGAATCGATGCGTGAGTTTCTTGGAGGACTGTTTTGTTTTCGTAAAAGTTTCGAGTGGCATGGGAGATTGAATCACGTTATCGGTGCAACATGGGAGGCGGCAATTTCGAAGACCGCAAAAAGAATAATTTCGTGAGAACGAGCTTCAGGAATACTACCTCGAGTGATTAGTACGAAGGCGCGTCTCCGACCAGTACGTCATTGCTTATCGTAGTTCGTCACGTGATCGTAACAGGTTCGTTGTGAAATGAAAACCTTTTGTGGAAAAATGTAGCAGAATCTTTAAGTAGGTAGTAAAAGTACCAGGATAATAAGCATTTTAATATTACCAAATTGTTTTACAAAATTCTTTGTACCATACCTTCTTTTAAAGTTCAAAGCTTTTCTGGACAACAGTGAAATCTTCGAACGGATAGGGTTCGTTTGTCAATCGTAACTTTATTCGGAATCCATTGCCTTGGTTATAGTGCCAGTTCTAAAGTTTAAAAATCAAACAAATAACTACCGACAGTATTTATATACGTGAACTTTGTTTCCTTTCAAGGAATAATCTTGAAACTTTTGTAGAGAAAATCAAACATTAAGGATAAGATTTCATGATCAATTATTTTTGAACGGATATGGTGACAACCCTAACTTCCTTACATTTCCTTTATCAGCTGTTCTTAATTTTGTCAGATTGTGAAAGTAATATTTTCTGGAACACAATCATTTCAGTAACCATTTCTGTGTAATAGTACTGCATTTCTATCTTTTCCTGATTCTTGTGACTCAGGGGTCTTGTAAAGAGATGCTTACGTATTTAGTCACGCATCAATGGATTCGTTGATTCAGAGGAGGCACGTTCATTGGCTATGGTAGTTCTTTCAAGTCAGGAGCTACGTCCCAAGAGGTTCTCTCAATGATTCGTCTCGAAATTTTCTCCCTTACTAATCGTGTTCACAAATTGCTTGAACTAAATAAGCGGGATACCGAATGACTCATAGCTGGCAAGTTTTTTCCACTTATAATGATGTAATTTTAATCTAGAAAAAAGTTGTTTCTTCTCTTATGTTGACGGAGCATGACCTGTACTGTTTCAAAAGATGATCTGATTGCATAATATACGAATATATGATGTGTTTGAAGATTGCCTTTAAGTATGACGAAAAGGTGGGAACTGGCGATTTTTTTCGTATCCTTTTTTTTTACTTTTAAAATACCTCAGATTGATCAATATTAAAATTATTTTAAAAACGTCACACGTTACTCGTGTTTAATACTTCCGTTCTATTAAATATTAAGGGGTCGCTATTATTTAATCCTGCTTAGGGCACTCTTCAAATGTGATAGCGAGTTTTTGCGCCGCGTGAGGAGACATCCTTAAAGTATTGATCACGTAAACTATTGACGTTATACGGTGGTAAAGAACAGCTCTAAGAAGAGCTTTCGCAATTGCGACAGCGCTTTGTGCATTTTAACAAAAGAATGATTTCAAGCGTTGAGCAAAGACGTCGCATAAATATCCATGCATAATATCGAAGAGTGTAGACACATGGGCTAGAAATTTGAACCTCTGTATGAGTGAAGAGTAAACAAATCTCATTTATGCAAGGAGTGTCTCTTCCAATATTTTCCGTCAATTCTTGACAGAGCAGCGGTGTTGGTTAGGAATAATTGTAACTGCCTAACATACGAGAATCACTTTACCGGAGTTGGGGAGGGGGAAGCAACATTTCCTATTTTTTAGGCGGCTATTATTCAGTTTGCGAGGTGACCGGTGAGACTCAGCAAGCGTGTACTATTACGAGGCCGTGCCTTAGGCCTAAGATAAGACGTAATATCAATGTCCGTCACGTGACTGTTAGTGCAGATCGTCGCTACGTTACTCGTGGTGCTAAAACACCTTATTTGTGTCTCTGCGGCGGCGTTTGCGTCTGCGTCTGCGTCTGCAGTGCAGGCAGGGGCGATGCGCGTCCCGTCGGGCGAAGCAATCAAAAAGAGCGGCGCGGAGGGTCTCCGGCCGCATGCGCTACGTCGCCCGGCCCCGCCCCGCCCCGCCACGCCACAGTGTGCCGCTTTACGGTCGTTTCATTGCCGCGGCGGAAGCAGTTTTTCGGTTTAACGCCCGCGCTTGTTGCTGCGCCGGGGGATGTCTGATGTCCGCGGACGACGCGGTGACGCCACGGCGGGAAACGTCTGCTGCGCGGTTTTTTGCAAGAGGCGATTTCGAGTCGCTCCCGCTGTGGGCCGTTTCTACGTCTTACACAAGTGCACATTTAAGTCGGGAACTAGGGTTGCAACCTGGCTTAAACATGTTCTGTAGTCGGACATATGGTATTCGGTAATATTTTGGGGAAAAGTGAGTACAGGCACAAACACCAGAAATGTATATCGAAATTACATTTTGTAATATTTGCTTTTCACTAGGCGTCAATAGCAATAAAAATTCTCAGCGTATTGCGAATTTGTGAAAAAGTACTTTGGAGTGAATTTCTTTTAAAGTGTGTATAACGAAATATTTTTATTTTACCATTATCTAATGATGCGTTATTTGTAGGTGGTGCTAAGACCTAGTAATTGCTTAATGTGCCTTCTCCTTTTTCGCATGCCATTCTCGGTGATAAGGTAACTACCCTCCCCCCTTCTGCACTCCATCAATTCTTTCTCATTGAAAATAAATCAGGAATCAGAGGTCAGTACCCCTTTCTCTCAATATGCCATTGAATCAGCAGCTGGGAAACATGAAAAGCAACCACAAAAAGACCGGAATAAAAATGTGGATATTTTCTGGATCAATTTTCAAAATTAAAATGTGGACAAATAATTTTATATTCCTGTAGGTACAAATTTAAAAATCTTACCGAAATCGCAGATGCAACTATTTCGAGATCATCCGTATGTACTCGATGTTTTAATTCTTTACGATATAGAGAATATGTTTATTACATATCTCGCCCAACGTTTTATCAATTTTCCATCCCATCTTCTTGTCAACATTATCTTCAGAATCCTTCCGGCCACTTCTGGTTTCTTAACTCGAGTTTTAAATAATTTAATCTGAACGACGAGTCGCCTCGAAGATAATCGGGTCGCGAGCGCAGACGGCGCGGGCGGGGTCGTTTATTTCTGTAGCGGAGGGTCCCGCGGCGCTGCAGACGGGCGCAGTGCTCTTCGGAATGTCGCCGGCGCGGCGCGGCGCGGCGCGGCGCGGCGCGGCGAGGGCTACGACCGGAAGGCGGCCGAGGCACGCGGACCGGTTCTTCAGCCTCCCACTGCTTCCGGCTCGACTCGCTGCTGTGCGCAGCGCTCCAGGTCCTTTCAGGTGGCAGCCTTTCTTAGAGATTGGTCATGAATCTGGAGGTTGGGATCGGTCCTGTTGAATGAATTAGCCGCAAGGGAAGAGAAATTCCTTAAAGAAACTTAGCGTGAAATTCTAGTGTGCTCCTTAAAGCAGGATTCACGATAAGAGGAAGATAAGTGCTCGAGGCATTTTTTTCTTAGGGGGCGCAAGAAGTTTGAAGTTGAAAACTCAGAATAATTTTCTTTTGATAGTCAAATTTTAGTTATTTATTTGAAGTAGAATGATAAAGTTAAATTCGTAAGTTCAGTCATATTTCGATCTTAAATTTTCATCTTTTTGTAAAAGTGGTGGGGGGAATACCGTAAAGGAGTTGATTGTGTGTTCGTAAGTTATTTGTTCCCAGTGTGTTCAGGATTTTTTTAAAGATGAAGTTGGCCTGCGTTTTTTTAACGCTTGTCCGTTTAGTGACTCCTGATCGCTGCTTTTTTATTAACTGTAGCATTGTCCACAATTTTCAACAAACAAAAGTGCAATAAAATACAGAGCTTTTGAAATGGTTTGATAATAAACATTAAAAAAGACCCATTAGAGGTGTTCAATTGCCCACTCGCGCACCAAGTTACGTTTTGTGACAAAGCTGGGCAATAGTGATAGCTTTCATCAACCTCGTCTTTTAATACTTCATTAATGTGTCGTGAAATATTTCCTGGACGAATACTGCCCAGAAGTGGCGTGAACTCGTTTCGTTTGCAGCGTAACTCCCCCTTCCCAGAGGTGTCTGGACGCCAAGCGCATTATGATGGGGGCACCGGATGTAGAGGTGACGTCACGGAGGGGCAGGTGGAGCATCTCCTGAGCCATCGCAAGGAAATGAGGGGCCACCGGGGCGACTGCCGCTGCCGCGAGATGCCCCTCAAGAGGCCGAAGGCTGAGGGGAGATGCGCTTAGAAAGAGAGCGTAGGCCCACATGATTTGGCACTGCCCTCTACAAGTGAGGCTCAAGACATTCTCGTTCAGTTAGTCTCCCACCTGCTCAAAGAAGTTGCTACACTTTACGGCTCGAATGTTGCTTTAGAAGTCAGGAGGTTCGTAATTAAGGCTATGCTATTCCAGAAATACGTTCCGTAGCATATTTCTAGAAACGTCCCTTAATGAAGTTGACTATTTTGTTGAAGAAAGATCGACACGTAATGCTCGGTTAAGCACAGAATACATTATACGAAGAACCCAATCCAGGTGTCATCATTCATCAAACAAGCATAGTTTACAATTTCAAGGTGTAATATCTGGATAAGTGCATTGTACTTAAACACTATCAATAAAAGTGGAAGTTGAAGAGCTAGATACTTTTTAAGAGATCGGTGTGTTTGGGAGATTGACAAAATTAAATTAATGATTTGGAAATTTCGTGGTGGCTCCTAAGGTTCTCTTCGGGTTAACATGTTGCACATGCCCATTAAAATCAAACCTATTAAGAATTTGTTATAAGTTTACAGACTAATAAAGAAACAAATTCTAATGGTACAGCATCAATTAGCGTTGAATGAACGCGGTAGACTAACATAAGTTTACAATTTTCAGAATCTAGTTGAATGATTAAATAGAAAGTCAGAAACTAACGTACCCTCAATTAGTACACATTTTTAGTTAATAATATCATTAAATTGTCATCTGCCTGAACCTGTGAATGTACTAGGTCTTGTAAATCCTCGTCGAATATTGCCTGTCTGGTGGCAGTGCTTTCTATGTTCATAGAGGGACTAATAAGGAATGACAAACTACCTAGAAACAGTCGTAATTCTCTCTCCTAATATAGCCCGTTAAAAAGCACGCCTGATGAAAATCCATAACCAGCTGGCGGGGGCGCGGTCGCGTCGCGTAGAAAGCGCCCGCGCGGCGCCGCCCACTTGCGCGCTGTGTGGGCGCGTGCGGCCCGGGGTCGGGGCGGGGGCGGGGAGGGCGTCGCCCTAGGCGGCGTTCCAGGGCGAAAAGCGAAGGGCTGGCGCGGGGGGGAGGCGCGCGCGGGGCGGGGCCGGGAATGGCGCGGGGCGGTGGCTGCTTACAATGCTGGCGCTCTACGACGGGAAAAAAGCTTCTGCCCCCGCCCCCGCCTCCCGCCGCCCCGCCTCCTGCGGACGCACTGGCCGCCGGACGCGCTCGCCGGTCCACCAGCCGTGGAGCGCTGAAAGGGGAAAAGCACCCGCCGCGTTATTCAAGTTGCGAACCCTAAGCGTATTGCAGAGTGCCTAAAACAAGCAAGCGGTCAACACTACTTTCACCTCCTCGAAAGAGAGAAGATAATTTGTTGGATAAGGGAAAAAGCCGGCTAACCCTGGTTAGCGGAGGTTGCTAAGGTTTAAAGATCGTAGTTGTGCTGAGGGTTCCGTCAGTTTCGAATCCCGGCCCCGAGAGTTGGGATGTTTGTGTGGTCCCGTAAAATAAGTAATGTGTTTCTCTACAAGTTAAAGCAATGTTCCAACAAACCAATGACAATTACAGTTATCGCTAATACCTAGTTATGTAAGTTGAAAAGCGACCGCCTTAACACAAATTAAAAAAGAAAAATGTCGTCGTCTTAACTATATCGAAATTTTAAAAATAATTTCTCTTTGTCCGAAATTTTAATTGAAATTGGTCCGATATGTGAAAAATGAGCTTCTTACTAACTTCCTCGACTAACTAATGCATAGCGTGATGTTGCGGCGTTACTGGCTTAGCAATGCTCATAAAAGACAACCTTCCATCTGTGCCACTAATTTTCAACGCTTTCTTATTTACCAAAATGTCTTGCCAAGCCCACAGCATGAAGCTTCACGCTAAACAATTGCCTTTCCTGTAACCTGCGCCCGTGGCTTGCAACCTACGTCAGCTGGACGAAGTCCTCTAAAAATATGCATATTTTTTTCATTCATAAAGTTGAATCCAAATCCTTCTATGGTGATTGTGCGATTTATCTTGAGGAGATTATTTAACATTTGGCCAACATTCCTGGTCCTCGAGTTGGTCACAATATTGGCATTTAAAACTTGGAACGTAAAGTGCTTGGGCTATCGCTCCCAAGCCAGGTTTGATGCGGCGCTTGTTAGGGCTGGCGACGTCGTGGCGGTCCGCGTGTCATCCCCACCCCCCGTGCGGCCACCCACACCGAGGGGGCCTCCTGAAAGGGCTCTTGTGCTCGGGCCTCCGCGCTCGCCCTCACAAGCGACTCGCTTATACGCTGTTATCGAGGCCGCCCGGCCCCGCCCGGCCCGGCCGGCCGGCCGCGCTACGCGCGCGCGCGCGAGCGCCGCCGCTGCGACGGCCCAGCGCGGCCGCGCGGGGGGAGACTTCAACGAGCGCGCGGACAAAGGCGCGTTGCGTCCACGCGCGGCACTTCGTGGGGGATTGTGTTAATGCCAAGTCACGATTGTTTCGTGTTGGGAAGAGGCGGTGGCGGCTGGCCGTTTCATGCCACAAGGTCTCGGGGGTATTATATTGTCTGCACGTGCTCTGAAATTGAGAGTTGGTCAGTTTATTTAATTACGTATGCGCGCGGCTACTTCTTGTCGTTGCTGACGAAAGCAGTTGTGTAGGTCCCAGATTTTCGATGAACCGGATTCTGATATCTGGAATTACTCTGTCCCTACGCAGCACTCATTTACAGCTGTCTTTGAAAGCAGGCAAAATTTTTTGTTCTTAATTTCCTTACAATTTTTCTCCTTTTCAAATTAGCATCAGTTCAATTTCAACCTATCAATTAAGTACTCGCTCACACATACGCTTTCCTTTCAAATATTATTTCCATCTGATAGACCAAGAAGGGCTACAGAGTAGTAAAGATATGCAGGAACTTGCGGAAGAAACATCCCTTAGATGATTACGAGGATCTTGATCTGCTTTTATAAATTACGTTAGATTCGAAAAAGTGGAAGTTTGTGCAAAAATTTTGAAAGTGATCGTGGATGAAGTTTAAATTTAGATCAAGGAGGTTTAAATACTATTTGCAGAATTCAGATTTTTTTTTATTTTCGGTATATTGGTTTGTGAGAGCTTTAAAAGAAAAGAGCATTACGACAGGATCGTAAGAGAAAGTGAAATTTTGAGAATAGGTTTAAGTCTGTAATATAAGGAATTTGATATTCACGAAGACTTCGACTGGAATGAACCAGGGCGGGGTTAGAAATCCATGAAAGATGTACACCATATACGGACAATGGTGAAATTTTGTTTCGATAAACGACAATCTTCCATCTACTTCCTTTTACTGCCTCGCCTATCACTTACCTTCTTTTAGGCAATATTCAATGCAACCAAAAATGTCATTTATTTAAATAAAATAATGAATAAAAATCTCGTAAATAGAATATCGATCTTCTTGACTTGATACTGATGGACTACGTGATGGGATCGTGTATCCCCCCGTGAAGCTAGTCCACAGCCAAACGTGAAGCCGCAGCTGCCAACTTGCCACGGGCCTGCACAGCGCCGCAGTGCACACTCAACCGTTGCGTCGCGTCAGAGGCGCAGACGGGAGGCTGGGAAAACCCAGGAGACCTGCGCTTCGCCTCATCGGAATGGCGCTCTGCCTCGCCAGGAGCGATGATCCACTCGATTCCTCCCCTCCCTTCTCCTCCACCTCCCCCACCGCCCCCACCTCCCTTCTCCTCCCTTCTCCTCCCTTCTCCTCCCTTCTCCTCCCCACCCTTCTCCTCCGCGCCCTCGCCCTGCCCCGCCCGGCCACCGCCCTGCTAATCCTCCGTCTCGTGCTGCGCTGCTGTTGACTCCCTCGAAGGCTAAGCAAAGAATACAAATTGTTGCGACTCTCGTATTTTAATGGTTCATTCTGTGGAAGGCTATGCAGGCACGTAACGTGAGACGGGAAGCGCACTGTACTTATAATTGGGTATAGTATAAAAGTATTTGCGGGAATGCTTTTTAAGGCAGTGGTTCTCAACAGTAGTGTCTCGCTCGCCACGCACTTCCTTCGCGAGCAAATTTCAGGTTTCTGTAACTCTGAGAATGATCATGTGCAGTTTAGGGAAATAAACTTATATATATATAATATATATATTCCACTTCGTGAGTTGAAAAGTGTAGTTTATGTCAAAAGACTTGTTCAGTCTACAACAGATGTTGAACATAATCGTGTTTTGGTTTTGAATTACTTCAATCGTGACACTGGGCTGTTACAGCACTGAGTGCATTATCTGTCGTATTCAGTGACTAAATTATCAAAATCGCATTGAAAGGGTCACTTGCTGAGTGGCCCACTGGGTTCTATATGGTGTTATCTTTTATACCAGTGACTCCCAGAATATTTAAATATCATACTTGTACCTGACTTAGTTTAAATTCATATTTGTGTTCTCACTTGTGACGGGGACAAAATGTCTTAATGCTTGCCTTCAACTCCTGCCAGTGGCAGAAAGAATAGAAAGATAAGATTTTCTTTAAATTGTTAGGAAATTTATTCAAAATATCCCTTCCCTTTCAGTGTTTCCGAGTTTTCTATCTTGTCTATAGCCCTACCTCCACTGGCCGAGGCCTTCGTATTGTAGTCGTGAATGGCCATCTTAATCCCCTCTCGATTTTCCCATTTGCTTTAAACTGAAACCGTCCTCGGTGTTTCTAAAGGTGTATGTAAACTAAGTTCTTGAATCTCTTCCGAAGTAAAATATGAAAGATTCTTCCGGTAACGATACAATTACTGTTAGCTTTTACAGAATTCATCAAAAATCTATGAAGGCATTGCAGTCTTGACATAGATTGCAACTGAAAAACGAACTTTTAATCATGTGTTCGAAATGCCGTATTAGTAACCTCTCTTCCGGAGTTGTGTACTAGTTTTCAGTGGTTTATTGAACCTTTTATTTGGTTCCGGCACTCTTCGTCATAGTTGTGGACACGAAGCGGAAGGAGTGGATCGACCATCGCATTCCAGCCCTGTGACCGGAGGATTCGTGTGGTTGGTAACGGGAACCCGGAAAAGACGCCCTGCGACCGGACAAAGGGAGCGCGGCCGGAGGCGGCACCGCCCGCCCTGCCCCTCTCGTGCGCGCGCTGGTTTGTTTCAGCCTGACCGGTATTCCCTCTTGAGTTGGATTATGTTAATGGGGCGAGCACGGTGGCATTTTAGCTTGCGCGGAGAGCAAACGAGTAGTATTACGTCCGGCAAAGCGTACGCACTGGACTTCCCAAAATTGGCTCTGAGGGCGGTGATTTAAGATTTATATAAATTTCTTTTTTAATTTTATTCTAAGTCTACTACGAAAATCACGCCAGGGATACACGTGCAGAAATTAACATTATGGAAGTGATTTGACGTGATCCTTAAATTGACTCGTCGATATCAAATCACATTTGAGGTATGGGCCGTGTAAATATAAAAATAAAATTATATAAACAATTGAAATAGATACAGATGTTTAATTCTGTTAAGTTCTTCTGAGAAGTGTTTGTGATGAATGTATTTTTAAATTTAATTCAGTAATTCTGTAGATGTACGTTCGCAATGTACACCAGTTCATTACTTCCAAACTATAATTCAATTCCTATGCTGTTTTTTTTCTTTTTTCCCTGGCTGCTGGACTTATCAGAGGAGATTTTTCGTGTGAGCTTCCGTAGCGTGTACGCGTGCGCTGTGGTGCGAAGTGCGGCGTTGAAAGGGCCCGTTAGCGCCTCCTGGGCGAAGGATTCGGGGCGATGGAGCGCGGCGCAATCTGCAAGTGAAATTGCGCATCGATCATCGCTCGGGGCGTCCCCCCGCCCCTCCCCCCCCCTACATCTCCAGGTGCATTTGCCGTGACCCCATTTGCACCAGGGATGTGGAAGGAAAGGTGCACTAGCTAGAATTTCTTGTTCGAAAAAGTGTATGAACATTTATTCATTTAAATACCTACTTTTTTTGTTATGTCGATTTTGCAACCACATGAACAAGAAGACTCTTAACCGCCGGCGATAGTTAATGATTTTAAATCTGGAGTCTCGTAAGAGCAATCAAAACTAAAGAGCTGTGACTAAATACTGGTATGAAAATTCCTGTTCCAAAAAAAGGTATTTATGACTGTTTCCGTGTAAAAAATGGTATAACGAAAAGTATTGAGCAGTCGTCACATAATACGAACAAAGAACCCTATTTGCTCTTCATCTGCAGTCAATGGCGTTAATGATAATAACAGGTTGACCACTTTCTGGAACACAATGAAATCCGAAAAAAAATCAGAACTTTATTTCTCTGGAAAAGTTAGAGAATTTGTATTTGAATTCTTAAGTCACGGAAATTGGTTCCAGCAAATGAGTGGACAGGTTAAAAGGATTCGAGGATTAATGTGCGTGGCTTCAAGATATGTGGGAGTTTGCATGCTGGTCAACATTCTCACTACTTAAATTAATTTTCTTCGATATGAAAGATTTTCATTAAAAATTCTATATTATATGAAGGTGTATTTTGTCAGGCGACCAAAAGACAGCACCATGGAAATAATAAAATGATCTAGTTCAGAGTTATCTTTTTATTACGAAATAACAAGGTTTCTTTAGGCCAGGAGTTTTCTTCTTTCCGACCTACCTTGTACTTGCACTACACCAGAGCGACGTTATTTTCCTGGAGCGATCATGTTATTGGCAAATTGAAGTAAAGAATGTATTGCATTGCCAAGAAATGCAACTACGTCATGGCCAAGAATTGCCAAAATTGAATTAGCACGGTCGTTAAAAACGAACCCCGTGATCCCGCCTGCATTCTCTCGGCCTCTCTGTACCTGAAAGTTACTTGGCTCCGCCGCCGAGTGTAGAGAGCGCGCTTCATCCCGTCCCGAAGGCAGCGCGTGGTCGGTGTGTGAACTTTGGGCCCGCCCACCCGGGCGCGTCGCAGCCTTGAGGGCGCAGAGTCCGTTCCCCGCGCGCCGCCCTGCGCCCTCCGCGGCCGGGGCCGCTGACGCCAACCAGCCAGCCAGCGGGCGCGCGGCCGCGCCGTCGCGACGCCTCGTCATCGCCGCAGAGACGCCTTGGCCTCCCGCGCCGCCCACGCGCCAGCCCCTCCTCACCTCAACTCGCCCCGCCCCGCCCCTTCGGCCGCTACTGTGGGTCCAAATGACTGTACAGGGCCAGCACGCCAATCTTCGCGCTACCTTAGATCTGGCCTGATATTAATAATTCATTCAATCCGTTTAGGATTGCTGTTTATTTGTGAACAATGTCAAGAATTTTTTTTTGTACTTCGGTTACAAAATAGGAATATTTTTAAGTACCCTCTCAGTACTAGAGGACTACTGATGCAGTTTTAATGCGGGTTCTTGAATATCTTTCAAACAACAGCGACGGTAGTCGGTAATTCCATTTACAAGAAGTGCCATCTCTCAAAGCGTTCATCTCGCTCTTCGTTAAGGTTACTCTTCGTGTGGCTAGGTTTCACGTGCTCATGGCTATAGTTCTTTCGTTTACTGTGTTGGCCCCGTCTTCGCGACGCGGTTGGCCAGTTGCGGCCCAGTGTGTGTTGCCCGCCCGGCCCCTCCTTCAGGCGCAGGGCGCGGCGCGGCGCGGCTCTTCGCGACGGGCGACGTTGCCGCTGCCGTGCGCCAGGTGAGGCGCTGCCGCCGCCGCCGCCGCCGCCGCCGCAGCAGCAGCAGCAGCTGCCAGGGCTCGCCAACTGCACTGTTTGCGCTTCCACTCGCGAGCTGAAGGAACATTCCACTGCACCGCGACGGCGAACAAGGCGCGACCGGCTCGCCGCGGCAAGACGCCCATTCTCGACCGTGCCGCCACCCCCTTTCAGCGCGCCCTTCCCAGTAGCCCTGTTGCCGCTGGGATTTATTAGTATTCAATTTGGGGCGAGTGGTGGTCTCTGCGAAACGATAATTAACTCGAAGGGGAGGCCGTTCCTGCTTTAAAGGTTGAAGGGAACTCGTGTCATAATAGCGCGTACACTTCCACCGCCGATACCTCGGTTCTCTTCCCAGCCAGTGCGTTTGGAATTTGACGAAACGACGGGTGGGTACGGTTTCGAGGGGTTCTCCAGTGTCCAATAACCCTCAATAATTAACACGATTTTCTCTATCTACTCATTCAATCTTCTCTTCTATGACTCGTGTGCCTAAATTACCTGAGTGGTTGAAAGGGGTTCTAAATGTAAAGGACTTATTTTTAGTTGTTACATTTGATTTAATTGCTCTAAGCAAATGGTAAGTCTTTAATGTAGTAGCTCTTTCAGGTATCTAACTTAAACATTTTTATTAAATCGTACAACATTCCAAAGTATTACCTTGTTACTGATTCAAGAGTTTTTTCGTCATTCGCACATTCCTACTTTGTTTACAATGTTAACAAACGTCTTAATTCTGCACTTTCTATCGCAAAGGAGGGATCGTGTATAGCGGGTCAGGTAGGTTTGCTTTACAGGAGTAATGGAAAGCCCGAACTCTGGGTACAGAGTTGACAGCAATGCTACCGCGAGGCCTCCGGGTTTCGTAAGCTTTCCCGCGTGGCCAATGACATCATCGTTCGGAAAACCGCGTCCTTTGCTTGACGTCTGCCGAAACCGTGAGGTTTGGTTTGAGAAAGCCAATCCTCGTATATCGTGCCTCATAAATACTTTCGTGGAAGAATAAAAAGTAATTAAAGGATTATTCAGCATTATCTCAGTTTAATGCAAAGTGCCTGTCTCTGTACGTTTAAACTTAAGCCTGAGTAATTCCGTTCCCAACCATACCAGTGCTGTCAGTCGCTATCGCAAGAAAAAAAAAAGTATCAGTCTAAGAATTTTATTGACATCGTATACAGCGCATACAGATAAGACTTTATGGTATCGTAAATTCACGATGGAATGCTTATGCCTCTGTCTTCCGTGGTTACACGTGTGTGTGTGTGTGTGTGTGTGTGTGTGTGTGTGTATGCTGTAAACTCTGTGTAAGGATGTTAAAGGAAGACTGAACCGCATAAGAAAACATTTCTGTATCTGTGCACTAAGCTATTACAGTTGTGCCAAGGGTCGTTTTAATAGCATTGGAGCCCCTTGGGCCTAGGTTAATTTAGGGGTCCCCTGTTCTTATTTGCATCGATCCCCCCTCCCCAATTTCGATGCTGAAATATAAAGGAAATCCCATTAATGCACATTGCATTTTGTATTTTACAATATTTTGAAAGTATTCCTTCGTGTTGCAATTCAACGTTATTCTAACAAAAAAAAAACAACCATATCGGTATTATTAAGAATAACATTTAAAATTACATTGAAACAGACTACAAATTGAATAGTTTTATTTTTTATTAATTGTACAATACAAAATTGAAACGCATCAATTAGCAACATTTCATATTATGGAATGTCCAAATAATGCTAGACACATCACTCAGTTATGCCAATTTTTTGCATATAGTTTAATTACAAATAACTTTTTCTACGTTTTTCAAAATTTCGTTTTTGAAAAAAAGAAAAGTAAGAATTATCGGCTTCCCTTGATCATTAGGGGCCTTGGGTCCGGACTCTTCAGGCTTGTTTCTATAACATGATTTGAAACAATCGACATCAGTGTCGCATCTCTAACAACACAAAATCTTTTAAATATTTATTTTTGAACGTTACCATTAACCTTAATTTAACTGTTCCTCCAGTATTAAAAAACGTCAGCAATTTTTGTGAAGTAAAGTTTTCCGAATTATTGATTTCCGCAGTGTGTCATTACTCTATGTTAAGGTCATTATTTTTTGGATAATACAAAAATGTCGGAATTAAGATGTAATCGCATTTTAGTAAATAGAAATAACGATTATTTTAATTTTTATCCTAACCCTTTCTTGCCCTTTGGAGACACTCTTGCCAGGCGTTGCGCGTCAGTTGCCCGTTGCGTAGCCGTAGTCGCGCTCGCACCAACTCGCCCCACCAACTCTTTGTCTGGAATTCAGTCGAAGAGTTGGAAGAGAACACTTCCTCAACGCCTCACAAGGCAAGCTCCGCCCCGAGAGCGTGTTGTTACTCCGCGGTACATCTATTACACTGTGCACCTGATTCCGGTAATATCCATTTCTGAATCATTCGCGATCACTTGACGAAAAAAAGGTGTAGATAGTGACCGTTCTGCCAGTCCCAATTTGGGCGAATCAAAGTTTGTTTTCGCATTGTCGAATTCAGTACCATAAATTATATTGATCTAGCAGACAATACCTGCCCCCACTACATGCTAACGTCCCAGTTACATTTCTTGGGTGGTGTTCATGGTTAACTGTTCAACAAGAGTTCTACTCGTATTTAGAGCTTAAGAGTTAGGGGGAGGCTGGTATCTAGATTTTTAAAAAGATCGCTTAACTTACGTGTATTGATCGTAATCTAAGAATCGTACAGATGCCTTTTTTCCAGCCTTGTAAAAAGTAGAATGTAAATCTGAATAAGTTAGTTCTACGAATCTCTGAGATATGACTTGAGTAACGAAATTTTTTCTAGAAAACGATTTTTCTTTCATTGGATACCGATCCGAGTTCTGAATTTTCATTTGTTTTGTGGAGTTCACAATGGACTTTCGTCTCAGAGTAGCCAATTTGTTGAGGTGAATTATTTACTTTCACTAATAAAATAACCCACGAAACTAATTATGGAGCTCCGTACTTGAACCTACAATTAGCAGGAAAATGGTTCGCTCTACATCAAGAAACTTATAGGGGGAAGAAAAGGAAGCAACAGGTTGTCTCACTACTTTGTGAACTGGACACTTGCCCCCTTGTTGTGCCACTAACGCTACATCTTGAAATGAGAATAAAAGAAAAGGAGTCACACGAGATTTGGAATAATGTTTTACGAATTATTTATTATTTAAGAACAATACATTGCAAATTAGGAAATTCGATACTTGGCTGACCGGGATGAGCCGCGTCACAGCTACACAGCAGTATAGCTCTGAAGACAGGATGGCCGAAACGTGTGCTGGGCCGATTGTGACGCGGCTTATCCCGAACAGCCAAGAACCGAATGATTTCGGTCGCGGAAGCCTTCGAAACTACATTCGAATTCAAAGTTGCTGTAATCTGGAATTAAGTAAGCTAGGTCACCGTTTTCGTAAATTTATCATAAATGATCGTTTTTGATATTGTTCATAAACATACGACGACACTTGGTCTTCGTAGAATACTATGACTGAACGGATATTCTCATCTGCATTCTGAGGAAATCTTCCTAAAAGAAAGGAGTGGCGTATTTCACCCTTATGGTACATTTAGTTACTGCTGTTGCTTCATATACTTGAATTCATGAATAAAGGGTAAACTTGAAAATTATTTATTGATTGAATTTAGAGGGCGAACCATAAAAGGTCAGGTTGCCTACTTTCTAAAGATCATGGAAAACGGAAAAATCGGTGAATGCCATTTCTCTGGAAAACAGGGAATTTATAAAAAAGCATTCGAAGTCAGAGACAATTTTGAGGCGGTTAAATAAGTAGAATTTATTTCTTAAAAATAGTCCATTTAATAATGGACTCAATTTTTGTTGGCCAATCTGTTTCTAATTTGTACTTTATCACGGTAAAATCGGAGAGCTGACATCGCTATTAGGCTTGCTTAAATATTATTTCAAAATACTGCAAGTTACTCCACAAACGTTATCAGTGAAGTTTTAAAAAAATGCACAGGGAAATTTGTTCCAGGAAATAAAGTGGCCACACTGAATGTACTTTAAACTCCCTATTGCCGGAATAATTTATTTCAGATTAGACTTCCGAGCAGAAGAAAATCTCTCAATAATACGTTTGCAGGACCGTAGAAATGTCCATGAACAGCAGTTAGCTTAATCGCCTGATTCTCGAATTGGCGTCCTACACTATTTCGTGTTCCTGCTGGGGCTCCTAGTATGTCGAACCGATGAACTGGACCTCCTGGTATACAGGGTAGAATTATGTGCCAGTAATGGTGGACGAGGTGCAGGCGTTTGCGGACAGCGAATGGGTGGGCGCGGAGGCAGATTTCAGCCGACAGCTTTAACGGCAGCTTAAACAACGTAGCATGTTACGGTGATGAGTTGTGTTCATTAGGACTGCTCCATCGCTCACCTACGGTAGATATCTGGCCTAGATAGCAGTACTCGCTGACTTGGTTCTGCATTAGCATGGAAACTGTAAATGGACACTAGAACCGTATTTGTGACTAAATATCGTAATATAATGGTTTCCCTAATGTTGAAATAGAAAATATTTGGGGAAGGTTTTTCCCCCCTCTATTTCTTATTCGAACTTAATGTACTCGTATATTCAATACTGAGTTCAGATTAAAAGGAAAGCGTAAAACGTACCATATAAACATTGTTCCTTACTAAAAATACTGTCCTCTACAATGTTAAGTTTGAATCTCACTGAAGTTCTTAGTGTCATGCATTGTTTCATCAACGTAATGTTATAGCCCTTCCTTTATTCCTTTATTTTCGCAGAATATAATGTGACATGGTTTCAAGCGCCTGTGCACGACTGTTATGTTAATGTACCTTTTATTTTCTTTCCAGGTAAGCATCGCTCTTCTCGGGTGCAAATTCTGTGCTAGAAGAAGCACAACGGTTTGGTAAAGTAAAAATAGTTTCATTCATTCCTAATTTAAGAGTAAGATGTGAGAGTATGTGTCGAAAGTAATGTTTTATTTAAGGATTCTAGAATGTAAAATAAATCATGTTATATACTATTTTTCTTTCTAAGATACGTTCTGCTACAAGTAGAACAAGTATGAAATGAAATATTTTTCGAATTTATTCGTAGAGGAAATTATTTATTGATAAAACACCATATCAACAGAACTTTGATTTCCCATAGTATTATCTTGAAATTTATATTATCTTTACTTCGACTCAGCTGATGGCTATGTCCACATTAAAAAGGACATCTAGCATTAAACGTCGTTTTACTATCGGTTAATTTGCATCATTGTTGCAAATCAATTTCAAGTAGTTGATTGAGGGTAAAAAAAACCTGAGAACGATGGGCAATCAGTGTATACACTTCAGACTGTGTTATAGTCCGACGCTTAATTACGGGCATACGCCATGTCTTCAATAGATCTGGAATTGTTCCAAGAAAATGCTTTCATCATAAACTGAGTTTGTATGCAACCAATAGGGAGAAGGGATCAAGGCTTTATAAGGTACTTTTTATACTTCATAATATTGTACTTTGGCACAAGCATTTTAAATAAAAATAAATAATTTTTTAAAAATTAAAAATAAATATAAATAAATAAATAAATAAATAAATAAATAAATAAATAAATGAAAATAAATAAATAAATAAACGAAAATAAATAAATGAAAATAAATAAATGAAAATAAATAAATAAATAAATAAATAAATGAAAATAAATAAATGAAAATAAAAGCGTAAAAAGAAATGCGTGCTCCGTAGACTTAGGGCCTTTCCACTTCTTCCCATGACCTCACTACAGCCAACTGAGGTAGTTGATCGTTTAAGGCTTTTAGGATAAGTTTCTGTACTATTTTTAATTTTTTCTTTATTTTGTCAGTTGAATTCGAATTATAAATTAATAAACACGGCTACTCAAAAGCTTTCAAACATGGATGTGTCTAAATATCGATATCCAGATTTTAAAAATTGATTTTCAAAATACATTGACCGAAAGCAATCGATATTTTGAAAAATCGATATTTGTAAAACTATTTTAATAACCTCTAACATCAGTGTTCTTATTCGGGGTGGAGTTTTCATGTCACGGTAGTCGTTCATTAATTTATGATTGAGATTTAGCTAATAGTCAGAAATTCTCAGAACAATACATAAAAAGGTTCATTTTTTTATTGAATAAATGCGTTTTATCCACAGAAATTCCAGTAACTTATTTTTGATCTTGGTTTGAATAATGTTCAAATAATAGATACAAAATTCCAATATCTTTTATGTATTATATATTTTTATTCAAAAGTATATCAACCCAAGTAAAATCATAGAGCTCAGAACATCCATGTAAAAACAAAACAAAACGTTGGTATAAAAAAAATGTATGTTAAATACATCGAGGTTTGTACAAAAATATCGATGCCACATCCGTCCTGTCGCATTTGCTGCGTCTCTAGGGTTGACAACGCCGCGGTGGGCACATGTTGCTACGCCTGTGCAGGGCGCGGCGCGGCGCGGCGCGGCGCAGTGGGATGGGATGGGGTGGGGTGGGGTGGGCGCCAGGCGCCGGAAGCGGACGCGCATGCGAGAGATACGGCGCTTGGCGGAGGCAGCGATAAGGTTCCTGTGCTGGTTTTCCTTGAATGTGTGAGGAAGTTGCTGGGACTTCAAATGCACCATGTTCATGGTCTTGCTTATTCGGATGGTACTGAGATGGTCCACAGTGAACTGGCAGGCGCGGACGGATCCACGGGGAGGGAAATGAGGGAAATTTCTCCCCTTTAAATTTTTCAGTAATTTTTAATATTAACTTGTCACGGGATTTTCAAGCAAAATTTTCGGATTATCATTATAACGAATAAACTAGAACCCGAGCGTGACCTGAGTGTAGCCAGCGACATTTCACGTATGTAATTTGACGTATTCGACAAAAACCTTTTGAATTTCCCTCCCAAATTCGTCTCTGGATCCGCTCCTTGCACTCGCATTACTCTTCTTTACTCGTCAAAAAAACGTAATATTGTCCTTTAAAAATCGCAAATCCACTGAATGTCATACCAAGAATACTTTTCCCATAATTATTTTACAAAGTAAAACTGAACGTTCTGATTTGCTGTTAATCTCCACAACGACGTGTTGCAGGCATTTCATTGCATTTAGAATCAAAATTCTCGAAATGGAGATTGAATCTTTGACTCGTTTTCAAGAGGATTACTTGATTTTTAAGAAATGCGTTACGAACAGCAAATTGTTGTTGCTTTAAATCCTTGACGTCATCGGTCCACAGGTGTGCAGTTATGGTTGGGGAGCAGGGATGTTCATATGAGCTTTTTACCCCTCAAACATGTATGAACATTCAGAATGCCGTAAGAATGTTGAAATATACACACACATTCTTAAAATATTTAAGAGTTTGGTTATAAAAATGTACTTTGCTATAAAATTCAAATAGTTTTGCCATCTAGAAAAAGGGGGTATGTACAAATTACAATCATATTCTCTATTCTGGTTAATTGCACATTACTGGGAACGTACCTACGCAACGAGTCATTTTTTCGTAGACATCCATTCCCCTAAAACTTCGCAGAAGCATATTTTGAAGCCATGACGAAGTTTTTGCTTTGGAGAAATTATATTTCTACTTCAAAGTATACATGTGTATTCCTGTACGAAAACTGTAGAAAAATATTCGAATAAATGCACTTGTATGTCAAAAACCTCTTAAAAGTATATTGTCTACAAAACTTTTTCCACTTCAGATTTAATATTTTGCCATGAAACAAGTTTTAAGTTACAAGAAGTACGGCCATTACCAAAAACAAATATGCGTTTGTCTGAATTTCCCAGTTTATGGCATATTGCAGTGGGGAAAAAGAGAAGAGCTTAAAGGTATGATCGTGGAAGTGATGGGAAGGTGCGGGATGGGTGAGAAGAGGGGAGGGGATTTCGACGCCAGCTGTACCAGCACCTGAGCTGAGTCATCCTCGCTTCCCCCTCCCTTCTCCTGTTCCCGGCCGATCTTTCTCTCTCCTGTTCCCCCTCGTCAGCGGGTTGGCTGCGCCTGCTGATGCGGGCTCTGTCAGTTTGCACAAAGGTGGAGTTCCACTAAAATTACCCTCCCCCCTCCCCTCCGCCATCGCTATTTTGGAGAGAAGTGTCTTTGTGTTATTTCTGTAAAGTACAAATTTGTGTTTTTAGAAATTTCACAACTTTAATTGACTGCAGATAACCGATAATTAGTTATCAGCTAACGTAAATAAAATGTTAAGAGTATTGAACTCTAGAAAGAAAGGGAATTTTCGTAACCATAAACTAAATTTGAACTTCCCGCTATTTCCGTCTAGCAGCGGAGTGCTGCAATCGCGATTGTGCTGCGATCTGCTAGCGTATGATAAAAGCTGACGCCAGCCAGCAAGTGAGCGATCAAATTGTATAATATACAATATATTCGAGGGATATAGTTGGATAATTTCGTCATGGTTCGCCTGCTAGTAGTAGTTGAAAAATTTACAGTGAATTCGAAAATATGTATGCAAACTGAACAGTCTTTAATGTTCTGCCAATGTGGCCTCGGGGCTAAGGCGTGGGATTGTTAACCAATAGGTTATGAGATCGAATCTCCACGAATCTGCACCAAATTTGATGATGAATGTCCATATGTATTCACTCCTCTCCTTCCCTCGAATGTACTCTATCAATGATGAATAATCTACAATTACCTACATTCTTTGAATCTCTGTGAAATGACCTCAGACTGAGATAGAGAATTTATGAAAACTTTCCCTCCCCTAAGGTCAAAAATGCTTGTTCGAAGGTGCATAAAATAGATATTTGAAACGCTTTATAATTAAACATGCTTTCAGTATTTTTTAATTTGTTTGAAGCGGTAACTTAACTACGTAATTTTCAAACTTCCGCAATCATTGGATAAAAATCAATAATTTTCTGTATAGTAACGTAAATTTTTTTTTAAAGTAAAATTGTTAATTTGGCTGCAAAATGTCACGTTATTGCCCAAATTGCAATTTCTATTACAATAACTTTTTCATTTTAATTGTCAAGATTATTCAAATGAAATTACTTAGTTGTTGATTTAATACTTTTGTAATGAGTTAGTATTGCATAGGAGGGGGTGCTTTCTAAACTTATGGACTATGGTTCGTTTGGTTAATCGGCGTTTCTTCATTTTACGTCATTTGGAGGAAGAGGCAGCGGCAGGAGCACGGGCACGTGTTGACTTGTTAGGTGTTCCAGCTGAAGAAGTCTGCTACGCGGCCTCGGCGGCCGGAGCCTCTCGCGGGTCCCGTGGCTCCCCCCGGCTGGAAGTGGGCGCAGCCCGACTTGCAACTCGAGCCGCTTACCCGGGTCTCGGGTTCATGCCCCACCCATTGCGTCTGCCGGTCGGTGGCCACCACCAACAGCAGATCTTTCCACTGTCGCTTCGTGTAATCCGGATCTGAAGAAGGGGGGGGGGAGTCTCAAAAGGTTCTTCAAAGTTTTCTTTAAAAACCTATAAAATATGAGATTTTTAATTACTTTGATCATTTTGGAGCAACCAGTTTTATAATTTGATCGTAACTACTGATATTAGTTTCAGGATAATTCTTTGTTCTGAGGTGTCGCATTACATCGAAAATCTAGATTATAGAATATGAATATGTACTTCTCTTAGAAAAATTATTTATAATTGAAAAGGTGTTAATAGAATTATCCTTCTTACTTACAATTTTCCACATTGGGATTTATATTTCTTCAACATTACAAAACAGTCAAAATCGAAATTAAATGATGAAAAATAAAAATTAATTAATCAGCGTTTTGTAACAGTCAACTCTTTCTTCCCCTATGTAACGCGGCAAAACACTTGACTCCCCGTCCCCCTAAGGTGTTACCTAATTTATCGACGACCCCTTTTGCGAATAACAATAACGCTGAGTCGCAGGTGGTTGTTAAACACGGGCCTCTCCCAGACAGGGATACAAATGTTGATTCCGCAGCATGAAAAATGTCTTTTGTGGTTGTGAATTTGTAGGGGAAATATTGCAACGCGTGCTAGATTTGCTAAAATTCAATTTTTCCGAGATTTTTTTCTTGTGGTTGACGACCGAGGGGACACTTTCGTGGATGCGCCTCGTAGGTTTTATGCAAGTTACTTGACTAACGAATATGCAGTTGCTCTAGCTACCAGAACGCTTCGCGTTGTTCAGAGCTTCCAGGTGGGCCCCGCCCTGCGCCTCGCGTCTGTCGCCCCGGGTCGCGTCGCCTCCGGCCGTTGCCCCCGCCCCGCCCCGCCCCGCCCCGCCCCGTCGCGGCGACCGATAGCACAGGAATCCGGGAAAGCAGGGCGGGGCGCACCTGGAGGCAGCCGGCGGGCGCTGACGGGCGCTCATGTCCCGGGGCCCGCTCAACTGCTGCTGATTGTTCTGCTGACTGCGTGTGTAGTGTTAGAAGCGATGCTTGATCACAATGCACTTTCTCTTCTTATTTATTCAAAGACTGCACTATAATATTTTACAGAACTGCATTTGGTTGCGCAATAGGCGAATCAATTACTGATGTCCATTGTCCCAGATACTCTCTTCAGCAAGGGTGCTAGATTGCTTCGTCAGCAGCTGGAGTTAAAAAATGAACGTATTTGTTAACTACTTTTGTTTGTAGTACTTATGTTCTTGAATTAATCTAAGCAGTTTTTTTACATTCGTTTAATCCCCTTGTTTGCTATCATAATCGAAGTTGAATTTCGTAAGAACAAATTTGACCATGTCATAAATCTGCGTAAATATTACGAACAAGATCAAACATTTTTTTATTCTTTAAAAGAAATATCATTTTGTTTCAAAGTTTGTGCGAATAGCTATAAGTCTTCTAGGTGTAGACTACTAAAGAAATATCCATTACTTTTTCATGTTGGATTTTCGAACGAGGACAAGTCACGCATCAATCTTGAGACGATCGTCTCGGTCACAAAATATCTCGAGGCGCAGCTGCGTGCCTTCCTTTCGCATCGGCCGGGCCTCCTGTCCATCGTGAAAATAAAAGGACGCGCGCCCGCCTTGCCGCAGTCACTTGAGCCCGAATAAGGCAAAGTGGGTCGCCGCCGCCGCAGTGGCGAAACTCCTCCGCCAGATATGCGCGGCGTGGCTGTGCGCAGCGACTACGCGCGCCTCCGACGCACGCAGCAGCCCGCGTGCCCTGCGTTCCCTTTCACTCGCCGGCGCCACTCGAATGCGAAAACAAAAGCGAATACGTATGCGAGGAGCAGTGCCGACGCTAGGCGTGGGCAGATCGCCCCGGGCACAGCGAGTCATAGGGCCCGATGGGGAAAATATTGGGGGGGGGATAGAGAAAATAGTTATCGAAGTTTTAGAAGACGCGGTACAGTTGTCTGATATTTCATAAAATGTTCAATTAATTATTAACCTTAAATAGTTCATTATAATCATTACTTATAAGGGAGGACTCTGTGAAATGAATCAAATAATGCTGACATTATTATAGATTTGACTGAAATTCGTATTTATTACTTCATATTTTTCATAAGCGATTTTTATTAAACACTAAACACATTATTTTAGTGTTTTAAGTTAACTGTGAAAATTGTATTATTTGATCACTTTTACTTGGGGGGGGGGGGACAGATGCGTTTCAGCATTGCTCCAGGGCCAAAATTGTCTAGCTCCGGCTGTAGTGAGGGCTCGGACAGATCTCTTGGAAGAGGCTGTTAAGGCGGCTCCAGAGATTCGGCATTCACCGAGCAGCAAGCTAGCCCAATCCCGAATATCTAATGTGTTCGGCGAATGTTCGCTCCCTTCGATGTGTCCTTAAGACCGCCACGTGTGTAGGGCGGATACCGAATATTCGGCGCTCGGCGAATCGCAAGCAACTCGTTCACATTGCTCGGGATTCGGCGAGCGGTTGTTAGACTCGCCGAATGCCGCATGTGTGGAGCCGCCTTTAGCTAGATGTATCCGGGTGTGTGTGTGTGTGTGTGGGGGGGGAGGCATGCCGCCGTCCCAAGGCAACAGTAGTTTTACTAAATTTATTCAAAATGTGTATACATCTCATCAGTCGAAACAATATTTTCATTCTGAATATGCTCGTACTTTGAATATACTTCCAAAAATTTTTATGGGGATCTGAATTGATTCCCCTTCCCCCAAAACTGTTATTAACAAATATTTAGAAGCATGTTAACAGGATTCGACTGTACTAATTTAGAACCTAATTGTACCATTAAGTTCAACAGATTTTACAAAATTTGGGAAGACACTTTCCTCAGTGATGTTCATCGAGCTGTCACGAAATAAATTTCAAAATTTCCCTTCACGTTAGCGTTTTAGCTATGTGCTGTGAAAAGGGATGATTCCACATATGTAAAATTTTCCGAGACAGTGGGTGCTTTGTTAATAAATTGTTTTGTTGCAGTGCAATCAGGTTTTAGTGTTCTTGAGAGCTGAAGCTAATGGAGTGAGTTATTTCCCCTCCCTCTTTCGTAGTAACAATCACTATTTTGGAAGAGAAGAAAAATATCACTCTTCAGGCTAAAATGTGTAAATAAGTTGCTCTTGCCTCATCAAAGCAAGGTGCATAATTTCGTGTTTTTTGTAAATTTATTTGTATTTCAAAGTTCATTTCCGCATCATGAATGTATAGGGTATATTTTAGAAAGTATAAAACTTTGAATGAAGGGAGAAAAAAAAAAAAAACACCCGCTTAAAGCGCTTAAAAATTCTCTTTGAAGCCATTTTTGTTTTTATTTGAAAGTAAAATTCATTTAGAACTTGAAGGAAAACACACAGAACGTATACGTAAAGAACATTTAAGTTTTGAAAATAATTTGTGGGCATATATCCAACACGACTACTAAGATGGACCGGATTTGATTGCTCCAATGTTTGACCACTTTAAAGAAATTGGGGACACAATTGGTTAATAACGCCAGTTACGTTGGCTTCTGAAGCATCAATTGTTGCTAGTTCATGAGCATAAACCAGATATTTAACATATCCCTAAAGAAAATAATCCAGTAGAATGTTATCTTGTACCTGTAGGTACTATACATCTGTACTGGTATACTACATCTATAGATGTAGTTGAATCTTAACCTAGATGCTTAGGTAGTTAAAATTTACCAGGTAGTGGATGAAAAAATTCAAAGTTGTCAAACTGCGACATTTTCGCATCGACACTAACGTCGATATTTTATTCTGGATGTGAAAGTTCTTTGTATTGTTGGAGTACTGATAACTGTTCGGGGAAGAAGTTGCTCTGATGAACGATCATGCGCTCCATTAAAAATAATGAAGTGCTATATTTGTTTGGCAAACATGACACTAATTTTGGACGCCCATTCCCATTATTTGTAAAAGTTGTTAAAATCTCTACCTATTAACCATCATTTGCCATGGTAACCTGCCTTAAAATAAAATAACAAATAACAGCTACCTCCATCAAGTTCTATGCGCTAAACGAGTGGTTGCTGTTGGACACTTCTGATTTTGAACGCCTTGTGGTGGTCTGCCTGGTAGCACAGTGGTAGCGCGCGTGCCTCGGAAAGTGCAGTTCTCGGGTTCGATTCGGTTCCCGGTGTAAATATTGGAAGTGGTTTTTATCGAGTTGTCTGCAATGATGCTTAAAGGGTAATTTGCGACTGATGTGGGAGAATATCCCACGTGTTGAAAATAATCTGCAAATACTGAGCAGACATCTCCATAGAATAAAATACGCGGCGCATTCAATTTAGCATGGTTCGCCCTGTTAGAAAATATCATTAAATAACTGCCCGCTTTTATTTTATAAACGTTATATTTTATAATTTTATAAATCTTTAATTAAACCCAAAAGTGTTTTCTTATCGTCCCTAAATCTTAAAAACTGCATCTTATTTTGAGGGAAGAGATTGCACACAACTTAGAGTAATTGTGATGTGAACTGCTTGTATACAGTCTCAGCTGACGTGCCTCGCCAGTCAGGGAAATTGGTGAAGTTGAACGGTCCAGATAATGTTATATTCAATCTTCAGGGAGCTTTCTGGCTTCTGTTACCTACGATAATACCTTTTGAATTGACATTAAACGGTTATTTGTTAAATCGTCCGAATAGTGTGCAAAGCAGGTATATTTTATTAACCATCAGCTGTTGTATACTGACGAAGAACAAACATGCAGCAACCACCTTCGACTACCAACAGCGCCTTCGTTAGTTAATTACTTAATTGCTTTCATCTTAAATTTTATCGTTACGAAAGGGTGATGAGATAAATTTCATGTTTATGCTTAAAAATGAAAATATTAGAACATGAATATAATAAATTAAATTCCTAAAAGAACCTATGAAACCTTTCAATGTGCTAATCAAACAATTAATCACGTGTTAAATTCCTCCCAATGAGCAGCCTGCACCCAGGTTTCTTTCCAGCTCTAATGCGTCACAAGGAAGGCGGGTGGCGATAAGTCTGCGTTCCACGTTGCCTCCGCCTCCCACGCGGGAGACTCGCAGGACGAGATGAGCGCAGGTGGCGACCACGCGCGCTGCACACGTGAACGCGAGCGCTCCAGGTTGGCCCAGGAAGTCAATGAAGTTTCAGTCCATTGATGACATATTTTACGTGACGAGACTAACGCCATCAGGAGTGTAGTGATGGCAAATTTTTGCAAAACATAGATACTCCGATACATCACGAAAAGGTTTTCGGCGTCCATAAAAACGTTGACAGAAAAATCTGTTCGAAGTATGATGAAACATTTCGAAGTTAAATGCCCTGGATGTAATGTTATAAATGGCAAGTCAATATTAGTTTCAAGTATATTCTACCTTAAATTTGACTGCCATCTTCATTTTCTAATCGATGTTTTATGTAGTCATTGTTCAAATTGCAGTTTAATGATATCACGTACAAAATAATCAAAATGGTAACAATCCTGGAGAAAGGTTGCGAATAGCAAACGGTTTCGTGCCGTCTGGGGATCGACATTAGTGACGGTTGACAATGGCTGTTGATTGCGAACAATCCACTAATAAAATAGAAACTGGAAATTATTTTATAACATGTTATTTAAGAACATCGATGTTTCTGCACAAACATGCCGATGTGAAGGAAACGCCGAAAGCCAAACATAGATGTTATAAAAACATAATTTTGTTCCCCATCCCTAACTAGGTGTGCTATTCTACGAGAGTACCTAAATTTCGCTTCGTTCGTTTCGCTATTTAGCAGTGGGAGAAGGTATCACTCGGGCGACGAAATAGGCGACGAGATTTACGCTCAGAGGCTTCTTTTAGGCGGGATCTGTTATTGCATGCAGTTAGTCTACAATATGAGATAGCCGACTTTACTGGTCTTCCGAAGGAAAATGTACGAAGGGTTGTTTCGCCCATTAAAATTCGATTGGATTTGAACCTGCGAACTAGAGTAAAAGTCCGATACGCGAACCACTACATCACCGAAGTTAGTTCAATAGACTGGAAATCTTCGAGGAGTCTTTTTCAACGTGACAGTTCTTTCACTCGTTTGTTTAGTTAGCCATGATTTCTTTTTCTTTTTTTTTCTTCTCCGAGAATAGGTAGAGAAATTTTTCGGTGCTAATGGGGGAGACACCGGATGGCGCTCCCTTTTGCAACTTCCCCGAACTGGCAATGGAAGTAAAGAAACTTTGCTGCCATTCATCTTCGTCTGGCTTGACTGAAATTAACGATGCTGTCCCATATGAACAGAGAGATGACCCTCGTGCTCAAAGCAGTCCGGCTAGAGCTATGAGCAACACATTCTTGAATTAAAAAAAAAAAAAAAACCTTTAATTCGACGCGCATGTGCAATTTCCATTCGTTATGAAGCACTTCTATGTGGAACCCCGTCGTGAACCTCAGTGTTGCCAACGCCAGATGCCCGGTGACTGAGTATAGTGGAAAAGCGCTGAAACTCAAACGTTGAAAAGAGTGTGCAGTCTGCTACGGCAGGCGGGTTTTGAAGCCTTTTTTTCCTCCGGATACGCTGTTCGAATGCTCATCACGCCTGTCAAAGAACAGTTTCGAATGGGCAGAAAAGCTGTTTGCCAAACTGCTGTGTGATTTGAAGTTTGATGCCACTACCCTATTGGATTACACACTCTAGTTTGTCGTTTCTAATGGCCAGGCTTTGAATACATGTCTATTGTCCATCCCACGAACATAGGGCATTTTTGAATTTGACAAAACATGAGTGCCCAAAACTACAGATTTTTGGCTCAGTGTTCGCTGCAAGGGTAACGACTTGGCGGTCTGTCAAATCAATGTGTTACTTACTCCTTGGCCAAACGAGTGTGGTATCTGGTTGGGACGGGAGTTGTTGGGGATTTCATTTCATTGGGAATTTACCTATGGTTGTTTTGCAAAGGTGGGGCATAGGACACCTGGATTATTCGCTCATAGAAACTCTGCCCCCTAGCCCAGTGGCGTAGTGTCAATGAATGCGATGCATCCCTAAGTTATCCAATTGGTTTTAGAATTTCTAATCTGTACATTATGTTTGTTATTTTCTATATGCAAAATTATATTGTCCTTTCTTTGGGCGCTTAACGTACCTTAGTATTAGTCAAAAATCGGATGTGTTTATTGCCGCACTTGCAAGATTTTCACTGATGCTGATACTAGTATTTAGTATTTAGCACTGTAGCTGATACTCGCATTTTATAAACGTGTCACTTAAACTGTCGTAAAATGTCAACATTCAGATGCATTTTCTGTTCATCGTGAGAATTTTCCCCACTAAATCATACGTTACTAAAAGTAGTTTTTAATTAATTGTCTTTTGAACAGTGTTCAATTTATAATTAAGATAAAGTAAATTAATTTGGAAGAGAGCAAATCGTAGCTCGAGAAGGATTCGTCGTTAATTTAATTCAAAATGGAACGTTACATTGAAGTGCTAAAATTTTGATTGCTCCCTAATCTTATTATTCTGGAACATCGCGAAGTAGTTGACAGCATTTTCAAGAGTACAAATTTGGAATGAAGTTTCTTGCAAGAAAATGAGATAAGCTTGACGTCTTTCGTAATATAATAGAACTCGCACATCTATTTATAACGTTAATATATTTTATTAACTTGTCAATTTTATCAAAAGAGCTAATTTGAAATGCTAGAAAAAAATCACGGAACTTCCAACGCGATTTAATTACAGAGAGTACACGAAAGTGCGTGTTTAAGCGATTCAATGTTTTCCAATAATTTTAATTACTGATGATCGGACCTAGGTTGTGAAGATCGTCTGTTCTAAGGATTGCGATTCAAATCTCGCGTCGGTTATGAATGTTACTTGTGAGTTACGGCTTAGGAACTCTCCCAAGCGCTATGTAGCACTTTTCAACAATCTTCCTTCCATTCCTTGCTAACCTGGCGACCTCGGGGCATTTATCACTCTTCGAACTCACTTTCTCCCCATTCCAGACGGATATCCTTCCCCAAACTGGCTTGCCTAAGCCGAGATGGGCCTTTGGCGTGCCTTCGCAGTTGTTCCAACTACGTAGACTGCCCGAAGCAGGGCTACGGGCAACCTCCGACAGTTGTGAAGGGAATGTGAAGGGGCGGGGCAGATCAGAGTTCTATATATCTGTGGGGCCTATCCCCGTGAACTCGCGACCCGGGAAATTTGAGTCGCTGGGGCGGCCGAGACGCTCATAAGGCCATCTGAACAAAACGAAGTAAAATTGCGGATGCAAGGTATTTCGGCATTAAATTGTTAGTGCAATCCAACATATCGGTGTTGAAAAATTGCACGTGACCTTATTTCAAAATCTATCTTTAAGGAACTTATTTCATGAAGGTAAACATCTCTATCTTCATAATTGTAGTTGTAGGTACTTGCCGAAAAAAATTTGAATTTTTGCAATTTTCGAAAAATCAGGGGAAAAACAGGAGACCTGCACCATTCTCTTAAACGTTCTTCACACTACCTAACAACACAATTTAATAAAAAACTATAAGCATTTTTTGAAAGTTTTGAAAATGTCCGAGGGGCTTCACGTAAAGTACCCCCCCCAATAAAAAAAATTAATATCGGTCACCCCCCCCCCAAAAAAAAGGTCGCAACATCAGCCACATTGATTGGTTTTGGCATTTAATTTAATTTAATCGATTGGAAAATATCAATTTTGGAGATACTCGGCTGTACGGTTTAGCCGCTAGCGTTGTTGACAGACGGACGGACGTTTTGCTGCCATTAGATTCATCGATGTAAAGGCCCCACAAAACATTGACGGACTTCGGGGGTACAGAACCGCCACGGTGGGATGTGGGAGGGGAACGGAGTGCCTTCTGTCAGCACCAGCCGCATCCGCAGCTTGGCATTTTGGAATGTTCTAATAATATATTTTAGCAACATAACAATGACTCAATAAAATGAGCAAACGCATGCTGCCAGATAGCTCCAACAATGGTCCGTCGCGAGCGGGCTGTATGGTGCGGTCGCGATGTGCGGGGAATTTAACAAGGGGATATATGTTTCAAGCTGTTTTGAAGGCATATCGGGTTTGGGAAAACAATACAAATAAATACTAGGCACGTGAATGGGAAAGTGGTTTGACAGTGTGAGGTTTTTATATCATTTCTCCTAAAAAAGACTATCCGTGTGGGGCTGCAGCGCCGCCGTGGCGTCGGGGGGGGGGGGGGCGGAATGGCTGCTGTCAGCGCCAGCAGCTTCTTTCTTGGGACGCCACCCTCGTCGGAAGAGCACCCGCTGACGCGTGGATGGCCCCGGATTTAGTCTCCTCCCGTGGGGAAGGGCGTTGCTCCTCGCCCGCAGTCGACTTCTTCTGGCGCTCTAGCGGGGACCAGGAATGTCTTTTTGTTCACGCTACTCAAAAATTGAGCGGAGATGGTACAGACACTCCTGGGCATGGCCGTGCCCCCACTGGAATTAAGGAGTTTGTTAGTTTTTGGTATAAATTTTGCGACTGAAAGCAATTCACTGTGAAACACTTTCTGTGTGACTAGTCAAATACCAAACAGCAAAAAAGGGACACAGTAAAGTTTTCTATAACATTCTATAAAAATCACGCTTAAAACAAACAATGGTTTTCTTGGCTTGATGAGTGGTAACAGATAGATGTGAAGTGCCATTTCATCTACAAATGATCAGAATTAAAGTTATAACGAAGGATCTTGTAAATATTACTGCTCTCTAAACTTCTGATTGCTATCCCTCCTTGTCCCTTCCTATTCTGGCGTCGCTAAAAACACGAATTTTTAGAACTCCGATTATTTTAGTCTCTTGGAATTCGCGTTAATGAGGATTTACTGTAATAGAATGTTGCTAAACCATTTGCAGGTTAAGGCTTAGTGAGCCTTGTCCCCCAACTGTATATTTCGCAGTTTGTCAGGTTAAAAAGAGGAGGATTGAATATCTTTAAAGAAATAAAACTCGTCCCGCCCCCTTGGGCACACGCTTGTGTGCCGAACCTACCTCTTCATGCATGTGGATTTCTTTGAAAGCTAGCTTAATGCAGGGATACACAAGATATGCAATAGTGAATAGAACCTCTCCATAATTTCCACTTGAAAGCTGACACAATGTTTTATTCCTATCTTTTTTTATTTCAGATCAACAGCAAGTACAGTGAAGAGCTTGCCTCTGAATCTCTGGAATGGATTAAAAGCATTACAAATGAGGACATCAATACTAATGGAGATATGGACAACTTTTATGAGATCCTGAAGGACGGCATATTGCTGTGCAGGTAACAGTAATGATGATTTAGAACATAATGAAGGATTTGATGTATAAATTACATGATATGAATTACAATGAATCAAGGAAAGTTGAGGAAAGAGAAAGAACTTGGAAATGTAACTTTGTGGATAAATGTATTATTTTTTAAAATATAAGACGTGTCAGCCAAAGAGACTGAAGAGACATACTACTTCAAACAGTGAGAAGCAGTTTTAGAATGTAGTAGAAAGTTGTTTTCATTTTATTTTTTAAAATTTTTCTTTAAACTATTTTCCTTGCCTTTTTTTCTTCAATATTACAAAAAGGAAAAACTTCAGTGAAATCTCTAACCTATTTGCTTCATAAGGATTACTTAGTTTTAAAAAGGTTGAAAATTACACAATAGTGAAAATGTAATAAATGTCAATTTGTTACTTCTTCAAACATCCAGGTATTTAATAAGATTATTAACCTATTTATATGAATCGGGAGGGGTAAATTTGCTGGTATTGAACTATTTTAGTTTAAAATACTTATTGATACCACCATAAATTGTGACATCTTCAGTTTCATGAACTATGCATTTCATGCATGTCACTTTTCCACCTTTGATTGATCTCAGAGTAAAATAGGGCAAAAAAACTTTTGTTACAGGTTAGTGAACTGCATTCAGCCTGGTTCTGCCAAGAAAATAAATGAGACCCAAATGGCATTCAAATGCATGGAAAATATCAACACCTTCCTGGAGGCTGCCCGTAAATTGGGAGTACCTCCACAAGAAACCTTCCAGACTGTTGACCTCTGGGAGCGACAGAACCTCAACTCTGTTGTAATTTGTTTGCAGTCCCTTGGAAGGAAGGTGAGTGGAGCTGGTGAAGTCTAAACAGACATTAACAGGCTCCAGTTTTTAATACTAAGTTTTAATCTAACCTCTCCATTAATATCTCAAGTTTATTATTTAGTATTCAAAAAAATAATAATTTTCAGAGCAGTTTACACATTACTCACACAAAGTTTAAAAGACAAATCCTTATTGAATAACAGAGAACGTACATATAATACATGGAAGGTATTCTATGTTCCTCTTTATGAAATAACAAAACTCGTATTTATTTTAGGCTGGCAACTATGGCAAACCCAGTATTGGACCAAAAGAAGCAGAGAAGAATGTTCGCAACTTCTCTGAAGAGCAGATGCGTGCTGGTCAAGGAGTCATCAGCTTGCAGTATGGTAGCAACAAGGGTGCCAATCAGAGTGGTATCAACTTTGGCAATACCAGACATATGTAAAAGTCTGCAAGTGCCTTAATTTCAGTCAGTGTGCTGTGTTGCACCTGACACCACTGGTATTAACAGGTCAAATTAGCACATGAAAACTTGTTCATGTTCAGTCTTTGATAATTTACTTCATTGGTTCAATATGTTTAGTTTGTTTCTGTTTACTTCATAGATGATGTTTATTCTCTTAGCTAATAGGAGTTAAGAATCACGTATTTATTTTGCGATTAGGGGCAATAATTGAATTCTTCATATATCATTTCTAATGAAAGAAATTATTTATGTACATTTTGAAGTCCAAGACACGAAATAAAATTAAATGTCACCTTCAATAAATCTCAACTATGGGAATGTTGAGATATGATGTAATGCAATGTAAATCCTCCAGTGTTGCATTACTGTGCAAAAGTAACTCAGCAGGAAAACTTGAAGATATTGGTTGATTTGGGTAGTAATGATGGTAGGTGTCATAATGACCAGCAATAAACTAAAGTATGCTTAATAATAACTTTATAGAAAAATAAGACACATTCATTAGTTTCATTTTTCTTTTGATGCTGGATTGACATTTGCTTTGATTTTCTAAAATACTTAATGATGTGTATTATTAGTAAATTATCAAAGATTTTTAATTTAGCACATGATAAAGTTCAGGGTGCTAAATCTAGCAATATTCTGTATTATCATACAAATTGTTGAAAAAAGAAGTAGGTACCTATTAGTGATGGAGTTACTAACTTGTGGCCTGTTACAACCAGATCAGGGTGCAATTTTTCACTGATAAGCACTTGCTGAATGTGCATAAAAAGGAATTGTGTGGAGTAATTTAATTTGTTCTGAGGCACAGAACAGTTGTGCCATATAATAGGGGGGGAAAGAATTGTGAAAGTAGGAAGTATTTTTCTGGAATTTTCTAGTTCAAATTTTGTTTGCGAAAGTCAGGGTGCTGTGAAATGGTGAATGTAAAGAGTTTGTTTTCCAAATAATGAATGGTAGACATTTTGTATTTTTAAATTGTTATGAATTGTTCATTATGAACTGAGAAGAAACATTTTTGTATTATTTGGCCTTTTCCTTTTAATTTTACACAATGTTATGCACTAATGTGCCAAATGCACAGTACTCAAAGGATATAACTGGACATAAACTACCTATTTTTTTCTTAGTACTCAATGATTTGACCTTCACTACTTCATTTACCAGAAATCTTCACACATTCCTTCGAAAAATAGGGGAGAAATAACCAGTGTGCATTTGAAAATGTATGTTCTAGCAGAGAACCCTATTTTTGTTGATATTTTATTACAGACATAGGTAACAAAATGAGGCTATAGAGAATTTGAATTATTATAATGTTGAAACCATATAGTGCTGTATTTTACTACCTATTGGAAGTTATCTTGTATGTAAAATTCTTTCCTGTATTTTATTCTTGTTTCCTCTTTCCTCATAGTGTACTTCATTTGGATAATAAAAAAAAATTAAAATGTGACTCTTTAGTTGTAACCCAACCACATTTAAAACACTATTGAGAAGTTAAAATTTATGGGCTAGAGCCAGTAGCACAACGAAATGAGTACAGGCCTGCAAAACTTTTATCTGGGGACCCCTTTCTTTACAAAAGTGTATAGCAAACACAAGTATATTAGTATCTTAAATTATACAAATATCTTAACAAACAAACAAATTCATCAGTCAAAGATTGATAACCAATAGTAGAAATATCTGCATTTATTATTTAAATTTTTCTTTTTTTTAACGAAGTTTATTTATTTATTTATTTTTGGTTGCATGAACTGCAAAGTCTTTAGTGACCACACGTATAAATTTATTTAATACTTTGAAAATAATTTTATCTTTTAGAAAATTGGAAACCTTATTACTGTGAGATGTTTCAGTAAGTAACTTGGAGAGGCAATTTGATAGTGAATGTGTATGTGTAAGTAAAACGCAATTGATTAAGATGTGTTGGAGAGTTGTAAGGATGTTACTAGATATACACAATGATGAAAATTTTCTTGAACAGATGTGAGTGGATGAGACAGCTATGTTCAATGTGGTGTAATTTCTTCTTTTTTTTTTTTTGTTTGTACTGAAGGATTATTATCAAAAATATTTATAATTTGGTGGAGTCAACTAGGAAAATTATACCATGTAGTCTTTCAGTGAATCTTAACATGTTTACATTGTTTTTTTAACGACTATGTAAAACGTATCTTTTCTTGAGTGAATTTAGTTGCTTGCTTAGCAGCTAAATCTACTAGGATATTGCTTTGGATTCCTATATGGGATGATATCCATGAAAGAATGAATCCTTTTTTATTAAATGACAAACCATTATAGATATTGAGATCATTAATTATTGCTTCATTCTTATTTAAATTGATTATTTATTTTCGTATTTAATTTACTTATTTAAATTACTATTAATTAGGATACTCAATGAATTAGTAAATATAATGTATTTGTAGTCTTCTTTTCCTTCTATGTATTTGAAAGCAGCAAAGATAACATAAGCTTCACAGTAAAAAAATTAAGCAAAAATGATGTAACAGTACGAAAAATATTTTCGTTAATTTTGAGTGAACCATTTGTATAAATTTGTATTTAGTCTATGTATTGATTTTGCAGTTCATTGAATAGGAATCAATATTGTATATTGGTGATATTTTCTTTGATGAAAGAATTGACTTTTATATATTTTGAGTAATGGGTATAGCCATGGAGGGCGGAAAATCAGGTGAGTAGGGTGGATTTTCAGAGAAGGAACATAAAATTCTTGAAGCGTATTCAAGATATGAGTTAGTGACTTTGGAAATTTTTTTTCCTATATATACTAAAAAAGTTATTAGTAATTCTGTTGTAGGTGGGTTTATTTGGGTTTGATAAAATTTTACTTCAATTCGTAAAAATTAATTTTTTTCTTCAGTATTCAATAGGTTCACAGTTGGTCTCTGCATATATACCATAGCTAAAGCATTGAATGCTAATCTATGACCTAAGGAATGTATAAGGTTTAAGGTTTTTAGTACAGGTGAAATAGCTGACTGGCATATAATAGATTTATCGTCCAATTTTGATTGTATTAATGCATTGTATGCGAGAAGAATAATTTTTTATTGGCACTGCTGGAAGTAGACGAGAGATTTGATGTTCACTAGTTTTAGACATTCAGTTTTCAAATTGATGATCTGGGATTTACAGGTTAGTTTGTTATCAAAAAAGCCTCCCGACGAAGTTGTTACTTCGTTACAACAATGAAGACATTGAGATTTTATAGTGACATAGAGTAGATCATTTAAGTTTTTCTTTTTATTGCAGAAAATGTACTGAGATTCTGAGTGGTATATTTTGAATTGTTTCATATGTCCAAGCAACAAGTTTGTTGAGAGTTGATTGAGCCAGTTATTGATTGTTGCAAATGTTATTGCCACTAGTTAGTGAAGTCTTCTGCAAATAAAAATACTTTTAGGAATCAAGTCTTGCAACTTTATGTAGTTGATTGCGATTAAAAACAATAATATACTGATGAAAGACCCTTGAGGGATGCTATGTTGGATGTAGTATTTGTTAGAAAATGTATTATAAAATTGAACTTCTATAGATCTCGTCTTTGAGAAATTTGCAATAAATGTCAATATATTACTAGTTATTCCACATTCAAGTAATATGTTAATAATTGTATCTCTCCAAACCATATAAGATATTTCTATATCAAAGATTATACAGAGATGATCATGATTAATGAAGGCATTAGAAATATCACTATGTATATTACTTCGGTGATCTATAGTCGAGCGGCGATGTCAAAATCCTTTTAAGCAGAGAAATTTTGCAGTTATTTTTTAAAAACCATAAAAGTCTCTTAAAATTTCTCCAGTAGTTTGCATGAAGTATTAGTAAATGAAATAGATCGATAACAGTCAGGAAGGTTAGAATTCTTATTTGTATTTAAGAATTGGGATTAGAGTTGATTTTCTCAATTGTAATTCCATACTTACAAAAAATAAAAATAAATAAATAAAACAGACTGTTATAAAACCTAAATGAATTACTTATCTTGATTGGTTTAGAAACGTATGCCTCTGAACTGGAACAAAAAAATCATTCTTCTGGAAGATGCCTTTTTTAATCGTTTATTATATCTACTATCGCAAAGTATCAAGCAGTTAATATTTTTTACAATCTCAAAACCTTTAGCCCAATAGTGGGCCCTCTTTGATCTGGATCTGCCTGCGTTGCGGGCCGAAACATTACACCACTTGCAAGAGGTACAGTACGTTGAACAGGGTTTCTCCTTCATGGAATAATAACTGGCTTCAGATAAACCTCTACAAAGGTATTTTACAAATGAGGCAAAGCAACTTCATTTTTCTCAAATCAAGAGATCCTCCTTTCCTTGTCAATAAGATTCAACCCTTTCATGACCCATGACATATGGGAATGGGACATACGTTATATTATACATTTTCATGATTTTCTCTATAGGTTTTCTTTGTTTCGAAGGCAGCTACTAAGTAGACCTATGCTGTTATTGGTAGTATTAAAAATCAATAGTTTTGTTTAAAATGTTTTGGAAATTCAAAGTAAATTTTCAGTTATATAATCTTTGCAAAATATGCTTCTATTATTTTCACTTTTGATGCACGTCACGATCCTGTAACTTGAAATGCTACTTATTGTAGTAAGTTGAAGAAAATTGTATTTTTGTCATTAAAGAGGTAATGCATTTATGCCTTTCAAACTAGGTTCAAAGTCAGTGTCAGTCAGTCTTCTATTATTTATTACCGGGGGGGAATGGTTATGTGTAGATTGAATTTGTACCCAAAATCGGATATCGATAACATGGGAGAGTGGAATGTGTGGAAAATTATATGATTTTTCAAGAAATTTCATATTAATTCAAAGTTAAAAGCTTGGATACCTTCCAAAATAATACTTGTATTCTCAAAAGACCTGGTTGATTATGAGACCTTGGCTTTGGACCTCTGTTACATAAACTGAGATAGTTACTTAAATTAAAAATTATTTTAATTCACATTTCTTTATGTAATTTGTCAAGAATTCTAATTTACAAGGAAATAATATAGCTGCCTAACCTTCTTGGAGTTAAAAATGGCATGACCAATAAATTTCAATGAATTGAATCTTATGTGATTAAAATTTGTCACTAGTACTAGGTACACACGATCAGTTTACCCTACTCTAGTACGCATTAAGCATACTAGTGTAGAGAACTGATGTATCAATTCTGAGGTTTCGATGGATATAATTTTAGGAGTCTCTGATACCGAAAAAGTAATTTTTTTTCTAAAACTCCCTCTCTACATCTATGGACAACACTCTTTTACTTTTTCACCTTACTATATAAGAAGAAAAAATATTGTAATCATGTGCTAGAAATCTGCATTTTTATAAGAAAAACTTTTTGCCACGCAGTGTAATTTTTCTTACATTTTAATGATTCAAATTTACTTGTTTACTTACTATCTGTTAACTTGGTGACCCAGTTTGTCTTCACCTTTTTCCCGCAATGAAGTGCCATTTTCATGATGAGTTCTTCTATCAACTCAAAAAATCACAGGACTAAGTCAGTAACCCAACAAAATGTCCAGTTGTTGTCCGTACATACAATTTCCTCCCAACTTCTCTTCCCAAAACTGTTTTGCACCGCTAGGCACCACACATCCCCCCACAACCCACACAATGCGTCCCAAAAATGCATGTTGCTCACAAAACTCAACAACAAAAATGTAGCATTGTGAGAAACATACACAAAATTACACATTCACCCTCGATACAAAGGATACTAAATTACATTTACTAAATAAATGTCTCCTCAAAGAAGAATGGACTGAAGTACTCAACGGCAATGATATTAATGAGAAATGGAACTTGTTCTTAAGTACATTAATCATCATTTGAATATTCCATGTCCCATTATTAAAAGGCAAATTAATGTACTAAAGAAATCTAAAATCAAGCTTCCTTATGAAATTCTTGTTATTTGAAATAAAATGAAAAACATGAATTTCCTGTTCAGACATACTAAGAATCCCTATTATAATGAGAAGTACACACAGTATAAAAGCATTATAGGATTAAACTGATGAATGAGAAAGCTTATCAATTAATCATAAAGTCAACAACTCTACAACTAAATCTAAAACACCGTGAAATATAGATAACAATGGGAAAACCCAAACTCGCAAACTTACACCTACCATATGAATGCATGTTTCTTGATAATCCTTCTAATATTTGTAGAACCTTTAACTACCATTCCAACCAGGACATTTACCAGTAACACAACAGTCCTTTGTCTTTTGGAATGTCAACATGTATCCATCACACAAATCCTGTGAAAGTTAATTAATTGATAAATTCCTTCAAAATTGGTTTTTGCTCTTCAATAATGAAATATCTTCAATAATTCTTAAAAAATGTAAACGTACTCTTCTTAACATATTAGTTTATTTAATAAATTCATGTCTATCTGTTTTTACTTTCCAGAATCTCTAAAAATTAGTATTGTAAGACCACTTCTAAGAAAATAATACACAAGCTGTTAGGAATTACAGACCTATTATCCAAACTTCAGTATTTGGCAAATTCTATGACAAAGTTATATTAATAAGATAATTGTTTTCTTGAATCTAATAATATTCTTAATGAATCACAATATGGCTTCAGGAAGGGCTTCTCCTCTACCACCATTGCTGTTGATGAATTCATACATAAAATCATTGGAAATTCGGAATCAAATAGGTAAACAGCAGGTATTAAATATTCAAATGCATTTGAGAGTGTATCTCATGAAAAACTGTTGACAAAGCTAGATTATTATGGAATAAGGGGTGGAGTTAATGACCTCTTCTGGCAATGTTAAAATTTTTTATTCAAATTAAATCAAATTTTGATACAACCACAGGTGTTTCGCAAGGATCTGTGCTCGAACCTTTGCTATTTCTAATAGATGTTAATGTCATTCTGAACTCCTCTGATTTTCCAGTAATTTCTTATGCAGATGATGCAACATAAGTAGTCGGCAAAATCTTTGTCATTATGTAAATATTCTGACCGAATCCTTAAAATAAATTAAAAGCTATATGTCCATAAATGAATTTAATTTAAATGTTGATCAAACTGTATTAATCAGTTTCAAATTTCATCATGGTTACCAACACCAAAGCATTTAAGAAGACGTTCACAATGAATCAAACTGATTTGAAAAACATCGTTACAATAATAATAATAATAATAATAATAATAATAATAATAATAATAATAATAATAATAATAATATGATGATGATGATGATAATGATATAAGTAGACGCTAATCCATGCAGGGAAGGGGAAGGGAAATCTCCCCCCCCCCATTTTTGTTACGAATGGGAATCCTGATTCTTGCTCTATTTTAGCCCCGTGGTACATATGGAAAATGTATTTGACTGTTCTCCAAAGGCGTGTGACAGCTCATAACGCTTTCTTGACAAGCGGTGCTATGGTGGCTTCCACATATTGAAGTGTGGCCGACAGAACCGCAATGTTGATAAAGTAAGGTCTCTCTCTAGATGCCAAGTGAGTGATCGAACATTTTGCGCAATTATAGTAGTATGCCCGAAACAAAAGAATAGGGAATGAATCGCCTACATGAGCCTGAAGACGGTGCGGGAATTAGTTCATAAGAACAGAAAGAAAATATCTAAAAGGAATAAGAAAAGAGAAAGAAATATGAAAAAGAAGTAGAAGAGGCTTGAGTCATATTTTATGAAATTCTGTCGACTTTCTTCAGTTCTGGACAGTATGTAAGTGAATGTTTAATTTGTAAATCAATATCATGTTTTTATTTAAACTCTTATCTGTTCACATCTGTTTCATATAATAAAAAATATAATACCGTAATAAATAATAAACTTTGCAATTTTGAGCTTTGTATTCAACGATTTTAATAACAAATTATTACAATTTTTTAATTTAAAACTGCAATGTATAAATTAATTATTAAACTTACCCTATGACTGGAACAACTTAATCAGACCGACCATATCCAGATGAAAAATTCATGGAATGACTTATTATTTATGACTTCATATTTTTGTACTTTGAATTTGTGTCCTGCGTTGGTTGTGAAGTATTAATGACCCATGTTTCTTCATTTGTGGAAACTAGAAATTACTTATCTCCAATTTTTATAGTGTCTAAAAGTTATGCTATTTCTAAAAATATTTTCTGAAAACACGCACGAAATATTTCCATTAAAGTTTTTTCTTGTATGTAACATCGTATGATAATAGTATTTTTTTGTATACTAGCATCATAAACGATCTTTTCTGTTGCAAGAAATTGTTCATAATCGGGCATTTTACTGCACAAATGATAACGTTTCAGATCTTATGGCACGAATGATTGCGTCATCACACATTTAGCCAATCGCAGTGAAAGAATCGTAGGGCGGTAGAGGTAAACGGAACAGCCGACCACTTATCTTGCACAGATGTCAAATACCCAAGACAACACAAGAAAGTTGTTTCGCAAAATTAAGTTTTACTATATATGAAGAAAAGAGCTATCCACTTTTGCGTTGCTAGGGCCCGTCAATACGAGTTTTTCTGTCGAAAATTCATTTTTCTCGCAGCTTTATAGTACTTTCTCTAAACTACGTAAGCGGTAGCGAGAAAGTGAAATTGGGCGAAAAAAGAAAAGAAAAGAGCACTCTACCTTTGTAGTTCTCATATAGCCTTTGTAGGCCGGCCCTGACCCACATAGTTCGCTGGTGTGGAATTCGCCCCACCGTCAGAACGTCTACGAGGATGTAAACGCAATTGCAGCCGGTGGTGGGCATTTGCCTACGTTTCATGATTCCTGCAGAGGCCATCTGCATCACCCACTGCGAGTCGTTTGTGAAGGAGCAGGGCGCCAACTCCAGAGCCAACTCCCAGGTCTGGACCGACCTTGACGACCACGCGTTCCTAGGGCAAGGAACATCTGCCATTCATTACTGAACAATATTATACTCTTTTTTTTATTATTTCTCTATGCCCGACCAGGTGGTTCTACAGAGTTTACATATGCACAATTTTTGGAAAATTTCCTATGTTGATTGTCTTGCTCAGATGTTAAAATCACAACAACAACAAAATTATGTTGAGGTAAGAAATGGAAGATTACTTGTGTATGAGAGTGTAGTTAAGGTTTGGAGGGGGTGTTAAAGATGGGTGTTGTGAAATGACTTGTGGGTAAATTTGAATCAAGTGAGTCTAAAATATCTTTGCGAAAACGAGATTTTGTTCTGTCAGGAGTATTGGCTTATTAGCCAAGGTGAAAAAAGGAAGCCCTGGGACGGGATGGAAGACGTGAATAAAATTTAGAGGATAAGCTTAATAAATAGTCCGGGATATGAGGCATTTGAAGTTCACGATGAATTTGACTGTTAGGAATAAACCAGGGTGCATTAAGAAGTCTGCGAAGGTATTTAATTTGAAAAACTTGGCTTGCGTGAGTATTGCTAGGAGCAGTTTTTAACCAGGCAGGGCATGCATGTTAGCGTTGGTCTTATGATACTTTTATATAATAGTAGTTTAGTTTCAAGTTTTAATGAAGATGTTTATCGGTGGATACAGTAAGATTACACTCGAGCAATCGCGTGAGATATTACAATGCCACTCCTCTTTCCTTACGCATTTCTGCTAAGTATTTTTAGCGCACTATTATTTTCCCAAGAAGTTTTGTGGTGTCTATAGAGAGGAAGTCTACTCCTCATTTCTTCGAAAATGTAATTTATATTTATAGATAGTGAAAAGTTTCATTGAAATAAAAAAAATTAGGACTTATAAAACGTTATGTAATACTGAAACGGATGGCGTTACAATAGCACGTAATTTCTCTCATTATTGGTAACTGTGACGTAATATTATAATACCATTTGAACATACATTTGTGTATATTTTTAAACTCTACCCAAATGAATGAGCTATTATTTTGTTTTCTAAGATTGGATGTGTTTTCAATAAAGACTTTTTAAAATGTTTACCTCAAAGTAAAATTTCGTAAAAAAAATGCAAATCATTAATATTCAATAGAAGAATATTTTATGTAAGGAATGTACTAATCTGTATGTAAGCAGAGGTATCAATGTATTTATACAGTGCTTTTTAATGAAAGAAAATGAAAAAAAGACCAAATGTATCACTGGAAGTGTTAAGGCAAGAAACATCTTACATTTGTAATCACTTTATTCTTGGAATAAATAAAAAATCACTTTTGTACCTTATTTTCCTTAATTTTAGTCCTTCAATCTAATTATATCACAGAGAGAGTAGGTAAAAATTAGTCATTTTATTTCGAAAATTTTACTATCGTGGTATATTTTTAATAAAGATCCCTCTACAATACACATGCTTTTATTCCAACGAGTTAGAGGATAAAATATAAGAGTGGCAATAGCACCGCCATCTTTGAAACAGTAGAGCCACTGTCCGCCATCTTTTAAGGTGTCAACCTTTGCGCGGGATTTCAAATTTTCTTCGCATGCAATGCACTGAAATGAATACAATCTTGCTCCGTACGTTTATTGAAATTAAAATAATTTATTTAATTATTTAAATTATATTCATTTTCAAAATTAAATGTAAACAAAATTGAATTTATTCATCAATTAGGATAAAAATATAGTTATATCAGACTAAAGAGGTTCATTACTCTATGGTTATACACAAGTGAACATTCATTAATTTAATTTCTCAATATTTTTGGTGAAAAATTTTAGGTTTCTACTTGATTGGAGGAGTTTGCGCTGTAGCAATTAACACATCGGAAACTGCTATTCTCACTGAAATAAAAATTGGTAGGGGTAATATTTATACGGAAAGGTTTCACAAAAAGTGCAGGACATTAATAAAATAAGTCTAATAAGAGAATACATAATAGTAAATAAGGTAAGTATGTTCAGAATGAAAAACAAGTTCTTCATTAGTTTACATTAGGATAGTTTTATTGACTTTTAAATAAAATTATTTTTGTAAACATCTGTCTCACATTCTTTCCTTTTATCTCTGCAGATTTCTTTTTACCAACATAGTGAATTCTGCATGTAAAATATTGTTTCAAAATTAATTTTATAAGAGATGCAAAATGAGAGATTTCATCTGCACCCTAGCTGTAACATATGATCACAATCAAATAATGAGCATTCCGATGACATTGACATCACTTCAGTATGAAATTTTAGCACTCTTCTTATGATTTCTTACTGAAATTACCTCATTTCTTCTGAAAAATTGTCCAGAAATCTTACAGAGTTTTATCACTCCCTGTGCAGGATTCACTAGGGAATTATTGACATCTTTCAATGCAATTAATTCTGATTTGCTTTCCCTTTGTTTTGAAACTGAGCATTCAAACATTCAGAACATTTAATTTTTTGTTGAATTCCATACACAATATCCCTGCAATGTATTTGACAACATTTTCAACAAAGACTGAGTATCTAATACCCTGGATTGCAATAGTCATGGTCACCTACTACTTTGCAAGTGCTTACATTTTCAAAAGTCTGACCCTCCTCAATAAGCATTTCACTATCAAAAAATGTGCTATTGCCATTCTCAGATGACATGACCGGTGCAATTAAAATTTCCTATACGCCGCATGGAATGTTATAGCATTGGGATTAGTTCTGTGACCACCTCTTGTGTAAAGAACTAAAAAATAATTCCAAATGTCTTGGCGAAGCCTGCGAGTTATAGGTATTTAAGCTTCCACATATAATTTCCTGCAATACCTTCAATGGTTAACAGTCATTGACAAATCCAACAAGGGTATCTTTCTGGCTGATCTCCACACAGATGAGCATCAGCAAAGTTTAAATTTTTGAAGTAAACAATGCACTCATCAATTTGACTGTACACTGCATCTTTGTTCTCTTAGAAATGGAAGCATTTGTCCTTTTACCCATTGATGACAACTATTTAATCAGTCAAATATTAAATCATTTGTTTTTACGAACTTCACTGTACTTTCACACACTGAAATTCATTCATCCAATATTTTGGAAAACAACATTGCTTTAGCCACTGACAGACTGAGCGTCTGAGCTGCTAAACCACCTTTCTTTTTCTGTGTTCGTACAGTAAATGCTGTCTTCATAATTTATTTGCAGCATGCAACCTTCTTTTTCTTGAACATTGTTAGTTTTCAAAATACTCTCAATAACTTCATTGAAATTTCCTGCAGTACCATCAATATGAATTTTACTCTTGTTAGAGGATTACGGGTTAACTTCAGCAATGAGCAGCATCAAAACAGAAGAGTTGAGTTTTAACCTGTGCTTTGTACTCGAGAACAATTAAGCAACTAAACACACCGAAAGAAGGTAATTCAGTAGAGTTGATTAACTCAGTTCAAAACACTCTGACACCTTAAACATGGCCGCCATATTTCACGGAATATCACGCTAGGAGCGCTGAAATATAGCTGTTTGCCTCTCTATGTATCTCTAACTCGTTGTTTTATTCCCACCAGCGCTTTCCGACTGTAGCGGCAGGCTGCTGCAGGCGGAATTATGCATCCTCCGTGAGAGACTGAAAGGGGCTTCCCTCCAGAATGGCAAACTTTACACAAAGAATTAATTACATGTACACTTTGAATCAATAAATCTAATATCAAATGAAAACAAATTCTCTAAACAACATAAATAACTCATTAAATGCCATCAATAATTGACAGAACTTGTGAACTTTCAATAGAATGCGAAATTCATAAAATTAAGTTGCGTCAGTCGAAGACAGAATATTTATAGTCGCCTCAGACGCCTCCGGTCACCGCGCAGCCCTCCACAGCGATTGTCCGCACCCATTTAGTTGCGCCACGAATGGGCGCATGTTCCCCGAGTTAAAGCGAAGGGCCAAAGAGTGAATGCAGTAAAGCCAGTTACAGAGCCAAGAGCGTGGTGTAATACCTAGGCGTCACTAGACGCTGGAGAGAGCGCCAGTCGAAACCTCTCTGGTTTCAAAATTATTTCATATACATCGATCTTGCTGTAATTTATTGAATATTGAATGTCATAAAATGGAAAATGTATATTCCGAAGATCTTATAAGATCTTTTTCGATTATCTGAGGGTTGTGCAATCGTGCTACCTAAGCACGATCCACCTCTGTTTGGGTTTTACTTTCATACAAATAAGTCTTGAAAAGATGGCTTAGCTTTTACACAAATAAAGTCTTGCAGATCCGCAACAGTTAAGTGGTTTATACATATGATGCTGTATTTGTACAACTCGTTCAGGCAATACATGTAAATAACAACGTAATTCAGAGCTATGCCCTTTAGTGGGTTGTTTATATTACTGCAAAAACGAAAAAAAAAAAACAACAACATATGTTTTCACATGGAACATCTGAGAATGACAGCAAAATGTTTTGACGTGTGAATTGCGAATGACGAATATGAGCGGAACCTGGAAGTGGCCACTAATGACTTCAAATAACCACGTAACTTTTCTTACTTCAAAGCAGAAATCTACTTTTGTCCTCTTTGTTTCGTGGGTTCTGTAATTTAACTTTCCTGATTTGGGGAACTGTAGGGCATCTAAAACAAACGCTTACTCTGTCTCTCCCGGCCCCTTTTTCCCCAATCCACTATCGGACACAACTTGGTTATCGCGAAAATACAACTTTATTTTAGAGAAAAAATAACATCTCAAGAGTGGCGTACATTCAACCCCAGCACTGCTAGGGTAAGCAAAAATGAGATTTTGTTGAAATTTGAGAATTAAAACTACAATAATTAAAAGTACAATAAACAGTATGTCACATGATAAAAAATATTGCACTCTCTGTACACTACTGCGATGAGGCGGCTGCTTCTGCAGTGCTCTAAGCCGAGCTCTGACATCTTCGCTGTGCCTGGGTGTTGCGCGTGCATTAACGTCACTGGGCCAGCACTGAGCGATCGGAGAGAAGCCGCAGCCAACTGAACCTTAGCTAGCCGGGAATGGATGACGTTTCTACCCTCCACCCCCGCTGCTTTAAGACCAGCCCTCGGTTGGCTCGTCCCGACTGCAAACGTGATTACTCATAAGCCAGTGCTGCCACAATGCAAAAGTATTTTAAATGGAATGTTTTGTTACTATAAATTAACGCACCGTTTATCGAGAAGTTTATACATATAAAATTATTATCGGGCACATATTTCTCTCTCAATGTAATGAGAGTGAACCAGAATGTTCAGAAGAGATTTTATTATTTTTTTCTGGGGAAGGAAGTTCTGACTCACACGTGATCAGATCGCTAGAATCCTCGAATTTGTAAATAGCTCAATATATTCTTCTTAGAGAATCGATGTGCGTGTTAGTGCAGTGAGTTACGAAGTAGTGGTCCATTGTAGCGTTTGAGATGTGTTGACGTGCTTACTCGTTATTTCGTGAGGATTTGTAGTAACTTTGCAGTGTAGTAAAAATTATTTGTCTAACGAGTATCAGGAATAATTCTGTGTAGTAGTCTTCCAGCGAGAGTATAATTGATGATATTTTGAGACCATTTCAACGAGATTGTTCCAAGAGAAGGTTCAGGCAATTGAAAATGGTAGGCCAACACCAGCATTGGCACAATTACAGCAGTTAACCAAAAAATTGGAATAATGGAGAGAGGGAAGCTGGTTGGCCGTCCCTGCATCTCACTGAGAGAAAGTGTACCTAAAGAAAGGGGGGAAAAAAGTTTTGAAACCTTTATAGGCAGAGGAAAACCTCTATCGTAATCGATTACGACGTTTTAAAAGAAAATCAACACATATATTGTGTTTTAACCATTAGCTCACAGCATCTAGCATTGCCAACCAGAGACGACGGTGCTGCTCTAAAAGTCACGTATCCTGCCTAGACATCTCTATGTGATAGCATGCAGCAATCGACAGCTATCTCGACCAGATCTCGACCTTATGGCTCTTGCGCAAAATAAATTGCGCATGCGTAAAAGATTCATATTGCTGTCGATGGAATCGATTAATGTTTTCATTCAATTAGTTTGCATCGATTAATCGTCTTAAAATAATCGATTAATTTTTTATAATTATCAGGAAATGCAAAACAAACCTTTAATTAATTATTTTAAATTATAATTACTGTGTTAAAACTATTTGAAATAAATTTGAGCAATAGAAACATTAAATAACCGTTAATGTACAAAAATATCACTTCTTGTTTCTTAAAGCATGTTTCTTAATAATAACTTTAATTTTTTTAGCATTATACTGTTTATTATATACGGTGAAATTTTTATCTTGAGACACGAAAGTATGAGACAAAAATGCATATTGTACGTAGATAAGAATGATACATGAATAAATACAAACCTTAACTAAAAAACTCACTCCATATAGAATATTTTGTCATATTATATATCGTACGTATTTCATTAGTATTGACTTTATATATTATATTACGAGCAAAAAAAAGTATACGCATGTTAAGTTCCCTGTTACATATATCCATTGCAATGCACGTTGTGACTGAAAGGGGTATTAAGTTGGGGTCAAATGTAGCATAAAAATAAGTTTTAAAATAGAGAAAAGGTGATAAAATATTTTAAAAAAGTTATTTATTTGAATACAACGAATATTTTTATTCTATACAAAGGACAAATCTCAAAACTATAAATTATTCCAATCAGTGCTTATTGCTATATATGAAAACAATTTCATAAGCATTTGTGAAAATGAATAAACTATTTCGCGGTCCACAATTTAGAACTTATAGAGGCGAGAAACAGCTGAGAGCTGAGTGCTCAGGCGTGAGACGACATCTCAAGTCGCTAAGTACAACTTTTGCTTCTGAAAATAGTCTCTCACTTGGGACTGAGGTGGCTGTGACGGATAAATACCTAATGGCTTGTTTGTAAACATTCGAGAATTCTGACTTCATTGATTCCCAAGCCTGGAATGGGTTTATGTCCGTAGATAATATGGGTCTGTTTAAATATTGGCGCAATTCCGCGTGTACGCCACCATCGTATTCTTCTAACTGATCTTGCTGATGCGACTTCATGAGCTTGTCATGTAGATCCCAGACTATTAGCTGAGATTTCATCTGGTTTTGCTTGTTGTATTAGAGGACTTGAGGTTGCAGCTTTTTCCAAACCTTTCGTTATTTCGTTGGATATAAAGATTATGGCGCGGGAGGTTGCAAGAATGGACTGAAAATAAATTTTCTTAAATCTGGGTCTAAAATGGTAGCGACGGAGAAAGGTATGGTGAATTCAGCTTTCTCAAATCTTCAATTGAGTTCAGCTAGTAAGAATTTTTGCATTTTGCAAACAATTTGATCATCCCCCAGCTCGCAAATAATTTATTCGCTGAGAAAGAATAAAAATAATTTTAGGAAATAATTAAAAGATTCTTTAAGAAATAATCGATTTTTATACCAATCGCGATTACATCGCCCATCCCTACTGAATGTACTTCGCTTTTATACTTATCAGGGTAGGCAACATTATCAAAGCGCAATAGGAACTTGTTTAGGTGGTTGTCATAGGAACCATTCTCGCTTTCGAGAGTTTTCTAATAGAAACAGGAAATAAAAAGAATATTCTGTACATTCTTTTGTGGTAAACGCATAGTAGATTGCTTTTCTTAAAAAATAAATATCTTCTTTGGGAAGACGTATCTGTTTGTACGGTTACACCAGTTTGGTTACGGTCTTGGAAATCTTCCTGGCACGTACTTCAAACTCGTTCAAACAGCGTCGGGGTGAGTGAGAATATTTATGATCATGTAAGATGACGGAGGAAACTACAATATGCATTAGAATATACATTCACATCGGAAAAAATGTATTGTAATTATTAAAATTTCTTTTTAATTAACTTTTGTAGGTTATAGAAGTGAGTCAATATGGTCAAACTACTAATTAAGAAAGGAGACCAAAACCAATTTCTGTATGAAACTACTGTTAATATTTCTATAAATGAATTAATGGAGGATACTGTTGCAATATATAATGGACGTTTGAAGATAAGTCGGATTTGTTCAGGTGTGTAGAACTTGTGTTGATACAAGTAATTACCTCACGATAATTGTTAATTAATTTATTTAAATCTTGATATTTTATGTTCACAAATACATGTCTGTTATTACACTGTGTGTTTGTTGTGATTTATGGTAGAGATGGGACAACTTTGTGATCATGGGACATTGCTACCTCCTAACATAATGGGACTCACGGATGAGCAAGTTGAGGAATTGAAGTTGATAGATGAGTGGGGAGAAAAGTGTATTCCCAGTGGTGGTTGGACATTCAATAAGGATCCTATTGGAAGAAGAAATGGCAAACAACCTAACGAAAAAATGCAAGAAGTTCTTAAAAAAACTATTGAGGAAGCAAAAGCAATGGTTTCAAAGGTACTTGGAAAGAGTTTATTAGGTTTCTTTAAGATATTACATTTATGCCATTAAGAGATTACAGAATATTCTAGATAAAATTACTTATCTTGTATTTATATAAACAGGAGAGTTTGTTTTGTGAAAATGCCATTTAAAAATGACTCTTTGTTCTACCCAAAATTAGGATTTATGTTAGTTGTTTTCTCCAATGATGCTTATTTTCATTCTCTAGTTAAAAACCAATCAATAGTTGTCTATATAATATAATTTGTATGACAGTGTAATCCTCAAATATTTATAGACAATCAAACCTCAAGTACTTTTTGTAAACGGAATTATTTTTATTGTCCTCAATACACTAAAAAACCATAATGTTTTGCTATGCATTGTGGCTGCATCATCATGTAGTTTGAGAGAAAGAAAGAAAAAAACAGACATATTAAAAAGACACAAACTGGAAAATATAGTCAAGTAAATATAATGGAAAGGACTCAAGTTTTGTCTAAAATTGACCACCTTCATCGAAAAGCCAAATGATTTGTAGAACAGTGGTATTCTTGAATATTTAAAGACCATCAAACCACAAGTATTTTTTTAAAAGTTATTTTATTGGCTTCAATAAACTAAAAATCAATGTTTTGCTTTCAAAAATTATTTGGCTTCCTGGTTTTGATGGTGGTGGTCAATCATAGACAAAGCTTATTTTGAGTCCTTCACATTGTTTTTTCATGACTGTTTTCCAGTTTGAGATTTTTAAGTATATGTGTTTTTCCTTTCTTTGTCTCTGATTACCTGATGATGCGGTCATGTGTTGTGGAACATTTGTGGTTTTTTAATGTATTGAGTTCAATAAAAATAATTATGTTTTAAAAACTACTTGAGGTTTGATTATCTTTAAATATTGAAGAACAATACTGAATTACAAATAATTTCTATTTATTTCTTTATTTATCTCACTTTATTGGCTGTTTAGGCTGTTTTATGATAATCCCAATTTTCATTATTTTTCTGACAATTTATGAAAAATATTTTATGTGCAACTCTTCAGCATGAGTGAATTTTCCATTTTTGTGAGCAAGTCAGTTTAGTCAAATGATTGCTTTTCAACATTTTGTTTTTGGACTCAAAAATAATTTTTACTGCCGGTAATACGAGAGACAAACATACAAATTTTACATCTTATACATTTTATCAATTTGTAAAGACAAGAGCTGTGTTAACCAATTGGCTTGCTAAACACAGGCCTTTGATCTGATTAAAATAAATTAAATGAACTAGATGCTTGGACTTTTCCTTGGAGACTGCAAATCACAGACCTTAAGCAAAAATAAAGTATAGGCTATCATTGAAGTATTAAGTATTGAGTTTGGTTTGCAATAGTTTCAATCACTTTTTTAGAAGGAGAGTAGGTTATAGAGACAGCTAATATATTTTTGAAAGGTTCAAGTTAGAAAAAGAATTGTTTAAAACTGTGACTTTTAGGAAGTCATAATATTAATATAGGTAAAAGGCAGTGCTTTGTTTCAATATAGACCATTTGTTCTAATTTCTGATTGTTTTTCTAATAGGATTCTTCATTTAATGTAGGAGTGAAATGTAGGATTATGAAGTTGGCAGTAGGTGCATCATGTTTTGTTATGAATTGAGGCATGTGGTGACTCAGACATCCTGCAATTAAAAAGGACAAAAACAGTAAATAATAAACTTTTGTGTTCTGTAATAAATGTGTTTATTTTCAAGTTTGTAAGAGTTTAGAACCAATAAGTGATTTACGATTTTCTATAAATTTGTATTTCAAACAACTGTTACAAATTATTGTCATGTGTTTTATGAACGTATACCAGGACAGGATGATGTAGTTTTTCTCTTTTTTCATCATGTATAGTAAGAAACTCTTCTGTATCAAATAAATCTTTTAAAATACTGAAAGTATTTCATACATAATATAACTGAAATATTTTTCAAAGAGAGAAATATGGTATCATAATATAAATCTATTGCCAATGCCTGTTTCACACAATTATATTTTATTTTACAATAACAGAAACATATATAGAAAAGCCGTCTGCAAAAGAGGAAAATAAAAATTGTGTGCAAATCAGTATAATATGAACTCACTATAGTCAATATAAGTCACTAATAAACACATTATTTGTGCTTACTGTAAAACTGCTTACTGAACGACTGAATTGTCAACTGCTGTGAACTACAAGGAAAGAAGCTGTAATAAAAGGAAGCATGGGGAGATTCAATGACCCGCCACACTGCATCATATTTTCTTTGCATTGAAATTTCATGATTTCATGAAGAAGTTGAAAGATAAGCTGCCAGTTTCATGCATAAAGCTTTTCTTGAAAGATATTGAGAAACTTGAAAGATAATAAATAGGAAACAGATTTTCATGTAAATACATCCATTTACAGGAACAAGATGGCTGCATTCAAAAATATTTTTTAGAGGTTACAGGACATTATGAATGAAATAGAAGTATTTTTATTTTACGTATTTTTAAATGTTTTGCTATAATTACAAATGTTGACATATTTTACCTATTACTACATATTTTGTTACATTTTAATATATTTATACGTCAAAACTGAACATGTCAGATAATAGTTTGCAATATACCATGTTACTGGAATCATCTTTCTTCACAAAGCAAAGCAATGTGCCTCTATGACCACCGGTCCTACTTCATGAATTGTCAAATTTATTCCTCCCCTTGCTTCTTGAAAATTGCATACTCTGGTTCAAAGATGAGCAGATGAATATGTGAAGCAGAAGTAATGTCAACCTTATTCTTGCTCATGTTTCATACAATCCATGCATAATGCGATAAAAAAATGAACAAATATTCTTATTCTTTTTCTTATTTCAAAAAATATTCTTAATATTATTTCATTTTCTGATTGCATTGTGGGAGTAGGCTGGGAGAGGATGACCTTTCCCCTCACCTCTGGGATTCATCATGGACAGCATCTCCTTGTAAACAGTGTATTTAGGACGAACATATTTTATATGACGAAAGAAACAACTATACAATTACGTCTGTAAAGAAAGACCTTTCTTTCATTCTCTCGAAATCAATGATAAGACCGATCGACGACGTTATTTGCTTGTAAAATGCTTGTATAGAGGAATTATAATTTTATATATAATCTATAATACTTTTTTTTACATATTTTCTATTTTTTCTTATGTATTTTGGAAAAAGTAGATACACATATATGTCATATTTTACCTTTTTTATTACAAGAAATTCCATCTCTTAATAATAAATAACTGAAACTACAGTAGTTTCTGAAACGGTGCTGGGATGACTCAGGCACCCCATTGCACCCACTCCCAGGCTAAATTCATTTTCAAAATTACCAATACACAGTAATTCGAAATTTCTATAGAATCAAATTGAATTAGGATTTTCCCATTATGTCTGGAGCATAAGTGATCCTTAAGATAGTTTTGATCATGAAATTTAATGCGCAGACTCATGTAATATTGTATTGCTTATCTTTTCTGAAGTGAAGTTTTCCTTGGAAATTTCAAATCAAATTATGAATAAAGAAATAAAATGTGAATTATGATGTGATAAATGAGTAGGAGAACTTTCCTGATAGGAGCAGTACATTGTCAGGTTTAGAAGGGGTGTTGAAGTATTGATATATGTTGCAGTTGAACCACATTCAGAAATATATATGTCCATTTTGAAGAATGGAAACAATCTACTTACAATTGACAGCTATTTTAATGCTATCTATTATTTCAGTGATTCTTGGGACTTAATCTTTACATCAATTTCTTGTTGTTGTTTTTTCCAGAAACAAGTGGATGCAAATGTTTGTGTGACTCAAAAAATGATCCACCATGCCTTAGATATATTGCGAGGAGCAGTGATGATAGTATATCCCATGGGACTTCCACCTCATGATGTTATTCGTCAGGAGTTTGAAAACACTGAAGATTTAAGTGGTACTCATGCATCTCTTGAGGTATATTTGATTGTTCAATTTTCTGCTTAGTTTGTCATTTCAATACTTACAGAACTTTCTAGATACTTACAATACTTACAGAACTTTCTAGATCCATGACATTTGAGAAAGTAAGTATATGGCTGCCCATGTTTGTGAAAGGAGATGTTGATTCAGTTGAAATTGTAAACAGCTTTATTTAAATATATCTCAGTGAGGTAAGGTGACAGCTCACCTGAGTTGTTAACCCCACTATGGCTTCTCAATTTCATTGTCCAGAAGTAGGCTATTCTATCTGATCTTACTTATGTTGTGTTTTTGATAATAGGTCAATTACATAGGATATTTGTAAGGATGATTGAGTGGGAAAAGGAATTAAAAGTAATTGGAAGAAGTTACTGTTTTGTTTAGTAAAAGTTATATTTCTTCTTTTGAGTGATCACAACATTTGATAAAGTTTGTTTTGCATCAATGCTCCTAAATGATTTGAATTTTTGACTTAGTGGAACGATTAGTGATTGTGTGCTTCGATTCTTAGCATCAGCAACATGACTGACCATTTGTTGCCCCCTTCACTTTCCTCTCACATTTCTAGTGTGTAAGTATGTACTTCGTACTCTAGACTTGCTTGTACTTGCACGTCTGCCCTTAGAGATCGTGGATTCTTTGCAGTACTTGTATTTGGATCTGGCATCATTTGCTCTTTTTATTTATTTACTTTTTATTTCTTTTAAGGCTTATTTTCTTTTCTTATAAAGCACAGATAGTTTAGTTTCTGTCACCTTCCCTTGTTTTACTTTAATGTGTGGAAGTAGTTCTGTTTTAAATGGTTAAAGTAAAGTTGCATTTAAAATATATAGTTCATCTTGTATAGTACAAGAACAATTGTTGCAATTCTATTAAAAACAATCAGTTCATAGTATTTAAATACCATCTATTCAAAAAAATTTGTATCTAAGTTAGCAAATCAATTTTCAGAAAAATTTTTCATTTCATGATCAAAAGCAAACATGTTCAATCAAAAGCATCTCTTCAAACATAAGTGAATCAACTAGGTTTTGTGAAAGTGCTTTTGCAGTGACTTGCATTTTTATTTATTTTAATATATTAAGTATCTTTTGTTTTTAAAAATGGTGAATCTTTACACATTGTTTTATATCGAGTGCTACTGCTTTATAATTGTATCATGTTTTTTGTGTATTTTATCATCAGTTACATGTCATTTTGTTCAATCTTCATTAAAATTTTCCTCTTGTATTATCTTTCCATTCCCTTGTCTTCCCCATTTCTTGTAGCCTGAAGATGGAGATAAAATATGATTCTTTGAATTGTTGCAATAAAATTTTGTTAAAGAAGAATAAAAACTTTAAATTGTATGATTCTATGATTTTATTTCTAAATTTTTAAGTAACTTGGCCTGACAAGGAAAGTCTGTGGCCAAACTATCCTCTGATGCAAATAGTTTTTTAGTTTCAGCTAAATTTTGGTATCTTCATTTTCCTTCACAGTGCATGACAACCAGTAATCCTAAAATCACTAACAAATCCAGTAAAATCACTCAGTCAGTTGCACACAAACACAATACACTGTTCCCTTCACAAATTCATACTATGTTGTAATGGCATGTTTCACCACGCATGGCTGGGAATTTAGCTGAGTTTCTACAAAAACATTAATATCTCAGCTCATTAAAAAAATAATTATAAAAAACATGAAAAAATCATCAGCACATATATCGATGACCAAATGCCCTGCCACTGGTTGTAAGTAACAATACTGAAAGTTTTAATTGAAGAAAGTAAAATGTAATTCATTTCGAATTTGTCAACCATCTTCAGTAAGAAATAATTGTAAAATAATTAATTTTCAATAACATTTAGAAATTATTACAGTGTTCATTTAATATGGTAATTATAAAGGATTTCCCTCCTAAAACAATACAATTAAAACTTACTTATTAGTTATCATTACAATACTGTAATTATTGATTCTGCTATTTTCAAGGGATCACATATTATCAATTGAATGAAATATTTTCCAAATAAAATATAGAGTTTTTGATAACAAAAAAGTATGGTTTTAGATCTGGAATCAATTTTGAAATAGTTTTCATTTTTTATTAAAATATAGTGTGCCAGGAAAGGTTTTCTGTCGTATCATCTTGCTGGTGAGTGTGCTTGCAACAGAAATTATATTAGTAGGATGAGCTGCACCTTGTAACAAAAGGAAAAGTAAATTGCATAGTCATCACAAATCATAGTAGATGCTGGACATATTGCCCCCTTCATTTGTTTCTCAGTGATCTGTTTGTGACCAACAAAAATGCAATTTTTAATAAGAGGCCCTGACTTGGCTTGGTGTGGAGACTTTCCTGGCCCACTGTATTATTATGATATTTAAAAAATTATTTCTGTGTTTGAAATAACTAATATAAAAGACCTTTATATTTATTCAATTCCTATTTGAATTCTTGGGCATGATTTTAAAGTGTTAAAATGAAAAATGGTTCCTTTCCTGAAGAATAGTTCCTTTTCTGTCTAAAGTAACCAATAAAACAAAAGGAGATATCTTATCTCTTGTGAAATGTTTTTGATGTTTTTAAATTAAAGACTGTCTTCATCAAACTACGAAGTGTTAGATCAACATGATCTGTTCCTTTCATACCAAGTATTCCCTTAGTCATTAAGATGTTCCAGGTTTCAATTTTCTGCATTCTCAATCTTAAGAATTTCAGTGAGAGTATCTATTTTACATATCTATTTGCGTTTATTCTTTTGATGTGTGTCTGTCATTTCATTTGGTAATATTCTACTTACTTCACTATATTCTTTGTTTCGTTATAACCAGTCTCTTCCGTACAACCTTTTTGCTAACGGTCTCCTCTATTATCGTTTAAAATAATTCTCAAATATTTCATTTGTGAAGTTTGTAGTGTTTGACTCTTCTTTACCATGCATTTGTGCTGCCATGTGTTATGGTTGGTTTAGATATTGTACCATGTAGTCTATTTGTTGTTTCAGATGTCATATTTTTCAAATGTCTTTTGATGTATTTGTTAATTTTGTTATATCTAGCCAATTTCATTTCAAAATATTTATTTTCTAATGACTATCTGTTTCCCAAATATAAAAAAAATGTTACCTGTTCTATAATTTTTCCATTATTACTATTTTCAATCTCTGGTGTTTGTTGCCTACTATTCCTTTTGCTTTTGTTGGTGATATTCTCATTCCATATTCTTATGCAATAAATATTATACAGCTAGGGTGATAACATGCAGCCCTGATGGAGTCTTCTTTTTGTTGTCTTGATTTCTTTATGATATTCTCTTTTTTCATTTTCCTAAATTGATCAGTGAAGGATTAATTTTTTTCTATTATTTTAGAGGTGTATACAATAATAATAACAATGTGTTTTTGCCATTTTTTCAAAGGTAATTGAAATGAGTGAAGCTCAGCTGTGGTTTAGTGGCAAGGAGCTCCTGCGAGGTAAGAAGCTTGTCGACTTTATTGGCAAGAATGAGAAGACCAAAATCATTGTCAAAATTCAGAAACAAGGACATGGAGCACCTGCCCGTGAGCCCGTTGTTTCTGAGGAAGAAAAAAAGGCGTGGATGCTTCATGCTTATCGTCGCCAGGAAGAATTGAAGGTAGGATTTAAAGAAAAATTTACTTTTCCTTCTATTGTTTAATTATGTCCATGTATTTTTAACGATATACTGCATGGATTTCAAAAATTTGAGGGGTTTTGACTGTAAATATTTTCATTGTCCCTTGAGACAAAGGGAGAGAATGCCACATTGTTATTTATAACAATATTGTGAGTGAAATACTTCAGAATTCCATTACAATGATTGACTGTAAATTGGGTTTGTGTTTTGCATATCGTGATTAAATACAATGTATATATTTTTAGTTAATAGAGCAAATGAGTAATTAATTTTGTAATTATTTTATTTATATTGTGTTGCAAAACGGATTAATTTTTAAGCAATAAGATATTATTTAACATACCTGTTTCTTTTAATTGAAACATCCCTCCTAAGCTACTGGATTTGAATAATCTGTATCAGAATAATTATTGTTAATTCTGGTTTATTATTACATTTGAATATCTACTACATTTTGTTCTACCATTCTGTAAGGGTGTTTGGAAATGTTTCAAATATGTATTTTCACGAATCCTATACTTTCTGACTTTTCTCTACTGTTTTTCCTTTCTACATGATTGTTTGAAATGAGTTGAAAAAAAATTCTTGAGCAAACATTTTTTCTAACAAAAATATTTTTTTAAAGCTTATCTGTAACAATCATATCTTAGCACATCCATGATTCTTCCATCCGCTGAGTGGTTTGTTTATTAATTAACAAGGTATATACTGATCATTTCACTGGGAAAGATTTTCCAACAGAATAAACTTTGAAGATGCTATATGTTTTCCCAAGAATATTAAAAATTATAATTGTTTCCTTTTTCTTTTTGGCTGCCGTTGAAATAGATTTTTAAACACAAAAAGTCCTTGTAAGCTTTCTTGGGAAGAGGAAGCCGATTGTCCCTGATTGCAGTTTTTCTATTTGTGAAAAAAATTCCAGCCAACATTATGACTCTTGAGCTCAATTCTAAAACTTCTTTGCCCTGGATATACCTGTTTGCTTTTAGGGGGCATTGTGGTGACAGGCCTGTACTGTATCACAAGGACACTTGATGGTGAAAAGAGTGTAACTGATTTCAAGACTGTAATGAAGATCTATACATCTTTACAGCTCTTTCTATTCCTCTTTGGTTGTAAAACACTTTAGAACTATCTTCGAAGCATTGAATAATGTTAAAAATTGTACAGTAGTTGTACTAATTACCAATGCTTAATTTGGGGATGTTAAATGGGAGCAGTGCTCCAATTTTTTTTCAATTAAGTTAAATTTAAAATAAAACCTTTTCAATTGGATTTATTTATTACAAAAACTGATACATTGTAACATTATCGTACTATATAGTATAATGAATTAAAGATTGTTATGCAGATCATTTGAAAGTAGGCATTTTTAGTTGGAAGTGTGAATTCAGAGCTCTCTTACTTATTTAGTTCCAAATTAGGCCCTGCTAACAAAACTAACAGTAACAATTTATGCAGCATGAAGGAAGTATATGTCGTAGGGAATATTCCAAAATATTACTATCTGTTTCAGTTGACCAATGAATTGTGTGACTTGAACCTGAACTCTAGATGACAAGCCAAGATCTTGCAACGTCTTCTGACCTTTCTTGTGTAATCTTGTTTCTTGAGAGAAATGAGGATTAGTTGGCAACTTTACAGAATATTTTCTTTATAATGCTAAGGATGTTATACCCGAGCCAGGGAAGAGAATGGAAAAAAATAACTAAATGATGTTCTTTTGGATGATTTCAACATCCTACTTAAAAACTTTTACATGCTAATGCATTTTATTTAATTGGTGTAAGCAAATAAGCTTGATATTCTCCATTTGGAATATTCGTATGAGAATATGAAATTTGATTTTAGTGTTTTTTGAATGACCATTGTGCATCTTGTAATGTTGAACTGTGCCCTTAAAATTAAATTTAATAGCTATATCTCTTTAATATGTACTTCAAAGAAGACAAGAATTTGTACATGCAAATACATCTGGAAATAGATAAAAAGTTCCTACTATATTTTAGTCATAAAGTCCTCTAAACATTATCTTTTTTCCACAGAAATAGCAACCTTATTGTCCTTTATATATTCAGATGCAAAAAGTAGACAAATTTCTCATTAGCTATTTTTGTCGTTCAGTGAATTAAATATACTCATTAATTCCATGAAAAATTGTTGAAGATCACTAAATTAATTGAATGTAAGCAATTAAAGCTCCACCATGCAATTAAAACTCCACAACTACCAACCAATCAGAATTCAGAAAAAAGATCAAAATCGTTTAATTATTAAGTTGCTATAATACAGACGTGGTCAAAATATTTCCAGTTGGTCATGAAATGTGAACAAAAATGTACTTCACAGATTATGTACCTGCTTTGACTACACAAATAATGAATATAACGAAGTTGGTGAAGTGTTGGTTTAACACTGGCTGAATAATGGAATAACATAAAATATATAACACAAATAAATTAAATGTTTTACATGTAAAACATTACCTGTTCTAAGAAGTACACCTGCAAAACTTCTGGGTCAGGAGTGACACATTTTTTTTTACTTTTCAACATTATACATGTATTCTCTGTCATACCTGACTTTCCTTTTCATGGGAAGTGCTTTCATGGCTTGGTCTTTTAATATTTCACCCAGAATATGTTCAATATCTTCCATTTTCAAACATTTCTTTATCTTCTAAATCGCTTTGGTGATCTTAAGTACACAGTTCAAGTGCCACTAAAATAGGTCTTTTTCAGAAGCAATGTCATCAAATATATATGTCGAGTAGTAAAGATGTGCTTGAATTTTACAAAATTTAAATTATTCTTAAATTGAAACAAAAGATTTTGAACATATCACAGGGATGAAGGAATATAATTACACTCGTGGTAAATTAGAAATCTCATGCCTATCAATACTCATTTTCTTGAACATGCCATTCATTCAATTATAGCCCTTTCCATCCCACACATGAAATGTATTAAGTATAATAGCTTAAGTTAAATTAAATAGTAAGAAAGCATGACCAATTATGATCAGCAAAAGGCGGTAAACAGTCTCAGTTGTAAAACACTGTAATAACACAATTTAGAAAGTATAATCACTAATCATTACTTTAACAAAGATAATGTTGAACAAAATTCAAGAGTTGAAGTGTAAAGAAAGTAAAACAATGCCTGATGAAAATACTTATAATAAAAATTAATCAAAAATATAATTATGGATGGGGGAGATAGTCTGTATGATTTATCATGTAAAAACATCAGTAAGTGTGATTCATTGGGTTAGTCCAAAACTACCCCACTACTGATGAACCTTGAAAGTCTTGTGGCAAATGTGAAATATTATCCTGAAGTGAGTGTTTGGAGTAAAGTCTTACTTTACTAACCTTTACATTAAAAATTAAAGAGGAGCAAAAATGATGTAATGCATTTTCTTGTTTTGCAGATTGAATGTAAATTCAGTCCAAACATTTTCTTTTCGTAATTTTATTCTCAAATGCTTTAAATTTGTTTTCTAAAAGATTTTCATGCTTTTAAAAAACCTTTGAGATCTACTAATATTGATAATGTTTGTTTAAATTCATCATAACTTAAATATGCCTTTTGGAAAAAATGATGCAAGTGAAATACTGAAATTAATTTATGCAGCAAAATATGTTTCATTTTCACAAATATTTCAACCACATGGAGCTTTGTTTTTCATTCATAAGCCCATGTGATCATTTCAGTTGTCCACAGAATTGGTGACTACATATTAGTTTTGTACCAGTATGTTAAATCTTTTCCATCCATACTTTTCTCCAATATTTTCCATCCATACTTTTGACACTGAATTTGATCCAAATTATAGGGTAACTGGTTTATTCTACATTATATTAAATAAGAAACTTGTTCATTGATTGGTGATATTCTTAACTCATCAAGATGATATTATTGTTTAATTATTACCGAATCCCTGAGATCCCCAAATAGTTCTTACCCCGAGAGTTAGCATATCTTTTCAGAATATTTGTGAGTGAAAAGTATTTACCAAATTGGTAAGTCTGGTGTGGCTGTAAAAGAAGTATTTAGTAATTAAAGAATGGTTCCTGTGATAATTATGACGTAAATCATGTCATCTTTTAAACAGAATTATTGGGATATTGGATATTACATTCTTCAGAGCAGTGGAAAGCAAAGACAGAAGGGATTATTGCAGTACACAGTACAATTCTTATAGTTTATCTTACTGGAATTTTTTGTTAAAGGGCTGGAAAAAAGTTCAATATTCTTTTTTAATACAAAACATTGTATTTAAATGCAATGTAAATTCAGTACAGACACGTTTTTTCTCTTTGGTAGCTGTCAAGTAAAGCATTTACCAGGTGTCCCAAAAGTTTCTGAGGAATACTATATTTGTTATTGCATTACATTGTAGGAATTCTTATAAGGTATTGATGTAATTAAATAATGAAATAATTGAAGTCATCTTCGTCAACTGAAAAGAATTATATAAAGAGATTGCTTTTGATGGCTTTGCCAACATCATCAGTCTCCCTGTATGTGACAAAAGTTGCAAGACAGTGCCTCGGGGCACTGTCTCCTGACTTTTGCCACATGTAGCGATACTGATGATGATGATGATGGCAAAGCCATCGAGAGTCATCTCTGTGAATAAATCTATTAAGCTGACGAAAACAACTTCAATTATTTCATCATATTGCATTACAGCTGTTTTTCTTACAGAAAATTGTTTTTTGTTGGCACTACTGATTGTTAGCACTTTACAGAGCTGTTAAATTAATTGTTGACACATTTTTGTTGATATTTGTGGCCTTGTACAGCAAACTTACAACTGAAGAATGCACTCTCTTAAAATGTTGGTGGAAGACAAACAAAAATACTGAGGAAGTTATTCAGCTATTTGTGGAAAGATATGCCCAAACTCCAACACCATGTACGCAAGGCATTTACAAATTGAACAAATGAATTGAGATAATTAGAAGGGTACATAATTTATCAAAATTTGGGTGACCCAAAACTAGCACTGTTAGAGGGGAATTATACCTGTTGCAAAAAGTGAGTTTGCCTGAGCTACAAAACAAGCCTTTGTATGAAAATGCAAAGCAACAAGTTGGCAACAAGTTGGTGCTCCACCACATTACACGTGAATGGTGAGGCAATGTCTCATCAACTGCTCGATGAGTGGATCGGAACACCATGTAGAACTGATTGGTCCCCAAGATCATGCGATCTAATACTGTTAAGACTTTTCAGATAGTAAAATTGTGCAAAATAAGTATTTACTCAAAAATCCTCTGATTTACATCAATTGAGAGAGCCACTTTAAGTAATCCATAATAACAAAGATTTTTGCAAAAAATTATATTGAAATTGAAGGGAGGCATTTTGAACAAGTGTTGTAAGTTCAAAACTTTAGCACTATGTAAATTAAGTAAACTGAAGACGTGTTCTTACTCTGTCATTGTTATTCTCTGTAAACTGACTTTGGGACACCTTGTACTACATTGCAGAGAGTATAAAACTCATATTTTATACAAAAATTGGTTGTATATTACATTTGATTGCAACCTTGCCAACAATAACATGACATCTTGTATAAAATGATTCAACAGGTAGTTTATAGATATTAACGGCAATAGTTTAAAGTATAACTTGCCTTCAAAACTGTCTTTGCTGGAATTCTATTAAGTAGATTTTGCTACAGCTGATCTTGCAAACTGAACCACCATTGGCTTATCCTTCAATATGTAGCCATTGGTTTGATTTAATGCAAGTTGAGCCTGTTTTACACTTTGGAGAGTTACAAATGCCTGGCCTTTCATTCGACCTTCTTGCATTAAACGAATATCAAACATGCTTCCTTGCTCATCATTATCAGGCAGAATGTATTTGGAATATATGTAATGTAGGTCCCTTTCATCAACCTGTTTAGATAAATTTTTAATGTACAACCTGCAAGAAGGAATCCCTGGTTGATAATTCTTGAATACTGAGAGATGTTTTTGATCTCGAGGTGAAATTCTGTTTGAAGCTAATTCTTGTGAAGTTATGCAAGATTTAGGTGTAGGCTCCTCTGTTTCCTTGTTTTCACTGTCAACCGATTCATTTTCAGTATTGAGATCTTTTACAACTGGAAATATTAAACCAAATCCAGAAGGTACACTGGTGGAGTCATTTTCTAATGGCATTGCAGAGTCAGCAGATTGTATGATTGTTTCTCCTGGTGGAAGAACAAATGCAATTTTACGTTGAGTAGGCTCAAGTTCCACTTTCTCAAACACCTCTTCAGGTTTTGTGGATGATTTTGATGTGGATGTTGGAGCTGGGGCTGGTTTGACAAACTTGGGTCTTTTCACTTTGGTCTTTTTTGGAGGTAATGATCTCTTGACTGGAACAATATTTTGGAGAATTTGTGTTGTGTCCTCTTCACTTTCAATCTCAGACTCTTCAGTAGAAGAAACTTTTTCTTGAATATCCATATTTTCTGAAGTTATTACCTGTGAACTTTGTTTTAAAACGTCAGGTTCAGGAAAAATGCAATCGAAAGGAGAAGGTAAATTCATTTTATTCATTAAATGTAAGACTTGTGTGTAGAACTTTGGAACAGAAGCAAGAGCTCTCATTATATTCACCAACACAGTATGTGAAGGAGGAGGATATTGATAACGTAGATGAGCTGGTGGTGGTTGGGTGAAATCCACAGAACTATGCCATGTATTTAGTTTGTGCAGAAAATTTTCATAATGCTTTTGGCTATTTTCTTTTTCATCTTTGCGGATTTGAAATGCTTGTTTTACCTCTGGAAGTGTATCCAAGTTCTCTCCGCCTTTAGCATACTCAACTGTTAGGGGATAACCCAACACATCAAGTTGATGAAGTCTGTGCAAAGCAGAAGTTGCTTCCTCACGAGATGGAAATGTTGCAAATACCAAACTACTCTTTTTCACTTTTGAACTGATAACTTTAACATTAATAGCACCGAAATGTTTCAACAGATCTTCCCTTTCTTCGACGGTAAGGTTAGGCGGCAAATGTCGCACTAACAATGTTTTACTTTGCACCATGATACTTATTGTTAAATATTTACTTCACAATACACTCTAAAAACTATAATTGTGAAAACAAATGCAAAAACGTAACGCAGTTTTCACCGTCCTACGAACATAGAATAATACGAACCACCGAACCAGCCCTCTAATATTTCGTATTCGTAGAAAGGATGTGCTTGTTTTTAATCCCAACGCACTGTGGTAGTATATACTCCGATCAGACTCCGGTGTAAACATAGTGGCACTTCAAGACAAGAGGGAGAATGAAATTATCGTCCAATGGAGAGCTTCCATGCCAAAAATTTAAGTCGTAACAAAGCTCCTGATTGGATAATCGTTCCCCTCTTCGATCAGCTCGGAATCGAACAGTGCCACTATGTTTAAATTGGAGTATGTAATAATCGCTGTTCGTGTTCCTCGATACCACTTACACTTTTACTAATATAATTACACTTTATAATACTCCCTACTTCGGCCACACTATCGGCCTCGGCACTCACTCCGTGCCTCGTGCTTACAGCCAGCGCCCTCTGAATAGTATTCCAGAAGGCGCTGTCTCAGCACACAACCAGGTGGCAGTAGTATTCCGATTTAAGATTCGTTTTTGTTTTCTTAGAATGCGATCACCAACGTTTGAAAATTATGAAGCATAAAATAATGCGTTGATTCAAGAGTTAGTGCAACATTCAGGGTAATATTTAACTTACTTAGTAAGAGATGGCGCTAGTAATGTATTTTATAGAAAACCATATAAAATATATGTATGTATACTGCTAGTCTAAAAGTATAGCTTCTTTCTAAACACTATAAATTTTCCGCCAGGGGCAGATTCAGCGGACCATTTGGAGGGGGTGCATATATTTTTGTTAAATAATAAAGATATTTGTTATTATCCAATATACAATTTAATAAAATATTGTATGCTTTTTGTAGTGTGTATATGATACAAATACAACAGTATTTTAAAAATAATTTCATAATTCTAGCATAAATAAAATGTTAAATAAATTTTGCCAAATAAAAGAAGATAACAAACGGCATCTAGGCCTTGGGAGGGGGGATGATCCCCATGCCCCACTCCCTGGATCCATCACTGTTGTTCAAGCACTGTAACAGATTGAACTCATGAAAATTTCAACCAGATATAATTATTGCACAATGTTTAAGATTAGCAAGCAGATGAATTTCAGTCGTGTAACTGTTGTTTGTGTAAAAAGGAAAATGGTAATGAACTTATAATAATCGTAACATTATTGCAAGTCTTATTCAAAAAGAAAGTACCGTCTTGGGAAAGAAGAAAAAAGAAAGACGTAAAAAACTTTTTTGAAGCCAATTTTAATTTCACATGAAAATACATTTCTTACACTATTTATCAACATAAGTTTCCGCGAATGTTCAAAAACTTGTAGCGGATGACCAATTTTTGTATACCATCTTCAAAGAAACGTTCCTCCAGTTTCGACAGCCACAACACTACAGCAGTTTTCATCTCCTCATCGTCAAATCCTAAGCGCTTGCCACCTAACCTGTTTTTTTAACAAAACAGTTCGTGATATTTCTGAAACTTCCTCTGAAAGGATTGTCATTGTGAAGAGCCTATTTTCATGAATTTTTTCAACTTTCCTTACCAATCATCGGTGACAACAGGCCGACCATTCCGAGCCTCATCGTGGACATTTGTTCGAGCTTGAACTTCTTCAACTTGATAAATTTCGGCTGGTTTAACATTACTCGCGTTCAAAAATTTAATCACGGCACTCACATACTAGAGGGCGTTGGCAGCATGGAGCAACAACAAACCAACTGCCATCTATCGTCCCCAAAGTACAGTTTTTAAAAAAATCCTTAATTTTTCTATTTCCTAAGAGAATTAAAATATTACTTTATAAAGATTAAAGAAGAGTAAAATCCTGTCTGAAATGACGATTTTTATTGAAAAATTTGGAACCGTTTTTAAGGAAGTGGCATTTAAACTTCATTTAAAATTCGAAATTTGAAGCTCTTTTTCACAGAAATTTTTTGAATTTTCTAAAACCTTCATTTGAAGTAATTTAAAGCACATTCACAAATACAATAATGCATACAAATCGCTGGAAATGTGCATATTAAGAGCGAGAAGGGTATTTAAAAAAAATTACATTCTGAAATGTTTAAAAATACATAAGAATACATTAAAATGAACATTACGTCATATTAAACAGTGCAATTTTCACTATCTGTTGAAAAAGTTTGAAAAACAAATTGAGCTATTTTTGAGAAAATAGCGTTCGAGCGTTTCTAAAAATGCGTATTTTTGAGCTCAATTTTACAGCAAAATGTTGAGTTTTCGAAAAACTTTATCAGACATTCTTTAAACCTCATATACTTGTAAATACAATACCAGAAACAAATCGCCAGTAATGTAAGTATTCACGTCGTGAGAGGTATGTACAAAATTACATTTTTGTAGTTTTTGAAAAAATAAAACAATAGAGCAATATGGAGTTTATGTCATCTTATAGAGTACTTATAGCTACTATCCCTAAAGAAAAAAATGGAGCCGTTTTAGAGTAAATCTTGTTTTTGTTATTTTTTTAAAATTGCACATATTGCTCACAATACTACGTGAAAACTAATAAAAATTTCAAAAAAAATGTACATGACCTTATTGAACGAAGTAAGTATGGAAAACAAATTTCATTTGAAGGAAATATCTCTACCTTCAATTTTGTAGTTGTAGGAAAATGCCGAAAACATTTCAAAGCTTTGAAGTTTTCGAAAATTCAGATTTAATATTAAACTAGTATTGCTACAGAAGGGCGCAGACTTCCCCGTTTTAGTTTCTATTTCCTTTCGTCCCGGGTCCATCCGTCATCCATCTACATCTTTTCCACTGACACTGATACCCGTTTCCTCACTATCGAAACTTACATCACTGCCACTGACATTACTATCGTTTGCGCCGTTTCCGGTGAAAATAAGTATTTCTTGATATGGTGCATTAAATAATTGTGCCACGTTCTTCCTCGTCCTCTCTTTATGCGGAGTTGAAACTGAACACGATTCTCATGATTCAATAGAATTAATTTCCTTATTAATTCTGCAAACAGGTCTTTTCGAAACACCCGGAGCAGCAGCCAAGAACGGTTTTTGAATTTTTAACACTTTCATTTGCTTCTCTTTTCATAAATTGATATACTTTTGCAACGAATTCACGCGTCCGACTGTGAAGGACCTTATGCAACTTGCTCTGAACCGGACGCACTGCAATAATCGCAAACATAACAATAATCACTTAAACAGAACTTTACGAATCACGTACAAAAGCTTCGCTCTAGTAGGAAATGCAACTGCAAGCGTGCACCGCGAGGATACGAAAAGTCAGGGTGATTGTTTACTCAACTGAATTGAGCTGTCAACTGGTGCTGGGAACGGAGCGCTCTCCCCTAAACTGATACGTTTTGAGGAATGGACTCTTCCGGCAAGTCTGAGCCCTCGATTTTCAGCGGCCACGCTAAAATAGTACTACTGTATTAGTGTTAAAAAACTCTAACATGAACTTGCATTTGATTAGTCCTTTTCTTTCTTTATTAAATAGAAGAAGATCCTCAATGTTACATCTAAATTATCTGAAAACTCAAGAAGCTGTCCTTTTCTATCTCTATCAAAAACACAGATTAGTAATCCGCAAAATTTGGAGCGCTTTTTGAGAAATTCTTGTTTTGGACTTTTTTAATATTGTCCATACTTCATACAAAATTGCGCGTAACCCACTACATTTTCAAAAAAATGTTTATATGACCATAATGAAAGACATAATTGTGGAGAACAAATATCAGTTTAAGGAAAAAATCTCTATCTTCAATTTTGTAGTTGTAGGAAGACGCCGAAAAAATTTCAAACTTTTGCAATTTTTCTAAATTTCGAAGATAACAGTGAAAATCGGACCTACGCCACCATTATAAGTGTATTTCACCCTATTCCTGCAAGAAATTTAAAAAAGAAATTTGGAGTCATGTTTTTGAAAATTTTGAAAGTGTTTCGAGTACTTCATGTAAAGTACTCCCAAAATTTAAAGAATGATTTTCAAAATGGAAAAGCTTCGACTCGTGCCAGATCGACCGGAGAGTATCTATTTTGCAAAAAAATCGTACGTATGGTTTAGGCGCTTGTGATGATCACTAACGGACCTACAGACAAACGCACAGACGGACGTTTTGCCGTTCATCGATTTTTCGGTATCAAGGACCACGAAACATGAATTTTGACGACACCACGTGTTAGAAGATCCACCCCTTAAATTTAGGAACTAGAATTTATTCACTTTTTCGTTACCAGGGCCTGACAATAAGTTTTTTCTGCCGAAAATTCGTCTCTCTCCCACAGCATCACATAACTTTTCTCTACTGCGTAAGCAGTAGCGAGAAATTTAAAAAAACACAAAATTTTTCGGTATCAAGGTCCCACAATATCTGAAATCTGACTACATAACTTGTTAGAGGGAGTAATTTACTACATATTAGATGTTTCATCTACGTTTCTGTATCGGGGCCCCACAATACGAGTTTTTCTGTCGAAAAATCGCCGTTTTTGCCGCAGCATTACATAACCTTTTCTATTCTACATATATTACTTCGCATATACGTACGTATACGAGAAAGTAAAAACAATGATTTTTAGGTGGCAAGGACCTGCAATTTCTGTATTCTGACGTATATTAAAGAAAGTAATTTACTACTTATTGTTTCAGGATATATGCTCTTTTTCTTTATCAGGGCTCCATGTTACGAGTTTTTCTGTTGAAAAATTGCCGATCTTTGCAGTAGAATTACATAATTGTTTCGCTTCGTAAATTCGCAATACTATGCTTCGTAAATTTCTCCGTACGTATACGATAAAGTAAAACCTTTGATTTGTTTAATGTTCACATCATTTATACATTCAAGTAACCCGCGCCCATTTATTATTCACAGTTAGACCCCTTGCCTCCACCAATCGAGACAAATGAGGTATCATTGACGCGTCTCGGTGTCCAGATGGGGAAATAACATTTTTTTAAATTCTACATAAAAATGTGTTGTTTGGAGGGAGTAGGACAAAAAAAGGCGTTTCTAGGGAGTTTTAAGTCACCTACAGATGTGATCAATAGCTCTTTCGTTTCCTTTCAACGAGGCAAATGGATTGGCATGGTTTTCAACCAGATCCTTCTAGAGCAGTATAGAAAATCCGTTTTTGGGTGTTTCAAAACACATATAACGGTGAAACGCTGTGGAGTACTATAATAACTGCATTTCCGGCAAACGTGTATCCTTAGGACGTGATTCGAGATAAGTATTTCCAATTTTGTAATGAATCACAATTTCAACTACGAAATTAAGTTTTTATGCGCCGCGTCGGAAGACCCCTTGTATGTTTTGATTAGTGCACCGGAGGTGGTCTAACTGTGGGTGACGGATCCGCACATGCGCACACTCGCAGTTACTCTAAACTATATAGGGATTAGAGTTTGCACAGATGTCTGGTGCGAACGCTGCATTCAAGCTTCAAAACCGTTAGAGTGCTACTTTGTAATTAATTAACTCTATATATCGCGTTCAATATTTTGATTTTATAACACTGTAAATTTCCCAAAATGCTGAAAATTACGTTATGATCATTATTTTAAGTAATTTTGAATCGTTTAAAGTGGAGGTGATAATTGTAAAAACTTCTTCAGATGAAGAATCCGTGGAGATGTTCTGTTTGTAAAAGGTATAAAGGCATTAGAATACACAACTGATTAGAGGATGGTCATTTTTTTTAAAAAAAAGTTAGATTTATTTAATTTACGTATTGAGAGATATTTTATTTACATATTGAGATTTATTTTATTAAGTATTTTGCCATAAAATGGGTTGAAAATTATGGGTTCCGCGGACAAGGATGTTTTATGTTAATCACAGAGGCCGAAGATTGGAATCTCGTCATCCACTTGGAAGCTAACGTTTGGCGAAAAGTTAACTATGTTCTAAAAGCACCTGTTATATTGTTTAGATACTTTTAAAACGGGTATGATTAAACCGCCCTTCAAAAATATAACAACATAAAATTTAAAATTCTTGATCAGTTTTTCTTTTGTAAATTAAAAAAAAAACACTTCCGTACAAATAGAAACCTTTTTCATCAAACACGTAGAATTTTCAGATCGCCAACATGAGATTAGAAAATCAAAATCTTCGAAAACAGACAGCAACATTTTTATTCTTAAAGGTGGTTCTTCATTAAAGGATAAAAATAGAGCACCTATTGGAAAAATGTTTTGATATTTGATACGCATTTGACGTTATTATAATAAAATTTTACCTTCAAAATTACTTCCATATGGATTTCATAGCATTCCTCTATATTTAATATCGTCGAACCTTAGATAACGATCTGACGGAGTAGAAATATCGTTCTGGAATGAACGGACGACTGCAACTTCAACTGCATGAAACATGTGCAAAAAGGCTCCGTCCCCCCCCCCCCAAATAAATTCCATATGAAAACTAGTTTTACTCGTCTATGATAGCCGCAAATAATCGTTTTAATTTAACTATTAGGCGATCGAAAAATCGAGAAAATGTTAATGTTTTGCTAAAACAGTATCTGCAATATAAATATTAAAAGATAAGAAACGAAACCATCGAATTAATGTGGAAGAACTGCCAGCATGTTGTATTCTACAACTTTTTTCTCTAGAGTTAGTTAATTTTGAGAGTATTGTTTATTAGTAAGTGTGAGGATGAACGTTTTCAAGGCTGAAAAACATCAACATTCGCTCCCTAAATTACTTAATAATGGATTAAAATAAAATAAAAAGCGATTTGAATGCAAATTATTAATTGGAATAAATTTCGTCAGTTACATTAATGTAAACATTTCCACAATAGTCATAAAATTGACATTACATATATTTCCGAAACCCATTTAACTCGTACTACAAAATTTCTTTAACAGAGATATTCAGGTGGCTCATTTAACTTGACAAATCAAAAGAACTCGAAAAATATGTAACGCACAAAAAATGTTACAGGCAAATAATTAAATATCTCTAAGGGGGACATCTGTCAGATCTAAAATCAAACTTCCACATTCGTCTCTTGAGGGTGAGGCGGGAGCCGACTTTGAAATCTTAAATGGGAACTCCCACTTTTTATTGCAGGTTCAGATTCTACACTAAAAAGTACATAAGTTTTGTATAAAGCATGTTTTTCATCGAGAGAGTCAATCCGATTATTTATATTCATGTACGTCCAGCGACTTGAAATAGCCCGCACTGGCGCGGCAAAGGGGGCTGGGGGTTGGGGTCTGCCATGGGCAGCAGACGCCAAGAGGCGGTGGCCCTGCGAAGCGTCGTTCTTCGCCGAGCGCACGAATGCGAGGCAGCGCTTACGGGGCGCCTTCGGAAAGAGGGCTGCTGCGCGTTCCCAGACGTCGCGCGTCAGCGGCGAGACCAATACCACCACCCTCAACTGGAAAACTCACATAGACAAGAACGTTCAGCAAGCCAAAATTAAAATTCTTCAACCGAAACCTCTCATAAATAAAACTACTTAACTGTCTTTTAAACAATGCCACAATTTTATATAAATCAATCATCAGACCCCTCCTCCTGTACACCTGCCCAATATGGACAAACGCTGCCAAATATAACGTTCAAAAATTGCAAGCCATCCAAAACAAATTCTTAAGATCCATCACTCTAGTTCCCTGGTCCATCTCCAATACGCAACTTCACACCGAATTAAACATCAAACCAATCTCTCACCATATTGCCTATCTCTTCAATAACGTTTACTCGAACCGTCAGATATAGGTTAGTGTTAGTAGTAAAATTGATTAAGTTAGATTGTAAGCCAGAATAGCAAATGTAAAGTTGATAAACTGAACTTTATTATCTAATGAACAGAAATAATCTAAAAAAAGAGACCAATACGAATAAGCCGCGGGAAGCGACACACTCCACTCTTTCTGTATAAAAAGGTTGCTGGCCGAGACCCGCGGTAGTTCAGCTTTCAATAGTGGTAAACAAGTCCAATGTACACGTAAGCTTCCGCGGCTCGAAACCATAAATTCTCAGCTATCCGGGAGACGCCGCGTCGTTGGCTGGGGTGTCGACGTTTCGCCTGACATGTCGCAGGCTTCCTCGGGGCAGTGACGCCATTTGGAAGTAGCTATAGTGCAGTGGATGGGGAGCCATAAAGGGGTTCACCTTTCATAAGGTGAAGTAGAAGATACAATTCTTTTATATTATTTATATCGTTATTAGTAATAAAACCCGAAGTTTTCCTCCTCGAAATTCTTCAAGACAAGTTTCGATAGGCAAAAAAAGTCTGGTATTTTTGTTTTTTTGTGCAATAACTTTTTAATGGTTGATCTTAGCGCAAACATAGTTATGTGTAATTTTAAAGGTCATAAAATTATCTACAAATTTGCTGTAAAACTTAATTCTTTTAAAGTTATAGTAACAGCTACAAGATTTGAAAACTTCACCAAATTTATCTTTTTATTGTGAAGTTGCCCGAAATTCCTAATGGTCTCTCTAATTTTGTATTTTTGAATTCTTAAGATCATTCTAAATGAAAAGAGATTAAATACTAATGCTTTTAATTCTTACTGAGGTTAAATTCGCGTTTGAAAGTTTTCATAAGAGTGACAGTAGGCCTACATGTTCTGGCAACTAACACGCTTTATTTACATCACAAGCATTTCAATAGAATAAAATGGCATTCATTATTTTCTTCTTCTTCTCTTACTACTTTTACATACTACTACATGACTACTACTACTACTACACTACATATAACTACTACTACTTTACTAGCTACTACTACTACTACCCTACATACTGACTACTACTACTACTAACTCACTACCTACTACTACTTCTACTACTACTATATACTACTATCTACTACTATACTACTACTGACTATACTACTACTACCTACTACTAGCTGACTACTACTTACTACTACTTACTACTACCTACTGACATACTACATACTACATACTACCTACTATTACTACTACTACCTACTACTTCACTACTACTATACTACTACTATCTACACTATAACTACTACTAACTAACTTACTAACTACTATATACTTACTACTACTACTACTACTAACTAACCTACTACTACTTCACTATCACTACTCTAACTACTAACTACTACGTATACTACTACTACTCACTACTAATACTACTACTACTCACTACTACTCGTACTACTACTACTTTACTACTACTAACTCTACCACTAACTACCCACTACGTACCAACTACTCACCACATACTACCACTACTGACACTACTACCACTACTACCACTACTTCCCGAACTACTACCACTCAACTACCACTACTACACTACTCACTACTTACCACCTACTCACCACCATACTACCAGCTACTACCACTAACTACCACTACTACCAACTACTACCAGAGCCATCCTAACAAAAAATCTCCATACTACCACTCACTAACACTACTACCACTACTACCACTAACTTACCACTACTACCACTACTACTCTACTACCACTACTCACCACTCACTACCATACTACCACTACTCCAGCATACTCACCACTACTACCCTACTCCACTAATACCATCTACCACTACTACCACTTACACTACTACCACTACTACCACTACTACACTACTACAACTACTATACCACTACTACACACTACTACCCTTACTACACTACTACCACTACTTACCACTACTACCCACTATTACCATACTACACTACTACCACTACTACCACTTAACTACCGATGACTTACCGTAGTCCAGACGTTAACCGTCTGGTACTACGCTAATATGTACTTACCACTGAGTCTTACCTCTAGGGTTAGTACTCACTGCGCTATTCACTTACCAGACTACTACGCTGTGCTACTACCATATACCGCTACGTACTAGCTCTAGCTAAAGCTTGAGTCGACCACCTAGCTTACCAGAACTTTAGTATTTGAACTCAGGGAGTTTGGACTATACGAGGGACTACTACCGGAACGTAGAGGAGCGTTATACCAGCTGACTCATCCGGAGCGTATCTGACGCGGAAGTCTACTCGACCACTTAGCTACCACTACCTACCACTGACTAGCCACTGCTGACTGAGCTGACTAGGGCGGGACTACGAATGACACTACTTACCCCACTACGTAACACTCCGTACGACTCACTTACCACTATCGTTACCGACTTTGACTACCACCTGTACCGATGCTACTTACTCGAGCCTATCAAACCACTGACTACCTAACTACTAGGGGCCGTGGATCCTACTAAGCCGTGACTAGCCACCATACAGTGACTACTACATCCCTACCCCACTCTACCCACATCAACTCATCCACTACTGAACGAACTTACTACCACGCTACTACCACTACTACCACGTAACTACAATACTACCCACATACTACACTCTGACCTTACTCACCACTCACTACGAATACTACCAGCATCACTACGCATCGATACACGGTATACACTACTACCCACAACTACCCACTACTACCCTACTACCCACTACTCACCCACTATACGATACTTACACGACTGACTACCATGCTTAGTTGGTACAGTCTACCACTACGTATTCACATTGGTAGTCGGTATCAGTCGTTTCGCATACTACCGATCTGCGTATTAACCGTACCGTGTAGTAGCGGTACCTAGCTCATAGTGAGTACGTTTACCACCACTACCACTTGTCCGGTACTATCACACACTACGTGTAGTAACCATCGTCTAAGGTCAGCTAGACTTACTCTAGCGTCTATACATCTTGTAGGCCTCACTGTAACTTATTTAGTGGCTCACATATCTAATCACTAGTTTACAGGTTAGTCATGACTAGCTGAGGTCATTCACACGTTGAGATCATGATGTAGTATACAGCACTAATACCATGACGTCCAATTCTACGAATTACATGGTATTAATTAGCCACTAATACCATCTCAATGAGCGTCGAGCTAATTGCCCACTAATATACACTCAATAGGATGAATTTAAATGAGCCACTTAATTACCTTGACTACCGACTGTTATTAATAGTACAGTTGTGTTTAGATTCTGGTAAATTATGTCCGTATTAAATCCAACGGTTAGTAGTTACAGTCATTATGTACCTACCACGTACTACCGGAGCTTAAGTTTCTACTATCCGTATTTAGTACCTGGTTAATTAGCTTCGTAGTACTTTACGCATGACTCACTACCACTACCACGTATGCCCTACGGTGGGGCCGACTACTACTACACTAACGCAGTTTACTACTACCACTATACCACTAACCATACTACCACTACTACTACCACTACTACTACCACTACTACTACTACTACTACTACTACTACTACTACTTTAGGAATGCTCACGTGCAACATGGCCGTTTCTGCTCTACAAAGGAAAAACTATATTTAGGGGTAAATATTATTTTATGACGCCTTCCATGATTAGTGAAATATATTATTTTTTATGAAAAGACATAATGGGAATTATTTACAACATATTTTGAAATCTTAAATCTCGACCACGCCATATCTCAATCCCGCTACTAATAGCGCTCCTATACCGATGCTACATTGCTCTTCTCCTTCTTGATCCTATTTGAATGCGAGTTTCACTATAAATAACGTTACCAATCAATAAAGTTTAGTCAGGAGCGTGTAAGGCATGTAAGGCGAGTTTGGATGAAGGTAGAGTGATTTTGGTGAGAAAAAAGGAGTCGTGTCAATTCAAAAATGGTTCTTGGAGGCGGACGTGACTACTTAAACCCTGTCGTGCGAAGTTTATGAATTAAAAATTGATTTCTGCATCAAATCGGAAGAAAAATGTTCAGTCGCAGTCAGGCATGTCAACAGTTCTCAAAGCTACTACAATTTCAAAACCTATTGTTTCCTGAGTGGGAAAGAGAATACGACTGAATTTATGGAATTACAAAACGGACTGCCCTAAATACACAGACCTTGTGTTCACAAGGTTATGAAATTTTCCTTGATATCATCAAAAATGAATGTAGCTGAAAACAGTCAATATGAATGGGATCAGCAAATAACTAGTTTTGCTGTCGAGGATATGGAAGAAGCTCTATTGCTGATTAGGGAATTATTATCATTATTCCTGCCATGCCATGGGAATTATTAGACAATCTAATGTGCTCACATTATGATCTGCGTCTTGTCAAACATGAACTAATAGAATGCTTCATTATTTATTTTTTATTCCTTATTTAACAGAACGTCAGACGTTGCAAGTAATGAAAGTTCAAAATATATTGAAGCGAATCCAATAGCACATAAGATATCAACTTTAATCAATCAGCTTTGGTCCAAACTTTTTGTATAAATATGCGCAAACGTCAGTCAAAAGGGAAGAGAAAAATACTGACGTTTTACTGCCGATACTACGGCTTGTGCCAACGATATATGTATTTTTTTCTTCTATGAGTCAATTGCGTCGTTCTTGGTTTTAAAATTCCTGACTCAAACAATAAAGACAACGTATCAGGTACCACCGATTCATAATTATTTAAGAAATTGTTTGATGTTATTCTTTATGTGATACACCTGTGAATGGGTCAGCCGCGATTTTGAAGATTTTGAGACGTTCATTTAATATATTTCTATATATTATATTTCTTGTTTTGATATCAGAAGTCATATAATATTTCGTACATTACATGTCCAAAATTGCAACAGATATTCTGTTTGTTGCTTTCTTCATACTTGTGAAGAATGTACAAGTATACTGTGATGCTATCGGGTCATTTTTTTATTATTACAATTATACAGTGATAATATCACTGTATTCGCCCATTAAATCATCAAATAAGAAAGTGGCATTCATCAGACATGCTTTCTAGGTAAGAATATACAAGAATGAACTGCATGGTCTCATCATTTGTGGCTAAGCGAAATCCCTATACTTTTTATTCTTGTTCTTCTTGTTGGCCTGCTCAATGTCTTTTGTTAGAAATAGTGGTACCATGATTCTTCTGTGCCTGCATTCTCGTTAGCAATGCATGTTATTTTTTGTTAGCATTAATATTGATGGTTTTCATCCGCATTGATTAATCATTTGAATAATTATTGGTGGCTTTAGTAAAACTTCTTAACCTTATGCACAAAATTTCTTTGTGGATAGAGCGGCCTCTCTTGTGATTGTGTATAGTAGTAATAATAATATAATAATTAATACTTAATATTATAATATAATTTATTATTATTTTATAAAATTAATAATTATTATTGTTAAAAGAACAAGAAGATATGAACGTCATTTTATTATATTGGGATGTTCTTTATGTAAAGAAATCGTGTTTGTTACCAGAACGCATAGGCTTATTGTCTCTTTTACCAGAACTTTCAAACGCGAATTTAACCTCAATAAGTATTAAAACATTAGTATTTAATCACTTTTTAAAATTTAAAATGACCTTAAGAATTCAAAAATACAATATTACAGAGACAATTAGTAATTTCGAGTAACTTTAGAATTAAAAGAAAAATTTGGTGAAATTTTAAAATTTTGCAGCTCTATGGGCTTACTATTTGCTCGAGAGAAATATTTTGTAAAGCAAATGTGTAGAGAATTTTATAACCTTTAAAATTGTACATAACTATTTTTGTGCTAATATCAAATATTTTTAAAACTATTACAAAAATAAAAAATGCCCTAATTTTTTATTTTTTGGCTACAAAACGTGACCCGAAGGGGGAAAATTTAGGATTTTCTTACTAATAACAATAGAAACTAAATAAAATATTTTTCCTCATCTTTTGCAAGGCAAAATGTCTCGATTGTACTATTAGAGAAGCAGATGTAATCTATATTTTCATTAAGTAACCATATATCGATGAAGTATCTCAGTGAAGAAACGATCAATACTGATTGCTTTACTTTAAATTGACGATGTTACTTAGGGATGTATAAAAAATTAGGCACATTTGCCTCAGTTTCTAATTATGTCCCTTCATAAAGTTCGCGTGACTTTCTTTGTTTAAAAATGAGGGTAACGGTCGTTATTAACATATGGACTTACAGAATAACTGGAAAATCCATTAAATTGTTTTTGTAGTTTTTGCCTCATTGTTGTGACATATGTCGGATACGGCTAAACCGATTTGAGAGGTCATTCTTAGAAAGAGTATTTTCTCAGGTGTTATTGCGGCTACTCTCATCTGTTTGCGATCCCAAATTCTTTCCATTCCTAATAGTTTTGTGACTGGGAATGATTATGCAATCCGCAACGCATATGCGTTAGGCGGGGCGGAGCGAAGTATATTGGTGTGGGAAGGGGCGGTCTAGCGCTGCATTGGGCGAGGCAGAATGGGACAGGGCCGGGGGAGGCAGGAAATAAAAGGTGAGCAAATAAAATGTCTTCCATATTTCGCAGAAGTTGTAATTGATTCCTTTTCCTGTTTAATATCTGTGATAAGAATCATGCTAACGCCTGGTTCTTTAGCTTGTATTGAATTAAATCTAAAATATGACTAAAATCAGCAATTGGGGCGGTGAAAACTTGCCTTTAAAGAGGACGCTGTGACTTTGGAGAAACTGGATATGTCTTATTTTGATAATGTGGCGAAATACTAAATCAGAACGAAACTTAACAAAAAGTATAATATACAATATCTTACATCAGTATGTATCTAAAATAAGGAAAGTGTTAATTTGATTAATGTAATTCGTAGTTTATAATCAAGTTAACCCTTTAATAATTCTTTTAAAAAATATAATTATTTTTAATAAGGAAACAAATCTCTCTTCAGTAATAGATTCGTAGAACGTAGTTGAACACATTTTTATATTTTGCAATTTTCGAAAATTCACTATATCAGCAGGATTTTGAAACATCATGTATAGTTTTGCTACTGTTGTTCATTGACAGACGGACAGAAAAACGCGAGAAAAACACTTTTACGGTATCAAGGATCTCCAAAACTTAGTTTCTGTCGAAGAAAATGCCCTGCAGCATTACATAACTTTCTCTGAATGTATTATAGAATAAAAACGAGAACGGGATCAGAGATGAAACGTACGGTAAAGCTGTCCGCGCTAGAAAGGTCTGAAGGAGGTTGGATGGAGTGAGGACAGGTGTAGTGGCAGGGAGGGCAGGGGGTATCCGTATTGAGGTCAGTGCGGACTCCCCATAGATATTTTTGAAATAGATTGTTTCAATTGTTAGCTTGCATTTAAAAAAAAGTACGCGAATATGCATACAGCGAGAATACTGTTTTGGATGTGATGAGTTCTACCAAGGTAATCGTTTTGAATAAGCGGAGTAAAAAAAAAATGTTTGTTGGGTGGCCCCGTGCCTCCCAACAAACATTTTTGACCCCGTGCTGAGGAGGGGCAGGGATGCAGGGGTTGCGCGAAGACGTCGTGTGCAGTGCAGGCGGAGCGCGCCGCCGCGCCGTGCGGGGGCTAATTGATTAGAGGTGGATGCGCGCGCGCTCGGGCTTCGGCCCTCGGCTCACGGCCCGGCGCAATCAGCCTAATGGACGGCGCCGGCGCTCGCCCCGCCCGGCACGCACCCACCCCGCGCACTGGGCCTCCCGCACCGGCCGAGGACGACAGGCAGTTCCAAGTTGTCAGGACCCACAACTGTTTTAAAGGCATTTGAACAATTAGATGAATCATCTGAAGACTGATGAGAAAAATCACATTTTTCAGGAGCTGAAACGAATTTCGGAGGTGCTGGTTCTACACAATACAAAATATCATCAGACTTTTGAGCAACAGAAGATATTTAACTTTTATTTAAATTTAGTGGTGTTCTTTAAATTTTGTTTTTATTTTTAATAATATAACAAAAGAAGTTGAAGAAGGAAATGAACTTCATTCACGTACTCTAGTGAGACATTTAGAATCAGGTAATATTCGGACGTCTTCTACGATGAAAAGCAACGTGGGAAGTGAAGAGAAACTTCTAAGATTCGTTCTAACTAGTTGATGAAAACCGAATCACGTTCTTTGATTTGCCTATATTTTGTTGTAGTCTGAAATGCCAATTTTCTTGGCAAATCGAGAACATGTGTATGACTGTAGGTCCTCGGCGTCTTTTCGGTTCTCTGAGCGGCGGCAGCGGCGTCGCCCACGTGACTCGCACGGCCCGGCTCGGCGCGGCGCGGCGCGGCGCGGCGCGGCCCCGCCCCGCTATCGACCTCCCGCCTCCGCCCCCGCCCCCGCGCACCACGTCCCACGCCCCCGGGCGGCGGGGTCCACGCACGCACTCACTGCGGCCTAATATGCGAAGGTCATGGCACGCCCCCGCGCTGGCCGCGATAGTGCAACTCGCTCACACATGCTACGGCTAGCGCTATATACCAAACATCGCCTTGGTGTCTTGTGAGATGTCGCACGAAAGGAACGACCGAGCTCTGGAATACGTACAAGAAAACAAAAGTCGACATGGCTTATTTATAATCGTCAGTGCTAAGGAGTTATCATTGCGCGATGAAAAATTCAGTTTCCTAAAAAGACATTTTGTGTTGATTTTCCTTTTTTCTTTTCAAAAATAGGCCTTAAGACATTTTTAATTGATTTTTAAAATTTATTATTAAGACGGTTGATATATAAAACGAATAAAAACAGTTTCTTATTCTTTAATTTCGGTTTTTATATAATGAAAAAATTAGTCATCATTATTATATTCTCATATTAATTTTGTGAAATAGAAAGTATGTACCTTTTTCACAATAGAGTTCTCTACTAGGTTACTGTGTCCTATTACTGAGGTACAATACTCACATCGCTTTTTTCCCTAGAAGAAACTATTATTGTAATTAAACCAAGCTCAATACTTACATTTCTGCAAGGTCTAAAGAAACAGATGATTGTCTATTTGCCCTTATTTCTTTGTTTGAACTTTTGAAGTGATCCGAAGTGACAACGAATGTGGTTTCTAAAATTTGTTTTTTTATATACTCACTGGTTTTATTTTTTCTGTAGAGATATGTGTGTCCTGTAAAGATATTGTTAAAAATGCAATGCATTTAGCGGGGATTTTGCATTTATGGACACTGGTCAATTTCGCATTAAAAGAATTGTGTTGCTAAAATTTGGAAATTTCAATTCTGCTTGAAATAATTATATGAGTCGTCATTGCCAACAATATTGCTTATTACAATAGAAGCTTTTGATGCCTTAGCCATCATCATCAGTTTTCTGTTGTATGGGAGCCGCAAAACAACTCATGACTCAAATGACGACTCATAATTATTTTGTTGTTGATGACAACGATAACTCACCACAATACCAATATCAATTCCGGTTCCTAGCATTCCAATTCAAGAAAATATGAAATCGCTTCAATTGAGTTTTTGGCGCTTTCATTACGTAAACGAAAAACTCCCAACTCTAAATAATCTGTACGGCAGGGGTCTTCAAATATTTACACCTTTAGGAACCCTTCGAACTTATGGTTTCCGTGAAGAAACCTCATGTTTAGGTGACAGATAAAATAGTAATCAAAATGTTTAAACAATCAAATTGTATAAAATAGTGTGATTTTCACAGTTCCACATTTTCTGACACGATGTTTTGCCTATTTTAATTTTACGCATCATCAGGGGTGAACAAAATTCTTGTGAATTATAAAAATGAAACCAAAATCTGAAAGTGAAAAAAATATTTGTATTTTGGTTTTATCCTTATAATTTAAAAAAAAATGATCAAGATTACATTTTTGAACAATCAACTGCGTTTTTATATTGAGTTACTATTAATATTGTAATATATATATATATATATATATATATATATATATATATATCCAACATGAAATATTTCTTGTACGATAATTTCCTTTCTACATGTACTTTGGTTGAGCAAATAGTGATCACTTGCGGAGCTCCTGCCAACGTTCCAGGGAACTGTAGAATTCCGCGGAACTCATGTTGAAGACTCCTACTATAAGGTATCTCTTACCAGAAAAATACAAATAGATATGCTATGCTCTCCCAATTAGTCATTTTTACTCTTCGGTCTCTTTACGAACCTTCTCGGTATGGAAACATCAGCGATCAGATACCGCGACCATGATCCGCTGTTAGTACCTACTACTAGTAAACAGTGGTTGCTATAAATGATCGCTATCCGTCCTTCGGCTCTAACTACAAGAATAGATACCCTAAGCCTTTTACAGAAGATGATGTGACATTCGCATGCAACTGGCGAATGAATTTACTTTGCCGACGTTGTTTAATGGAAGGACCCTTTTATACTATTAAAGAATGATGAAATTAAGTATAATATAACTTTGTGGTACGGTGGGTTACTTACCTTTATGGTCTTCAGTATTAAACATTTCATGTTATTTTCTCTCGCATCTTCATTTTCATATTCTTCGTTTCTTCTCTGAATTGGTATAGAATTGCTCTTGTTGTGCAACATTTCCTGCAAAATTTCTTTAATCTCGGTTATTTACTTAGCGCTGTAACCCATAATCAGACTAGGAAGTTGTATGAGTTGATGATAATAAGTAACTACAACATCTGTCGTCGATCAAACGTTCTTATATTACCCTACCCTTTGTTCGCAATTTCCTTCATAATTAGTTACTGGTAGAACGAAAATATGTCAGTAAATGGTATCATTTCAGTTCGCATGTATTAAAAATATAACATGTATATAAAAAGGATTTCAAAGAAATTTTAGGGAAACTTAAAGCACTGACATGATTATATAAATAATAATATTAATAATTGAGTATGAACGTATTCCAAAAAGATATAATTATAATTAATTTAATCTACTTCAAACTTGAAATTCGGAGGGAAAGTCTCGTGTACCGCTGCAGGTAGTTTGTTCCAATTCTGTATACAATGAAAACGTATCCTCATCTGTTCTCTGTTTTATTTGCCGAATTTTCGAACCATGAACTTTTTGCGCTACATGTATGTCGGCTTTCAAGATCAAGTCCGCTCTTCCACCCGTGGACCTCTTATTGCTTTGAATATTGCACTAAATCGTGATTTATCTCTCAGTTTTTCCAAACGTTTTCGACGATATAATTGAAAATTAGATTGTCCTCTCGTAACAAATTTGCAGTGTAAGTTTGTACTCGTTCGAGTCATTTTATTTGCTTTAAACGATATGGGCCCCTAAATATGGAGCCATATTTTATTATCGGGCATACCAGAGCTGTGTACCCCAATTCTCTCGATTTTCCACTTCCTTTACTTAGTATTCTAATCACAAAATTTAATGCCTTCCACGCCCTTTTCATTACGTAATGTTCTCTCCAACAATTGTTCACCTTTATATTTAAGGTAGTCGTTTTTTTAGATCTTGCTCTTGGTAGCATTTAATTTCATTTCGTTTGTGGTAGCCCTGACCCCATCCTTTCTAAATAAGCCTGTAATATTTCTCTATCACTTTCGTTCTTTATTTTAACATAAATTATGCAATTATGGCCATAAAATACTTTTTAACTCCATTCCCTGCCTAATATCATTAATATATGCTTTAGGATGGGGTTAGAAAGATAATGCATTGTCGGTGGGAGTGCTCTCTACGCCAAATCATGCCGAACATCCATTCGCTAGTGGTATTCACCCTCACCAGCTCTTTTGTCCGAGATTACCGCCGCGTTGCTGTTTTAGTGATCTCGACTGTCCTGGCAGATATTAAAATGTTGATTGAATGGGTAAAATATCCTGTCTTTGTTCGGTTGGGGGAGGAAATCATTACAATATCATAGTTTTTTATATAAATAATAACTGATCAAACTGATCGAAAATGATCGGCAATGTTCCGTCTGAGAGTTACTTTGGATCCAGTTTTTTTTTCAAAATTAAAGACCCATCCTTCAGGTTTGGCTTTAATGTAACATTACTTGTTTAACATCCTAATTTGTGCTCTCTATCAGTGTGACTGCAGTGTCCTGGACGCATTTTCAGTGTAAGGCACGTTTTCAGAAATGCTCAACTGTTTTATAATTATAAAAACGTCTGCGAGAAATGGTTAAATATGAAGTAGTAAATAGTAGTTCACATATTATTTTTATAGTTTTCTTTTAATAAATTTATAAATAAATTACGAGGAATGGAACGAGACTTCTACGTTTACTCGGTAATAAGAACTTCAGTCCTTCTTAGAACATTAATTTATTATCTTTTGACCAATTTGTTAGATCGTACAGTAGAATAGTTTTTCTTCGTGATCGTTAACTGTATCAACAAACTTTATATATGCAGTTTTTTGAAGCTCTGTGTATCTTGTCATAAGACGTTTTTCCCTAGAGGGCGGGGCGTTATCGCGAGCAAATCGCGGTGCCCGGTTCAGTCGCCCAACCACAGCGCGAGGCGGCCCTCGCTGGCCTTTCGCCGGCGACCGCTCGTGCGCTGTTCCTCGTAAAACGCTTCAATTAAGGTCGAGTAAACGGACACTCCCTCGGCCCCGCACCTCCCCGTTCAACAACTTCCGCCGTGGGGAGCGTTCTTGGGACGTGCTCCTCCACCTCACCACACCTCCCGTCCTCCTCCTCGTCCCGGCTCACCCCGCTTCGGGCCGACCGTCCCTCCTCTCTCTCTCTTTCGCCCCAAAACTCTCTCTCCCGGCCCCGCCCAGCCCCCCGCCCCCCGCCGTTTTGTCCTTGTTGTGGAGTGGTTTTGCTTCCCATGTGGTCCCTTTCGCATCGCTGGCATATTAAGGAAATCCTGACAATCTTATTCCTGAGTTTGAATGCTTTTTCATTCTTACTTTTGAATTTTTCTAACATCTATAAGATCGAGAAAAAGTATCGATTGCTACGTGTAGAGGAAAAGTAATCTAGTAGGCGACAATAGAGTACTTATATCGTGTATTTATATACTTTAGTATTAACACTACTTGATTTGTTACATGTATATTTTTGTAACCAAGTCGAGCTCTACAGACAGCGCAAACTGTGAAAAGTAATTGAAGTGCGCACTCGCGCTGCGCCCAAGGAAGACGGCGAGAGGGGAGTGCGAGGCGGCGGCAGCGGCGAGGGCGGCGGCGGTGGCGGCGTTTGTTTGCTCGAGTCCCGCGACGCGCTCGGTGGCCTTATCGATTGGGGGCAGCGCTCCCCCGCCTGCCCCGCCCCCACCTGTGGAATCTCCCGCTGCCCTCGCGCTTCCGCCTCCCCCGCCACTCGAAACGCCGTGGACGGCTGCGGTAACCGCGCCGAGCCCTCCCAGGAGATACGCGAGATATGGATTTCCGAGTAGGTCGCGACACTCGGCGCCACCGCACTGACCGTTGGGAACGCACTAACTGCAATGACGACCTGTGCCATCGGCTGACAAGATACTCGTGAATAATCGGCCGGTAACCTGGTGCTAAGGGGTGGATCTACGTTACATGTGTCTTTTGGCGATCCTGCGTGTGGATGAATGTTCGACATGAGACAAGTGATTCTTTTTTTGCTAATGTTCCTAGAGAGGAAACACAAAAGCGGGGCATTATAATTTGTGTTTATGAATGATCATAAATAATATACATTCTACAATTTTTTTGTAAAACAAATAAATCAATGGCTTAAAAAATGTCAGACGAAAATCCTTGCTTCCGTTTTTTTCTCTTTAATGAAAAGCCTTCTGACTCGTTCAGAAATTGTAAGGAAAACGCAAAGTAAAGTTGAATTTAAAAGGGGAGAAAACGAGACTGGTCTACTACCGGTGAATATTTAATAATTTCTAATTTTAACGCATTGTTTTATCTGTGAGAATGTTCAAAGACTGAAAAAAACAAGACTTCTGTTTTGGAAACAGTGGATCTCACCAAAAAAGGCTCTGCAGCTTTTTATTGTTCATGCAGGAAACCAATTTATATTACAACAAAATTATGCATATTTTATTTTTCATGTAGTTAAAATACCTCTTACACAAACTCATCATGCATCATTGGACGTGTCAATAGGAAAAAAAATTGCGCAATAAAATGGTGTTCAATATTGTGCGTTAAAATGACTCTCTAGTTATCCTCTTGGTCTATTTTTAAAACATAAATGCGAACAATGACTAAGATTCTAGTTAGGACGGATTTAGTATCAAAGACGCACTTACCTCTAAGGATTCCTTAGTTTGTCTTGAAGTTGACCATCTGTGGACGTTTACGAGGCAACATCTGCTGTAAATCAATCAGTGATAGATCAAACGATTTGATATGTAAATGATTATTTTTTTAGCCCATTGCCGTAAGGCAGGAACGCAGTTGGTAGGCCTTAGCTCTTAAAGAGCTGTAGTGCCAAAGTACATAAATGATTCTTTTTTGTATTCTGCCTAACATATGAAAAAACATCAGATTAATTTCAAAGAACTGCAGAAGGAAGTTGTATTTTTATATAAACTTTCATTATTGAGATTTGCATTTCACTCGTGAGTAAGTATTAGCACTTAAAAATGATATCTGAACTTTAAAAATCATTACTGTTGAATTTGTATCATATTGATATTGAAACAAAATAATTATAATTAATATTAAACAAAATGTAATACGATGAGAAAATTGATAGCAGGAACAATACATTGTAGTCTACCTAAAAAATATTTTAAGTTAATAAGGAGGGCTACCACGTCTGGGGGATATAGGTAAATTGACTGTGGTCAGAGAAAATACGTTTTTAATAGAGGCTACACTTGTTGATTGGATGTAATGCTCAATGAATTGTGTATAATTTGAGATACGGCTGATTTTCAGTTCCCTGAAGACTGACAATTTATTTCGCCTAAGAGTCGTTTCCACATATTCGATTACTGTGTAATAACCTTATTAAGACGATAGCTAAAGTTGTATTGTTAGAAGAACAAAATGGCTTCAGAAATGGAAGATCCTGGACATACAATGTTTTTATATTGAACCATATAATAGAGAAAAGAAGAGAGTTTAATTTAGTCACGCACATTGATTTTGAAAAATCCTTCGACCGTGTAAACAGGAGAAGATTATGGGCCATAATAAACCGAAAAGGCTTTCAAAACATTTAATAAACGTAGCTAAAAGTTTATATAAAAATACAAAAATACGAATAAAAATAAATTTACAATCATTAAAAGCTAACCAAGGATTAAAACAAGGTTGCAGCATTTTTACCAATATTATTTAACATCTATACAGACGATATTCTTAGAGAATGGAAATTAATAGTAAAACAAGGGATCAGATTGAACGAAAATAATTATATCAATACTCTGCTATTTGCTGATGACCAAATTATTATGTATGAAAAGGAAAATGATCTTCAACTGGTACTCCATCAATTAAATCTAATGTGTAAAAGTTATAACATAAAAATATCAAAACAAAAAAAACGAAGGTCATGGCTTTTAAAGGAGTCTATCCAATTAGAACAAAGATATGCCTGGAAAACCAAACAATAGAACAAATATCAGATTTCAATTATCTGGAATGTGATATAAGTTACGACCGGAGCCAAGATATAAAAAATAAATTGCACAAGTTCCAATATATATATATATATATATATATATATATATATATATATATATATATATATATATATATATATATGCGGCACGCTACGTAGACTAGTTCTGTATGGGAGTGAAAATTGGATTCTCTCTCAAAAAGAAAAAAAATTGTAATCAAGCTGCAGAGATTAAATTTTTAAGGAGAGTAAAAGGTTGTACTTTACTAGACACACAAAGAAGTGAAGATATAAGAAAATAATTAAATATATTTAGTCTAAATGATTGCATACAACTATACAAATAAGACTGGAAAAAACATTAGGCTACTTAAACAAGCGCTGCAATACAACCCAACAGGAAGAAGTGTAGTAAGACCACGCAGAAGATGGTTTTGATTATGTGAAGACGGAACAGGCAGTCGCCTAATCCCTGAAGTGCAGAAGAAGAAGAAGCAGACGAAAACGAAGACGAAGGAGAAGAAGAAGAAGAAGACGAAAAAGACGACGACGAAGAAGAATAAGACGACGACGACGAAGAAGAAGATGACGACGAAGGAGATGATGACGCCGAAGAAGAAGACGACGAAGGAGATGAAGACGACTAAGAAGAAGATGACGAAGAAGAAACGTAGTAATAAATAACCTTTTGACATATAAAATTTAACATTTGGCTCTTAATTTTCGACTGGTCTCCCGACATGTGTGGTAGTTTTGTACTTGTAAATATGTGTGGTAGTGTTGTGCATATAAGAGGAGGAAATAGAGTAAGGTTGATGAAGGAAAGCGCAACTGCGGTCCGTGAACCGTTTGTTAGTGTTCTGCTCCGGCATTCACCTATTATTGACACGAGAAACCATGGAAAATTACCAGACAAGTCGGGAGACCAGTCGCGAATTGAAAACCAAATGTTAAATGTTATCTGCTCATGGGTTAGTACACAGTAATGGAATATGTGGTATGCCTCTTCGGCGAAATAAATTGCCATTCTTGAGGGAACTGAAAATCAGCCGTTTCTCTAATTATACTCAATCCCTTGAAACCACGGAAGCCATAGAGCAGTCGGCCACAAGAATTCTCCTCCAGCCAGCGCACAATGTGTAATTTTGGCCATCTAGCTGGAAAAAAGCCCATTTTCCAAAGCATTCTGATGGGTATTTGTTTTTAAAAGGTTCTTAGTACATAAAATGGGAATTCATTTTCTTAAGAATCGCTTGAGGTAGCAGTAGAACAAATTCAAACATGCACGATCTTGCGTTGTTGCCGGACGGCTCTGTCAGTTGCATTTCAGTACATCTTGTGTTGGAGATCAGTCTGCATCAAGTGGCACTTATATCACTGTAGTCATTCACAAATTGTGTTTTTGAAGTTTTTTTGTAGTGTCTCAAGATAAGTAAAAAGCGCTCTTGATTGTTCGTGTGGTGTTATGAAAAAGTAGGTACGTTTAGTGTTAATTTCACGCCATTTTACAAATTTATTAAGCTGTTAATATAGAATTTACCATAATTGACACTTATATCAATAAATACATTAAACATCTTGGCTATTGAAGTAATAAAAGATCAGTTGCGCATACCTATGAAGAGTTTGAATTTTTTTGTTGAAGAACACTTAATTTTTTGGAGGTCGTTATTTAAAGTTTGGTGCAAAAGCTCCACGGAGGCAAGGTATGACACCGTACTTTCTCACTTTTTACACGAATTAGATGAAAAATCTATTATAAACACTTCAATAATTGCGATGAAAACTCAAATTACCAATTTCTGTCAGTTCATTGTCAAAATATAGGGGAAATGTGCGAGCCATAAACAACGTTTTATAGATAAACTACTCATCGCGGCTTCAGAAAGACAAAATTTTATCCAAGTTCATTGAAAATGTTTCCAACCATTTCAAAATCAGAGGATGTGAGTACAGTGATTGGCCTCTCAATTAAGCCTTTTTTGATTGTGTAGTCCTAAAGCTAAAAATATGAAGTAAAACTGCTGTGAAATTCATCCACTGAAAAACTGAGAACACCTACTGAAATAAAATTAAGAAAAGATGGTAGAGAGATTCTGTTTACATACAGAAAGGAATTTTCAATTGCTTCTCCTATCAGATCTACAGTATTTTAGAAAGTGTGCAGATTGTAGCATTAAGAACCATCTTTAAAAATGAAGGAAGAATATCTTTCCCTTGAAATAACTTCTCTTCATTCGTGGCTAATGCAATTTGAGTGTCTTTTAAAATTTTTATATTGACTGAAAATGCGGGCATGTCAGGAGATGAGATGTAAATCAAGAAACAGTATAGCAAGGGAACATGCAAGAACATTTCAGACAGAAGTTAGTATAAAGTCGTCAAGCCTAAAACACAAGATAGCAAAAGAATTTTAGAAATTACTGGAATAAATATGGACATAACAAAGCGTTTTGAGTCATATTAGAAGGTCTAAACAGTGGTGAAAAAATTAACTTCGAAAAGATAGGTTTTGAAAAAGGTATTAATGGCACTTGAGACTTGTATCTTCAACTGATATTACATGCCCGAAGTTCTCTGACATTTCGTGATCTGCTGGTAAAAAATGTGAAATGTTTCTCTGGAAAAGCAAAATTCTCTTTTTTCCTTCTGTCACTGTTAATAATTTAGACTGAACTTCCTCATTTAGCAGCGTCAGCATTAAAAAATATATAGCGCTCGCACTTCAGTACTCTCGACAACCACGAGTTCCCTATATTTATTGTCGGTGCAGAGGGGGCTCCCGCTCAATGTGGGGAAAAGGACAGATTTTTTAAGAGTGTGGATTACCCTACTAGTTACGTTCTATGCCTCTGGTCTGTCCGAAGAAGCGGTTGCCTTGGCAGCGATCACACCTGCTTTGGCAGATAGACGTTGTCCGCCTGTTTCCGTACGTGCGATTCACCGCCATGTGTGGCTCAGTGCGTGGCAGATCCACACGTTCACTTGAACTGTATGTGACGCAAACATGCATTATACATGTTCACAGTCACATTTACTCGATAAAATGTTTTCAGTTTCTCGTCGGAGAAAAATCCTCTGAATCAGCCTTGCTCAAAAACGTGAACTCAGACCATCAGGGCAACGCTGGGGTCACTTTCTCCCCTCAGTCTTTTCTCCCTTGTCTTTCCTCTGTGCGCGCCTCTGCACCCCCTCCAAGAACCTCCTCGTCTTTTCATAACTGCGTATTGCATGTGGGCCATTTGGCAAACGGTGTTCTCATACCTGCCATAAGCGGTGGTGCCTCCTGGGCTACTGTTTCGCGCAGAACTGCTCTAACCGTCAGAATCTCAGAAAATTGAATGTGGTAGAGGCATAAAGCAAAACTGCCTCTGCTGTATATCCTCAATTCTTTTACAGAACCGTGTAACCACAGGTTCGCGATTTCTGTTGTGTTATAAATCAATTGCAGATAATAGATATTCTTATAAAACGAAGTAATAATTAGTGTTGTAAACAATAGTTCCCTATGATGTACAAACATTAGACCAAAAACTGAGTGCAGAGGAATTTTAGGTTTAAATAAAAAAGAGGCGTTTTAATCAATGTCGTTTGGTTCTTTGAACCACTCACTTCATGACATGAAAGAATAATAAATTTTGATGTCTACAAAAATGAAAATGAACAAATTGCAGATGATCCAAGCAGAATTCAGGATATGATGGCTGTTTCACAATCGGCTCACATTGGTAATCTATTCATCTTTCTTATAAAGTCCATGATTGGCCGGAGCGTATCGGGAGGAAGGGTAGGCAAATTTTAAAGGAAAACTTGTGAGTTGGTCACAGGTGTACCTCTGATGTGTGGGAAAAGATGTAAGACGTTAAAGCATTGACGTACGGGCTCAGTCTGATACAGCAAGTGTCATGTCAGAATTAGAAAAATGATTGATATTTTTAGAAAATTGATTCAGAACATTGATGTCAGCTCATTACCCACGCGGGTGGTAGGTCATTGGAGCCCAGGAAGCCTCAGATGTACCTCATTCAAACTGCTAATGGTTTGCAATTGGGACCTCTCGTCTCCGGAAACCCGGAGTGCAGAACGTAATCCGACAGATACGAGTGATTCCGGGTGTTTCATCACCTTTTATATTATTTGTCTCGTAAACGTAGCGTATGTAATATCCTGGGAGGTGGCAGTATTCTTCCCTTGCTGGAACTTGAGATCGTCGGCTCCAGTTTCCCCCCCTGGCGGGGCAGCTGGAAGATGCTCTAACCTCCTGAGAGGTCTCTCGACATGTGTGGTAGTGCAGGTCTTGTAAGAGTAAATGTGTGTGTAGGTTAAGCGGAGAGAATAAAATGAAAAAAAAAATCCATTGCGGTTCTATTTTGTTAGAGTACTGCCCCGCAATTCGTCTGGTATTGTACGGAATAGTATCAATCAGAATTGCAATCGCTTGAAGACTAGTTGAATTCCACACAGTTTGTAGATAATGTTGAAAATACGCCTCCATCGGGAGTCGAACCCTAGGACCTTGCGCTCAGAATCGCTGCAGTGGCAATAGTTGTTACCCTGAGACAACGCAGCCGATCTCGTCCGATCTCGAGCCGATCGTAATTGCTAAATCATATGGGTCAATGTTTTCTTGACTATTTTCCTGACTGCCAGGGCTGCTGCAGAGGAACCGCAGAGGTATCGCAGCTGTTCTTGAGCAGAGTGTGATTTGTTTTCCATTGAGGGCTAGCACCTCGTCGCCACCTCGGCGAGGCGTCGTCAAGTCGACGCGCTTAATTCATTCAGATGCGGGGTGGGCGGGGCGGCGTCGCAAGCAGGCCGGAGGCGGCCGGCGCGGCGTGCGCGATTTCCCCTGGGGGCGGCGCCAGGGGCGGGGCATCGCGTCGCAAGAAAGAAGGCGGTGCCGCCCGTCCCATTTCCTCATCCTCCGCGAGGCACGGACGGGCAGCGGCCAGCAGCCCGGCAGCCGGGGCGAGCGGTCGATAGCCGCCTGTGGGACTGGGCGGCCGTGGCCTAGTACAGTGGACCGAAATGTCTTCTACATCGTTGTCATACACGTCAGTAATTCTGCCGTCAAAAGCAACAAATTGTGAATGAGTGAAAATAGAAATACAAAAGAATTTAAGCACGATAAAATATAAGCATTTTGGTTGCGTCTGATTTTTCCCAAGTATTATTTTCTTCCAACTTTTTTATTAAGATCTGCAGTTATGTGAAGCCATATTTACTGTTTGTACACTGCTTGACTGGATTATAAAGGGTATAATTAATTTTGTCAGTGTTTCCTTTTTAATATCTATATCGAAAAAACATTCGTTTTGAACTCATGTTAATTATTTATTACATCATTAAATTTTCATTTTGCAAAACTACTGCTTATTTAGAAACAGACAAATAATGTCATTTAAATAATGCCAATATTATTTCTATTATTTTATTATTTAAAACTTATGTTAGACATGTTATGTTATGCGACCGAACGTTTATTTTAAATATTTAGAATGAAAATATGCAAAACGGCGTAGAAATGACACCTTTGTAAATGCATTTAAAGAAATGAAATTTTAAACCCTCTAAAGTCCGCAATTTGAGGCGTTTTTATCAATTTATATTTTCAAATGTTTGCTACTGCTTTGTGTGCTTGTGGGGAAACATGGGCCCAGTGTGACCGCCCACGCCCCTCGGCCTGTTGCGCAACACCTTCACGCCCCTCTCCGGGCGAAATGCAATAGGACGGCTTATGAATTCTCCAGGAAAATAGCTACATTTCTTATTTAGTGTATGCTTTTCCGAGGTGTGGAGACGGGCACTCTCTGTTAAAAGACTCAGTGGAATGGAGTTGAAGTGTCGAAATAGTTGATAAATCTTATTTCCACATGTTAATTACTTCATCTAACATGTGTAGTCAGAATTTACGTTTTTGCAGGGCCGTGATACCCAAAAATTGGTTGACAAAACGTCTGCCTGTCCGTCTGTGGTCAACGCTAATGCCTAAAGCGTTCCTAAGGTTTCGTCCAAATTGATATTCTCTGACCGATCTGGTTGAAGTCAAGGCCTTGAAGGTTTGGAAGGGATTTGATTTTTGAGGGTACTTAACATGAAGCCTCGTCAACATTTTCAAACTCTTCTCAAAAATGATCCAAACCCTTTGGCTAAACCTTTTTTCGAATATCACAAGGGGGATTTTCGAAAATAGCAAAAGTTAATTTTTCCTGCTATTTCCTCCTACTACAATATTAAAGAGCTTTTTAACTTCCCGTATACGTACGTGTATATGGAGTCGTATACGTATGATAGGGAAAGTTCTATAATGCTGCGGAAGTTCGATTCCGAGATTTCAACGGAATTGCACGTTTTGGGGTCTCCTGACACCGAAAAGTGGTTCTTTTCAAAACGTCCGTATGTCTATCCTGTTCGTCTGTCTTTCCTGTACTTCTGTCTCTCCGTCTCTGTCCGTCTGCGAACACCACAACAATGTGTGGCATTTTTTCCAAATTGAAGAAACCCCTGTCCATCTAACTCGAGTCGAAGCTTTGAAAATTTGAAAACCGGGGCATTTTCAAAATTTTCTTAAAAACGGCTCCAAATTTTTCTTTAAATTTTTAAAAATAGAGTAAAATATACCTATGAAGAAAACATAGATCCGATTTGCACAGTTTACTCTCAATTTTCGGAAATTTCAAAATTTTGAATTTTTTGGGATCTTACTACAACTACAAAATTGAAGATAGAGATTTTTCCTCCAGATGAAATTTGTTGTCTATAATTAGTTCTCGTATTTTCATGAAGGTCATCCACATTCTTTGATAGTTTAATAATTTTTGTGGGATAATCTAGCAATATGTGCAATTTAAAAAATACAAAAACAAGATTTTCTCATAAACGGCTTCAAATTTTTTCTTTAAAGTTTTGGTAGGAATAGAGCTAAATACACTCTATAAGATGAAATAACCGAAATATTGCTCTATTCGTTTGTTTTATGAAAAAATACACAAATGGATTTTTTTAAAATATCTCTCACGCAGTTTATATGCACATTTCCAGTGAATTGTGTACATTATTGCACTTGTGAGTAGAAATGCTTTAAATGACTTCAAATGAAGTTTATCGAAAACTCAACTAATTTCTATGAAAATGAGCTTAAAATTTCGCATTTACAGTAAAGCTTGGAAGTCATTTTCTTACAAACGGCTCAAAATTTTTCAATAAAAATGCCATTTACAACAAGGTTTTACTCTTTTATATTCTTAAAATAATATTCCAGTTCTACTATTCGAAAACAGAAAAATTTAGATAATTTCAAAAAAAGTGCATTTTGGGCGCGGATAGATGGCAGTCAGCAAGAGTGGCAAGTCAGAAGAGCTATCCCAGACCTATGGCGGCTGGTGCCCCAACAGACTCGTTGTTGCACCTCCATCGAATGACGGAAGTGTAATTTCCAAAATTCAAAATACGAAAATTAATAAAAATGTAAGCAATTTAAGTTAATTAAAACTAAGTTCTATAAATCTATTGAATCATTACTTACATAATTTTATGCGTCATGACTAGTCAGGCATATTATATACCTTCCGCGCACGTGGTTCTGGCTTTGATTTTCACTGGACACAAGTTCGACTCCAGCACATCGCACCAAGCATCGTCGACAGGTATCGAACACTTCGACATGTTTCACACAAATTAAATTATTTTTTTTCGAAAATATCACTACTCTGGTATATTTTGTAACAAAGATATTTCCACACACACGCTCATATTTGCAGCGCTCTCCGTGGTGTAACTGCAGCCTGCTGCATCTACGGAGGAATGGGCTTCCTTGCAGATCGGCCACCTTTATACGAATAATTCAAGTGTACATTTTAAATCAGTAAATCTAATAGCAAATGAAAAGAATCGCTAAACACCATAGATAATGCATTAACACCGTCAATAATTGACTGAACTCGTGTACTTTCAATAATAAGCGAAATTCATAAAATTACGATGCGGCTAGTCAGACGAAGATATAATTTTGGTATTCCCCTGAGACACTGTCCGTCGCCGTGCAGCGCTAGACAGCGCCACCTTATCTAGTTGCCCTACGAAAAGGCCATATGTTGTCCGTGTTAAATCGAAGGACCAAAGAGTCAATACCTTTATACCTGTATGTTTGTATGATCGAGATGCTAAGTAACAGAATACACATAAAGGGATAAAAGCTCGGAATCGTGTACCAAGAAGAAATTCGAAAGTCTGAATGTCAGCACTATTTTTTCCTCTTCTCTCTATTATTCTACTCCGTACGGAGAGTTCGAGAACATGTAACACCTTTGTCCTATTGTTTGAGCTTACTTAAGCAAGCTTCTATTCACGTTATTGTTTTTTGTTTTACTATTACCTCATTGAAGATTTATTTTATATTTTTTGCCCTTCACATCTCGGCGACGATGTTTCTACTGGTGCCATAAATCTCGGTTGTTACATCATTCCTTCTCCTTTCCTCCTCCTTTTATATACTCCACCCGCAAAACTGCACGCACACTTAGAACCTCAGCATCACGAAGACGGTCTTATTGTCTCGCACTCCTGTTGTTTCCCTTGTGAGTAAGTTTCTTTATTCCCTATCGCGATATCATTTCCACTGCTTCGTGGCATTTCCCGACTTCCGTATCCTCGGCGTGTCATTTCAGGGAGACTTAACGAGTGTTTTTAAGCGTTTCGATTGACACGAAAAAGAAAGGTCTCTAAAAAAGTAAGAAGCATTATCCGCCAGAGCGGAGTATTTCGGGCGCGGCGAAGCCACGTGGTGCGTCGCTCTTTATTCCTCGCGCGCCTCGAACGGCAGCAGCCGCGGAGGGGGCAGAGGCGGTGGCCATGGCACCGGCCGCGTCGCCACTGGGTCAATCGATGGCGTCAAATCATTCATGGCGCGTGCGGCCCTTGCGCAGCCTCTCCGCCCTCTCCATCCCCGCCCCTCCCCGCCCCCTCGCTCCGCTTCTCGTCCTCGACGGCTCACGCACTCTAAGCCGCCGGCCGTCGTCGCCCTGCCCGTCGGATGCCGCGCTCTCCCGCCTCCTCTCGGGAGGAGCGCGAGAGGCGAGGCGAAGGGAGAAGTGGGTCAGGCACGGATCAGCTCTGCCGTTTCGTTATGTTACAGTGCTGGTCTCGCGGGGAATGAAAACGCGCTGTTGAAACGCATCGGGTGAAACGCTTCTGAAGCGTAAAACTGCAACAGAACGATCATAAACGGAGGAGACCAAATTAAAATTAATTTTGTTATTGGTGAAATTGATTTTTGTGTGTCCAAAAAGTGTCGAATATTTTAGATGGCATTATATTTGGTTTGTGATTTCCTTGCCCCCATTGCATTTCTCGAATTACAGAGGAAAAACTCTCGTATGCTAGGTTGAATTTCGGTTGATGAGTTCTAGTACTGCGATTTAATTGCTAGCAGTTTACCCTAGTCATTCTTAGATTATTACATAAATGAGAACCTAATACATTAATAAACTATTATGGTTGAATACTTTTAATTGTATTTTGAGAATTTGTAGTTTGTTTACCCTGAGTATATTGGAATTGCAGGTATGAACATGCTAAAGCGTAGATTGACGTTAAGAATATTTTTTTTAGCCTTTTCCGGCAAAAAATATAGTTCACATGTATTGTCAAAGTGTACGAATACCTTGACGAAGGAAGAAATCTTTGCATTAAGAAGAATTGTAAATAACTTGTTGCTTTCGTAATCTTGTGAAAACGTATTCATTTGAGAGCTACGTCGAAGTAATGGGCGCGAACACGCGAGCTGTACCGAGCACTTATCACTCGCCGCTGTCGGAAGGTAATATGAAATTCGATGACATTGTAATTGTTCTCAACAAATTGCTGCATCTAATGCAGACGAACACACACACACACACACACACACACACACACGCTCATTTCTAAAGATATATAAATTCTAGTGCTATTGGCCTACGTAAATCATTAATCTTGACTTCGCTGTCCTTCCAGTTCCTTGGTTTATATTTTGCTTTACACTAGTACTTGCGGCTTTATTTAAATGATGTATATTTTCCAAGGTGTATTATGGAGAAAACACAGTACCAATGTAGTTACAAATATAAACTTTTTTCACAAAATGTAAGATACTTTTTTTTTATATAAAAGAACAGTTTCAGTAACGTTTTGAAAGTTATGTATCGTAATTTGTGCTGCTTCGCTTGAGATATTTCGTCACCGAAATGGAAGTAATTACAATAATCGTTGTCGTTTATCACTTTCCACGAAAGGTAATATGTGTGCGCATGGAAAGCAGGCCGTGGTTGTGGGCCTTTTTATCAGGCGATGGCTGTTGGCTGAATTACAGTGCGCCGCGTTGTGCGCGTCGATGAGCGGCGGACGGGGGGAGGGCGAGCGCTGCAGGCGAGCGAGTGCTTGTGCTCGCAGTAACAAACATCTCGCTCCGGCTCGCCCCTTGATCAATACGACGCCTTCTGACGTTGCATTCTATAGCAGCGCACGAAGCATCCCAGCTGTGGCGCAGCTGGTGACGGGCAAAAAGGCAGAGTGGAAGGGCGGGGCGGCAGGGGACTTCCCGCGTCGCCTAGCGACCGCCGCTCCCCGCCGCGCCCCGCTATCCCGCCAACTTGACCGCCTTGCGAGCGAAGAGATAGGAAAAGGCTGCAGCTTGCGCAAGCTGCACTGCAATTCTTTCACACATCCGTTTCGCCCTGTTGTCACTTTCTCTAATGCCGTCTGCGATAAATTATTTACAAATAGCGGTCATGTTGAATCCGAGACACTGCATAAGTGTTGTCACAATTTTTATTGCTGGTCGTTTCTCAATTGTGGAATGTTGTGCAGTTTTAAATCCCTCATTTTAGCGTGTTGTGTTACGTTATGCATTTCTATTTGTATGAACAAATTTTGTGGATTGGTTTAAAGAGGTAATCGATGTTTCGGTAATACATTTTTTCTTCCTCTAACGGATTAGATTTTGAAATGTTTTATGTGGCATCAGGCAGAGCTGTAACAAAACTTTCTTTTGGGGGCTGAAAGGAGGAGAAATTCGATGAGTGAGCATTTGACGTGTGATAATTCAAGACTGAGATGATGGAGGTACATATTACTTAACGTTTTGCGAATGTCGGTTACTAAATTTTGAAATACGAGATATTGTGAAATCGTACTTTATACTCGTGCTTTAATCGTATTTTATACTCTACGATAGAATACTAAATCGTAGAATACTAAAAGACTTGAACAGTACCATGATATTTGTAGCTATTTGATAAAAAAATTGTTTTCCAAGTGTCCCAAGATATAACTTATAGATCGCTCAACATCAACGTTATCATTACGCACATTTACATTTTCGCACACATTTTCATTTCCGGGGGGGGGATGGGCTCTTTATCCGCGTTATCATCATATCTGTTAAAAATAGTTAAGTTTATCGCATTTTTGCCAGTACGACTTTTATAATATCTTTTTGCGACTTAATTTCTTCGAATATTGATGTTAACTATAAAGTTGACTATATTACCTTCATCTATTTCTATGAGGATCCATCTGTCATTTGCGTTAAGAATTAGTGTCTTGACAAAGGTTTTATACATTACAGTATTATTACGAGTTTTGTTTTCTGCAACTTTAAAATTGTAACTGAATGACTACTTTCAGTGATGCCCAAAAATACGTGAAGCCTTTTTTATTAAGCCATGTTGTAGTTTTGTTCTTTCTATTCACTGATTGAAAGTTCATTAACATTAATAATCTTTTATCAAATTGTAATCTACAGAATATCTCAAAATAATCATATACAAACTTCCAAGGAAAGGGGGGAATTATTATTGTTTTTTGCCAATGAACCTATGGTGGAAAACTTCATATGACGAAGTTACACTATGAATTCTGTTATTTTCAGTATCTTATTTTTTAAGACGATCAATGAAATTATTTAATACGTAACCAGTCAATTGTATTTCATGTAATTTTCTTTTTTCAATCATGTTTTTCAATCATTGAATTACATGAAATACAATTGACTGGTTACGTATTAAATCATTCTATTGTTCGGCTTAAAACATAAGGTAATGAAAATAACACAATTTATTAACAATCAATGTAATTAATACACAATATAAATACACGTGTGACATTTACCACTCATTGACAGGCAACTCTTAATGCACTGGTGATTTGTAGGTCATGTTTAGTCGTAAAGATATTTAGTATACCCGCCAAACATTAATGTATGACAAGTTGCCTACAAAAATAGGGAGTGTTCACAAATGTAACTTCGAAATTTGCAATTTCGAGTCATGTTTGTTGAGGAAAATTAATCGTCTCTGGCCCACTATTTGTCCTAGAAATTTGTGATACTTTTCTTACACGCCTGTCGTTTAAATATTTACTATTTGAATAATAATATATGCGAAGAAGTTGAATCCTCTTTTTTGACTCCGCACCTATCCTTGAGATTAACGCTTCATCACTTTCCATGCATATGAGTACAGGAATTTGAAGAATTAAAAAAATGTATTGGTGAATAAACAGTATACCTCAATTCCCACACCTCATGTCAGTCATTCAAAATTCTTATTTTGAGCTTAAAGTTTTATAAGGCCAAGTACGGAGTCAGGTGAGTAGATTGCTCTAGATTGTACGCCAAGCTGCGCTGGAATACTTACTTGCATACATTGTGGATTGAAGTAACGCAGCTCATGGGACGGTGTGGTGTGGTTCTTTGCGAGTGAGGATGTCAGTGGAAAATTGTATATATCGGAGTTATACGAATATGCGGATTGGCAGGTACATGAAATCTAGCTTGGCGTTAGAACGTTTATTAATACAGATTGTCGAAAAATCAGGAACAAATACCACATGTATAAATGCGTGTAACTCCGGTATGAGCAATTTACCACTACGTGTTCATTATGGAAAAGTGAAAATTTTAGACTTCTGTACTTGCACTAGACGTTTGTAATATTTATTCTGAGACATCCCATATATAAGCGCAATCATTTCTGTGGAAACGGTTAAGTTACGTTCGGCTAAGTGCTACTCAATGTAAAAGAATTCAAGAAATGTAATGGATACATCTGGTACTCCATTCTGTGTCATGGAAGCACCATGGGGATTCAGTACTTATTGCGTAAATGAATGGGTGATGTTAGAGGACGTGTACATCTGCATAAACGTTTTGTCACTTTTGCCTTTCGCGAGTCCACACGGTGTCTTACTTCACTTCAGCAGTTCCGTTTCGGAGGTTTTTAACGCGTAACGTACGATCACAGCGCGTAGCATTCCGACTCATCATCACAGAGCATATTCTCTCTTCGTGTTACATATTTGCTATTTTTTGTCTCTATAGATAAAATGAAAAATATGTGGTTAATTTAAAAAAAAAACATTAGGAAAGATGAGTACTGTATTATTATTATTATTATTATTATTATTATTATTATTATTATTATTATTATTATTATTATCACTAAGATGATATGAGTCAGTTGAATATACATTTTCCTCCAGGTTGCAACCATCTTCCTAAGGAGCAGATCTAATGACTGTCGGTCCCCCTACAGCACTTTGCGCAAAATATGGACTGTTCCCAATAAAGCAATTTCTTGCACTTCCCAATATTGTGAATGACCTGGGAGTTTATCCAAGTTCTTACACAAATTTTGCGGAACAAATCCAAGAGCTCAGATGACTATCCATGCGACCTGAGTTTTACGCTGATCTTGATTTCCAAACACTTGTATTGAAGGAGTTTCTCTGCCTCCTTGGTTACGACGTTTTGATCACAGCAACATCTACAAATAGACACGAAATTTTCTCCAAGTCCCGGATAACAATATGAGTTTTGTTTCCTGATATCGTGCGATCCGTTTGAATTTGTTAGTCGTACAATATTGTATACAGTCCAACAGATATCACCGGTTTTGGTGAGTGTTCGTACAATTTGGGGCTTGTGTTTGGAACTTCGAGGGAGGTACAGACCTGCTAGTGGAGGTAACCCAGTCGTGTCTTTTCAAGTGTTCGGTTTTTGCTAGAATTGGACAAGCTGAGAAGTTATGATCAATTGTTTCTTCTTGTACCTTGCAGATGCGGCATGCTTGGGAAATTTTGAAAACCGCTTTATCGTAATGTCGTGTTCTCAACTCCTGATCCTGAGAAACTAAGAGAACTGCTTCCGATTCTGGCTTTATTCTTCCCCTTTTAAGCCACATAAATGCTTGATCTGTATTGATCTGCACCTTGTCCATTATTTTTAGATATTGTCCATGAAGTGGATTGTCTCTCCTTGGTTTCTTTAACATTTTCTGTGTCTCACTTTTCATGATTAGTAGCATCAGAAGTTCAATGTCTGTGTTATTGTGCGTGTCTTGAATAGTTTTATTTGCAATGCTTCTTGTTACACTATTAATGCCTGTTTCCCATTCTTCGGTCCTATTACATGACCTGCCTCATTAGAGGGTCATCTTCATGACTGACTACATACTTTCCCATCCTGCCCCAGGAGCCATCCGGTGCCAGGAAGCTTCAATTTGTCTGAGGCCCTTCCTGCTTCCTTACATGACACATAAAATCTATGTCCATTAGCCTGAGGATGGGCGACATGATGAATTGTTAGCAGATTTCTGGTTTGCTCAGTCCTGTCCACGAGTCCGAAACTGTATTCCAATACAGACACCTACAAACTACCAATTGCAGATATTTTATTCCCGTAGTTCAGGGCGGACTGCTGGACGAGTCTCACTCTTCTGTTATACTCCCTACGGATTCCCTCTTTCCTTGTGTCGTTCGAGACTTCACCATTTTATTATTATTATTATTATTATTATTATTATTATTATTATTATTATTATTATTATTATTATTTATTAGCCCCATGAAAATAGTTTTGGATTGTAGTCCCATTTCCTTCGGCTTGTCGTTTTTATAGTACGTACACCACCAGAGCGCGCAATTCAGATTGAAGATGGATGGGAAACAAATTGGAAGGTAAGATCGCGTGTGGCCCATTGTTTAGGTTGCTTCTCTGGCGTTCGCCTGGAAGTAATCAGGAAAACCACGGTAATCAAATATCAGAGCATTATACTTAAAAACTTGATTCCGACAGGCGCCTCAAAGTGAATGTTGTTTGACAATTAAGCAGTTTTCTGCACCCACCTGAGATCAAAGTTGCCATCTTTCAGCCACCGGCAGTTACACTGCCGGAAAGTTAGTGACTACCCATTCTGTTTGCTAGTACTAATATTTGTGCGTATTCAAATTATACAGTATCATGTTAATCTTTATAAATTGAAGATGCACGTTTACTACGGGTAGTAAAGGACATGCCCATATTACATGGAACATTGAGGAGTGCAGTGTGACTGGTTATGGATTGACATTAATTTCACTTCCTTAAAAGAACACACACTTTATTTAAGGCCTTATGTGGTTTGTAAATATAACAGTGTAAGCATGTACATTTAAGAATAACGTAGTCGAATGTAAGAAGTATCAATGTGTACACAGAGAATAGTATTTAAACACATAATGGAGAACATGTATTTATAATGAGAATACAGTATGTTATAGTTGTTGTCACAAATGTATCCTCTCAGGCACAGAGTATTCATATTTACATAGACTGCCCAAAACATCCTATACAAATTAAGCAGATTCAATGCGCTTGTGTGTAATTCAGGTCCATTTCAACCATATGTCGCTCTCGGGAACGTACAATCGCCGCCTAGTCACCACCAAATAATAGATATTAAATTCTCGTGGGCGGGGAAGGATTCTTTCCTTGTTAAAAGAAATATTGACTTCTATCCAGAGTTCATTTTCAATGTAAACAAATCAGCACAATCTATATTCACACCGAAGTTTACGCTCTGTTTTTTTCTCAGTAAGAACGGCCACACACAGGCACCGTTGTTAGAAGTCATCGTGTTTGCATTTTGAGGACCTTTCTGCTTTCGAAGCAATTTTGGGTGGTACGCAGCACTCTGCCACCGCGAGTGCGGTTTCGGGAAAATGAAAAAAGTTAAATGATTTAGCTGCCTTTGGGACACTATTTCGTATTTTTGAGTCTAGAAGTGAAATATTTGAGCGGAATATAAAACATATGGGTGTCTGACTAGGTGAAAATTCGCCGAACATGTGTTAGCGGAAAATGTTGCCTAATCAATGTATTCGTTCGTATCGAAAAAATGCGTTCATTATTACAAACTGCAGGTAGTCCGATGAAATTCGTGTTTCACGAATTTGTTAATAAAGTTTTAATTTCATCAAAATGGATTTGATGTATTTGACATGGTGGGCGTTGAATGGAGGCAGCATATTGAATTTCTGTTGGAATATTGGGAAAACTTTGTCTTCTATGTGTGGAGTGGCGACGTGGCGACGCAAGCATGACCCCGAGACACCGCGCTGCTCTTAATTTTATCTACTTACACTTAGTTAAACATCTTAGAGTACATACAGCAATCTTTTCACATAAATACAAATATACATACGCACGTTCAACGGCACAACAAATATAACATACAAAATAAGTTTACGTGACGACTGATGTACATAGTAGGTACAGTAGCAGTGGTAGAGTGGAATTCCTGAAAGAGGCTGCAACGGCGTCGCGTGTTTCGTAATCTAGGTTCCTTATTCCACTTTCTGAGTGAAAAGATTTGTAATGCTTCTGTTCAGGCCGGTGGAAAGTGAACCATTTTCTCATTCCTACGTGGCAATCACTTTAAGGCGGACAATCTGTGAACTGGCTATGAAACGTGATCAAGAGATAAGTGTATAAGTATTTGAACATATGCTTTAATGTGTGTGATTTTCATTGGTATTGTGGTTTTGGAAAAAATACGTCATTCGTAGAAAATATACTTCAGTATTAAAAATATATGGAATTGTATGTTCTGAAAATGTTCAAATCCATTGCCTTCTAACTTGATTCGTGTTACAGTATTATTTGTGCTGGTATTCAATAACTCCTAAGTTTTGGGTTTACGAATATTTATAAATATGAATGTGAAAAACTACTTAGGGATCACCTGAATTTAGTGTCGAACTCTATTTATTTTTGCTATAAGAAATCATTTATTTGTACGCTAGTTTACTCTTCAGCCTTCCTTTTGTTAAACACTATTTTTTGTATTACAAAAATAAATATATTTAACAGTCTTCTGTATTTTACAAATGTGGAAATGTGGTGATAATTGCCGTACATTTATTTGTACTCTTCCTTCTAGTATTTTTCATCAATTTCAATTAATATCTTAATTGGCTTGTAAGAAATTACCTGAAAACCTAATATTTGAACAAAGTTTTATGCTGTCGTGGCGATACTCATTACAAAATATTTATTTTGACCTCTTTATAATAATCAGCGCACGCAAATTTATTGTCATGGCATTATAATTTTTAAAATTTGAACTCATTAAATGCAAATGACAAATCTTATTAAACGGTTAGGTGGAAAAGCAGACTGAAGGTTGTTGAGTGCGGCTCAAAAATGAGAATTTCCACACGTCGTATTTCTGTACGAATTAAATCGAAAATTTAAAACTATAGGAATATATACTTTGAACGAAGAAGTACCGGTTTCAAAGGCAATTTAGGTAAATATTTGATTTTGTTCTACTAGAACTTCTTCAGTTTCTGCCGTAAGTTCTTATAGAGAATATTTTTGACTCACGGAAGTCGAGTTAGTAATGGTTGAATCATCACGAGAGGAAGGCTGATTCTCCGAAGTTTTAACAATATTGCAAACTATATTTTATGAGTTGGTTCATTTGATTTTTATCCAAAAATAATAATTTTGTGAAGTACGAACATACAATATAATCTATTTCATGAATTTTATGATCACAGTCATGAACAATGATATAGATTTAGTTTAAATGATATTCTTTAAATAAGATTAAGAAGTTTGTGACAAAATTTGATCTCGCTTGTGAGTTGTTTATTTCATTTCTTATAGAATTTCTTCAGGTACCTTCCAGGGTATGCGAGTTTTCTGTTTTGAGTTTCAAATGGCTTTCCTGTCATTATTGCCAAGGGAGGGCGTGGAGCTTGTTTTGCATGTCGCGTGTTGGCATATTTTAAGCGCCGGCTGAAAACGCTTATTCCTTCGCTGTCGCCAAAAGCAAGTAGAAACACTGCGTTCAACGTTGCGGCCTCTTTGCAACATTTAGAATATAGACATCGTTCTTTGGAACACGTGACAGGTGACAAGAAGTTGAGATGCGAATAGATCATATGAAGAGTACTCATCAACTCCTCTTGAAATGCCGTCTTCTCTACGAATCACAATTCTCGACAATTAGAACTAGCCGAAGTCCAACGTCTGTCACATTTTGGTAGAACTTGGTAAAACCAAAATAAACTATTTTTACGAGCTTGTATGATGTATGACGTTTAAGTTGTTTTCATTTGTTAGTAATGCATATTGTTGACATGCTAGAACTCTGGGTCGAGGAAAATAGTCTTGAGAAAAAATCAGAAAAAATGATAGGAAATCACAGACATATCCTGTTTTATAAGAACGTTGGTTTTCGGCTAGTTCTCGTTTATAAGAAACTTTGCGATGTATTAGAATTCTAAAAATCACCAACCAGCGTAGTCCAAGTTTGCTTTGAGGTTGGTGTTATTTTCACTTAGAGTAGAGGTACCTCAGGAGTTTGATGAAGCTACGAAGAGACAATGAACAAGTATCTATGTACAAAGAGTAAGGCAAGTGGTCTGCTCCCTTCGGTTGACGCGCGCGCGGGCCAGGGGATCGATGAATCGCACACTGTGATTCACCGCATCTCATGGATGACACTTTGGGAGAACGTATTTAGGCCCTAAACGCATGCTTTAATGCACGTCTGATGATAGTATTTCGGTTAACGAACGGATAGAACGATTGTCTCTAGGTCAATACTTTGGACGCTTTAAATTAATTTTGCATGGAATATGAAAGTCGCAAATGAATAAACTCAACTAATAATTATAAAAAAAATATTTTGCTTTTTTGCTCAGAGTTATTCGTGTATTCATGTCGGAATCCTTCAGTAAACTTGTATAACATTCCATACGAGTGTTTAATTACAATTATTATTATTATTATTATTATTATTATTATTATTATTATTATTATTATTATTATTAACAACCTACTAAGATTCCATTAAGGGGAAAGGCCTCCTGCCTTTCTGTAGGGAATACTGAATGAAGTGATAGGATGATGATGAGGGGTGAAAGAACTATGGAATAATGGTGGGAGATGGGTTGGTGGACGGTAATCGTGGCCTTTTTGAACTACCCCAGTATTCGCCTTATAACCGGGGGAAACCACGAAAATCCCGATCGGAATGTCCGGTTCGGAGATCGAACCCGGACATCCCGACTGCGACTCCGCATTGAGTCACTTCACTCGGTATTTCAAACAATAGAAATTTAATTAGACGTGTCGTGATTCTGTTATTATTCTCCACTTTGATTGTATATGCACATGTATTTCCAAGAAAATTATACATGTTTACGTTTTCGAATATGTTTTTATTATGAAGTACGAGAAAATAATTTTACAAAATCTTCAGAATTAAACCATTCATTTCTAATTAATGTCATTTGTTTAAAATGGCACTTTGTGACTAGATTATTGAATGAATTTGGAGAAAAATATGTGGAAGAACCCTTTTTACAAATTAATATAATTAACACAATTTCACATTTGACACAAAGTCACTTATTTTGATTCTTCTGTATTCATGTAGATTCTATTAATATGCATTTGTTGATCTAACTTGCATTACTTCGTATTTTCACTTGACTTGGTTATCTGTAATTGTTAACATGAACGCGTTTTGAGGTCGTGGTGTGGTGAGTTGTCGGATGGTGGAAAACGTGTTTTGGTCATTCTGGTTCTTTGAGCGAACTCTTTTCTTCCTCGTGGTTCGTGTTCTGGTATTTGTGTGTCTCTATTGGTCGGGAAGCTGGGTTAAAAGATTCTAGTCATCTGTGTCGCGCTTATTGATTGTTCTGGTGTGGTCAGTGTGTTTTTTCCCCATTAAAACCCTTTAATTAGAAGGTCAAACTTCTTTTCCTTCTTATTTATTGTTTGTGAAATTTTAGGATATTGTAGTACTTTGTGTTTTTGAAGAAGGGTTTTAAAACAATATTTGCAAATGAAAATGAGCTAATTGACGATAAACGTCAATTTTTTCGTACGTAATATGTAATTTTTCTGTTGCGTGTGACTGCTTTTTCATTTAGTCGAATGAATTTGTTTGAACGTTTTGTTGTGTCTTTCTCTGCCAAAATACAGCAACGCTTACCAGTTTCGGCTTTCCATTGCTTTTCACTCGCGGGAGTATCCCCGTTATTATCGCGTGCGCCAGGCCTTATTGACGCCGCCCGGCCATTGACTGGCGTGCGGGCAGCCCAGCCTTATCGTGTCGCAGCATCGCTCGCCCTATGTGGACGACCCCGCGAACCTCCCGAGCTCTCCCTGCGAGCCCAACGCTCATGCCCATTTCGGCCGGTCGGAGGAAGAGGCGTGACGAAAAAACGCAAGACTAGCGTAGTGGATCAACGTACGTGTATTATCGCGATTGAATGGCCAATTCGGTAGTGTCCAATTCTCATCAAATTTTCTAAAAATTATAGGTCATTTTTTCATAAGTACGAATTATTAAATTAGTTAAATCTAATTTTATGTATTAATTTCAATGTGTAAATCTGAGTATTCAAATATATTTTATTCTAGTATCTTAGAAATATTTATTTGAAACCTAAATTAAAATTCGATACATTGTAAAATATGTACTTCATTATATCCTACATATTACGAATTTACAGTTGCTATCTGTAATTCTACGCCAAGTGTTTCCCCAAAAAATATTTACAAGTTTGTGGACAGCCCAACTTTCATTTGTTGATTAACTACTGTCCGAGCCTGCAAGCGGATTTTCGTCCTTGAATTGGGGTGCTGCAGTGGAGCGTGTCAGATGTCGGTGGTGTGTGGCAGTGCTTGAGCGTGTGTGTGGGG